>CM053574.1:7633777-7668609 GCA_028646485.1 Cryptoprocta ferox | reverse complement strand
AAAGAGACCTTGGTTTTTACATATTCTTCTCTAGTAAAAGGAACCAAGGCCCCGAGGAGAAAGGACTGACATCCAGGGATTGGGCACGGAATGCAGATGATGAACTTGGGCCATTTCCATGTGCAAGAAAAGAAGTAAGGAAGCCCTCATAGGATGCATGAGACAATTTGAAGGGGCTCCCTCTGGCCCAAACTGGAACAATCTGAACTCAAGATAATGACCATAAGGATTAAACTAAATGAGAATCCTCTGAGTTGGTACCAGGGGTTGGCAAACTCTGTTCCAAGAGCCAAAGAGGAAAGGAGAGACAGAAAGCTTTTCCGTCCTGTAGAAAGTCATCTACAAAACTGAGAAGAAATCAGGGTGGAGGGTGGGGGCAGAAAACACCATAATGTAATGATCGTGGCAAAAACAGACACTGGCAGAGGCCATCAGTGGATACAGAAACTAGTGGGTGGAAGTTTGAGGAGGTATAATGTTTAAAGAGCCTCCAGTATCTCCCCTGAAGGCACTTAATAATCATAAAATGAGAAATAGTAACTTTTCAGCAGAGACGACACCAAGTGATCACGGTCCATGTCACCAGTGACTGAAGACCTCTACGCCATGCTCTCTTGATGTGACGCATGAGAACACAACGTCACTTCTGGGTCTTGTCACCAAGAACACATAACCCAAATCTAACCAGAAAGGAAACGGCAAGTTGAACCCAAATTATAGGATATACTTGGCTTGTTCTCTTTAGAAATGCCAGGGTCAAAAAGGCTAAGAAAAAGCGAGGAGCTGTTCAAGATCAAAGGAGACTAGACGCACTGTCACTGAATGAGACACTCGGCCATGGAGCTGTGGTGAAGGACACTAGAGGGACAGCTGGCCAAACCTCAACAAGAGCTGCGGATTTGATCAGAGTGTGACTGCATCCATGGACAAGAAAGACCTTGTTTTTAGGAAATATGGGGGGGGGGGGCGCGGGTAAAGGGTCGTCCTGTCTGCACCTCCCAAATGGTTCAGGAAAAAGTGGTGTGTGGAAATGCAGAACCCAGCCGAGGACTAGGCAGGACTTCTCTGGCCTGTAACAATGTGAGGATAAAAGCTGGAAAACAATGGCCATGTGCGAAAGGAAACAAAGCCTAGAGGGAAACACACCCAGGAGTTAACCACGTGCCCTCCTGGGAGTGGAACTGGGAAAGGGGTGGGACGTGGCAGGGGACAGATGTGGACTCTTACCACCGTCACATACGGCTCTGCTGAGTTTTAAACAGAAATAAACACGTAAAGGAGGAAACAGATTGAAGCTCCCAGGGCCGGGCTGGCATTTCCAGGAAGCCCCTGATTCCTCACCTCGCCATCAGGTCCGATGGCAGGCGTCTGTCCTTCCGCGTTTTCCGCCTTCTGCAAATAAAGAGAGACACGGTCACTCCCTGACCAGGGAGGCAGAGGCACGCGCGCAAGACGGCTGCTCCGGTCCCACCCGGGGGTAGGCACGGGGCCAGGTCCCAGCGCACCTTCTTTTTCTTTTTCTTCTTTTTCTCCTTGGCGACCTGGGCAGCCTTGTGCTGCCGCACCAGCTCCGTGAGGTTGGCCACGTACTCGTCCGTCTGCTGCAGGAGGTAGGCCAGGCGCTTGTCCTTCTTCTGGTCGATGAGCTTGCGGTAGCCCTCCTCATCTTCAGCCTGCAGGACGGCGAGGTTACGGCGCTTGCTCGTCCATTAGCGCCCACGGCAGGGAGCCCGGGGTCAAGAAGGCCACTGGGGGCGGTTACCGGGGGACCAGCCCCGCACTAAGGGAGTGAGTGCTGAGCTGCCGCCACGGCCGCGCTGTATGTATACACGCCCTGCGCATAGCTTAGCAGCTCCCTCTTCAGTACTTCCTCAACCTCTACCCAGGGCAGACCCCGAGGGGGCCTGCGGGACAGACATGCTTCTGCCAGAAGTCATCTGAAAAGGCCAACTTGGGCAAGTCCTGGCCCCTGTGTCCACAGACACACCCCAAATCCAACCTTTCTCCCCAGTCCGGGCCATTGTACTGTCACAGACCCGTGCAGCAAGCCCCTCCTGGCTAGTAATAACAAACCAGATTGTGTCACCCCCGGCTTATGAGCTGTGGCTCCCACCCATATTCAGAACGTAATCTAAAGCCTTCGTCGCGGCCCGCAAGGCCCCACAGGACTGCCGCGGGGACTGTGACGTCCCTCATGCCCTCACCAGCTATTCTAGGGGCTATTGCTGTGCCTGGCACTTGACGTCCTGCCACCTCAGGCTCTATCCCTGGGAGGCACTGCTCCCAGGGAGACGTGCCCACCCTTCCCAGAACACCCCATTGACCCCCACTCCCTCGTCCTGCTTCATTCTCCTCAGCATACTTCACACATCCAAAACGGTCTAGTCTGTTCCGCCTGGGCGTCTGCCTCTCTAGGGCCAGCGGGGGCGGCCGTGAGGGTGGGGACCGCACGCTTCTCCTCACTCCTGCGGCCGTGTACGCGGAGCGGTGCCTGCCGATATCTGCCCAACTAGACAGTCACCCCTGAACAGCCAGACACAAAGGGTGGGATGGAGGCTAGGGACCACGCTGTTGCTCTCCCAACCCGGAGGGGGCGCCCCCTCCGTTTGCCGGAGAAAACACAGAGCCGCCGGCTAACCGGCCTAAGGTCTTCTGATCGCTGATGGAACGAAGAGGCCAAGGTCCCAGACCAGGTCTTTTGGACCCACACACCCAAGCCCGTTCGTTCTCCCCATCCCACCTCCAGCCCTGAACAGTAAACCGCAGCAGCAGAACACTGGGCAAACGATTCCTGAGTATCTGTCACCCAAAGCACACACGAAGGGACACATGCAGGCAGGACTTTACCATGAGCCTCCGCATTCTCTCTTTCTCAATCCTTTCATTTTCCTTCTTCTGTTCCCTCTCTGTGTTGGCGTGGTACGTGGCCACCGCCTTGGTGAGTTTCTGGATCTTGCCTGTGACCGATCTGTGGTATTCTTTGAAATCCTTGGCGTGCTGCAGAATGCTGTTGAGGTACTCCTGCAGGGACACACACACGACAGGGCTGGCTACTCCGCAGAGGCGCTACGGCGTTGCTCTAGCGGAGACCAAACTGTAAAGGCGGCTCGTTTAAAACCAAGAGGATGTAATTGAAACAATACCAGGACACCGTCCGTTCTCCACGCAAGGACACACTCCGTGCCGGTGCCTGGTGGGAAGGGCCCTCCCTCGTGTCCCAACAGGGCAAGCCGCCTTGCCAGGGCCACCGGGCACTGAACGTGAACCACTTTCAAATGCTCTCACCCTCCAACCAATGTATCCCACTGCCAGGAATTTACTTTAAGGAACAAAAGCAGATACTGGCCAAAAAAAGTCCGAGTATAAGAATGCCTAGTCTGGTGTTATCTTTAACACTGGAAGGTGGACGACAGCCTACGTGTGCCCCAACAGGAAAATGGTTACACAAATCACCAGAGGCTGGACACACTAAGGACTGCAACATACACGTTAAAAATCATGCTTCCACGATACTTAAAAGACAGACCAATGCGTGTCCGTACTTGTTTACAGGTGGCTGCCTAACTGCTCATTACACTGTGCACACACAAGAAAGCCACCTGGAATGGTACACGCCAAAACGCTCGCTAACAGTGGTGACCAGTACTAGACAGTGACCAGAGAAGAGCTTTAGAAAATGTGAACGAGCAAATGGGGTGCCTGGGAGGCTCGGTCAGTTAAGCATACAACTCCTGATTTCAGCTCGCATCATGATCTTGTGGTTCGTGGGTTCAGGCCCTGCGTCGGGCTCTCTGCTGGCCGCGCGGAGCCTGCTTGGGATTCTCTCTCCCTCTCTCTGTCCCTCCCCCACTCTCTCTCTCACTTTCAAAATAAAATAAAAAAATAAACTTACCAAAAAAATGTAAATGAGCAAACAAACAGAACCATCCCACATCCTACTCCAGAGAGATTTGGTCTTCCTGACTGAGCTTGTAAAAGCAAAGGCAGATCGTGCCCTCCTGTGGACCCTCCGTGGCTCCCCCCTTACTCAGAGCAAAGGCCCAAGTTGTGCCCACTGCCTGGAAGCTCTGCCCGTCACCTCTCCATCCTCCCCTTCTCCCCACAGAACACAGGGCACATTCCAGCCCCAGAGCCTTTGCACCTTCCCCTCGATCTGTAAAGCTCCTCGCACACGTCCCTGTGGCTACCCTCCCTCAGGTGTCTGCTCAGATCCACGCTGTGTTAACAGCCCCTCCGTCACCCTCCATCCACCCCTGCTTCACGTCTCTTCACACTCTACTCCCTCCCCACATGGCATATGTGATTATGGCCCGTCCTCCCACGGCCACTTGGTTTTGCGCACAGACATACTCTCGGTGCCTAGAATCCTGCTACAGCGAACAGAAAAGACCAATAGGCAATGCGCTCTGACACAAACCAAACGAGACTCAACAGCACTGGGCACGCAGGCCGGGCATGGACGCACCTGGTGCTTCTGCCGGCGCTTGCGCTCCTGCTCGATCTTCTGCTGCTTCTCCAGCTTCTCGGTGATGCGGGCCTCGCGAAGGGACTGCCGCTTGCTGCGCTTGTAGGCCTTGGCGTTGAGGGCCGTCTCGAGGGCCGTGTCCCTCCTCATGCATACCACCACCTCCTGTCGCAGCTTGAGGACGGAAGACAAGATGCGCACAGCACGTGACTACACATCCCGAGCTAGACTGAATGCTGCTCTTTCCAGAAGAATCCTTTCTAAACGCCGTCTGGAGGGGGCCCACGGGAAGCACTAGAACAGGTCAGGACACCCAGGAGAAGGCTGTCTCCAACCTTCAGGTCTCCAGCTGTGCCTACTGTCAACCCCACAGAAAATACTAGTGGGTCACTCCAAATTAAAGCACCCTCAGAAACAGACCCATTTAAAAAGTCTGCCGTTTCACACTGCTAAGTGACGGCTCAGGGACAATCCACAACTATTTACCCCAAGAACGGCTACTGTCCCCTGCTGCGCACAACGCAGAGAGGAGGAACGCGCAAGCCAGCTAATAAGGATACGAGGACACTGCCCCTTTCAACGGTCAAGGTGCACTTCATAACCGCCCAGCAAGTGGCAGCAAAGGCCCTTTCCCCAAGCGACGGGCCTGCGCTTGCACCCACCTGCCTCTGGAAGTTCAGCAGCCTGAGGGCCTTGAGCTCAATGGTCGCTTTGGTTCGCAAATCCCCGGCCAGGGACCCGGGAAGGTTTTCAAGTTCCTGAATTCGGTGTGCGATTCGAGCCTGCAGCCTGGGTGCAAAGACAGAAGAAAGGAGCAGTGGTGAGAGGTCTCGTCTATTCACAAGCCCATCTATTCCCGCTCTTTCAAGGTGGAGCGTCAGGAGGGCCCAGCCCTCACGGAAGGCAGATCCGGGTCATGAGACAGGACATGGCTCAGAACAGGATGCCAGCCACAGCAGGATCCATGAGGACGACAGGCACAGACACCAGGACCCGAGAGGTCACAGCTGCCCTGTGACCCTGGGGCAGCGCGAGCGGCCCGTGGAGGCAGCCCCGGACGGCACAGAGCAGCTCTAGAGCAGCTCTACAGGCGTGGTCTGAAGTTCAAACGAGATAATCCCCCTTCTCAGGGTTTCACATATTTATTAAGCACCTACTGCATGCCAAGGACTGATCTAGGTGTTAGACCTTGGCACGAAACAAGACTAACAGGGCTATTTGTTATTCTCCTAGGGCTCACAGGCTTATCAACACGAAAGGCCGTAACGCAGCTAAAAATGTTTAATCTACACTAATTCCAGACAGTACCAGGTACTCTTGAAAAGGGGCTGGAAGTGAGGGAGGTAGGCAGGGCCGCTACGGGCAGTTGATCTCAGCCATTAGGCCTCATTAGTCAAGGAACCAAGCGCAACCCCTGCAAAGGCCCTGGGGCAGAAATGAGTCTAACTGACTCAACAGAAAGAGGAAGAGTGGAATAGGCAAAGACAGCCTCGGGCGGGGGCTAAAAACAAAAAGATGCTGACTGGATGGGCAGTGGGACAACAGCGGCAGGTCTGAACCTGGGGTAGAGATCATCTGCTGTTTGGCAAACGGACTGCACCAACAAGGGTGTGTCGGTGGCGCAGACAAGGTGGCTGGGTCCACAGTGTGGAGAAGGCCACCAGTTCCTGGGACCAGGGAGGAGAGCTGAGATGAGGACGTGGCGGGTGAGGGAGGGCGAGCGAGAGTCAAGGGGCTGCAGGGTCTGGCCCGGTGAGCTGCTGCTGGGGGGCAGGGAACAGAGACTAGAAGGAAGCAGGGTAGCGGGAGGGACACGAGGACATCAGGAGCTGAAGGGGAGCTGCCTGGGTACAGGGGAGGGAGCTCCAGAGCACATCACAGCAGGGGAGGCGCTCTGCAGACGCACTGGGCAAAGACTTCCTGAAGCATCTGGGGATTACGGCGAATGAGGCACAGCCCCCCCACTTCATGCGGCTTACGTTCACCCAGGGAGGCCAGCCCTGAATAAGTCGTCAATGCAATGGAGAAACGGAGGCACCCCCAGCAGTATGGGATAGAGAGATTTGGACCTGCCGTGTACCCGGCACCCCACCCAGCCCCTGACACCCAGAAGGCCTGGGCAAAGCAGCAGCACCTAGTAACGCTCAAGAAGCGCCCGGCACGAAACCCGACCAGTTGCCTCTGGAGTGTTCATGGGCTAAATGAAAGTGAGGACGAGTGGGCACCTCCACTCCCACACCTACCGGTACAGCCTCTCCGGAGGGCCGTTTCGCGGACTCCAGGAAATTTCCCTGCGTCTGTGCCCCAGACCCGAGCAACGGCACGCTTACGGATTTATTCTGACACACGTGCACGCACCTGACATCCCTTCAGCCAGGGTACTGGCTGAATAAGTTATGGCACAGCCACCAGGTAGATACCGTGCGTCCACAATAGGAAAGCTCACTGGGGCCCCTGGGTGGCTCAGTCGGCTAAGCATCCGACCCTTGATTTTGGCTCAGGTCATGATCTCACGGTCCGTGAGTTCGAGACCCACATCGAGCTCTGCACGGACAGCGTGGAGCCTGCTTGGGATTCTCTTTCTCTGCCACCCCCCACCCTCCCAAAGCACCCACTCACTCTCTCTCAAAATAAATAAACTTAAAAAGAGAAAAAGAAAGAAAAGCTCCCTGCACACACAGAGGACGCTGTGAGCTGTGCCCCATGGAGGAACAGTGCGCATGCCGGGTGGTATCTGAGACCACGCGACTGCCCAGATGCTCGCTGGATTTCTCTGGAAGGATACATACCTACACAGAGAACCAGGCAGCTGGTGCCAGCTCTCTGGTCACACACCCCACTGGCCTTGTGAACAGTGAGGCCAGGTGGCCCGTGTCAGGGCCGCCCCGAGCGAGGGCCCCAGGCGGCCGCACCCTCACCTGTACTCCCGCTCCTGCAGGATCTCCACGGGGTCCAGGCCCCGCGGCTTCTGGATCGGGGTGATGCGGCTCTGCTTCTGGTGCAAGGGCACCATGGGGGCAGGCTGGGCAGGCTGCCCCGGTGACTGCGTCTGGGGCGGCATCACTGGGGAGGCAGCAGGCGGGACGGCGGGGGGCGCTGGTGAGGGGCGGCCCGTTGGCTGTGGGGGGATCAGCTTCTGAGGGGTGCTCGTGGGGGCAGCAGCATTCGCCATGGGTCCTGGGGGCGGTGGGGGACAGGGGTCAAGCGACGAAGGCACAGCTTTGAGTTTCGGCTCAATTCCGAGGGGTGGGGGGGTTGAAGAGCCTGCTGGGCGCTCCCTACCCGGGGACAAACACCCCTGCAGCAGACGAGGCTTGTGCAGGCCGCCACATCGCCTCCCGCTCAGGAGTCTCCCAGGGGTCTCCCTCCCTCCTGCCTCCTCTAGACCTCAGCGTACACGCCCCTTCCCAGAGGCACACCTGCCCAAGCACCCTCGAAGGTTTGGTCTTGCTGCGTGTGGCCTCCTAGGACCAGAAGTTTCCGGACTGGCATCCAGTGCCAAAAGAAGCCTACTGAAGCAACGAGCTCTTCAGTGCCCATCACTAAACCTCAGGCTCCGTGAGGACACGGAACGAGTCTGCTCCGTCCGGGCTTCATTCCAACAGATGCACTCCCTCCAACACTTAAGACCACGTTTTACACAGAACGCAGAGACTGGAACCCTGAGCCACCCGGTCACCCCGCCTGCTTCCCACAGCACTGGGGGATGTTCTCAGGAGGGCAGGGGGTCCCACACAGCCGCCAGGCTCGGAGGCCCGAATCCTGAAGGCTGGCATCTGTGGCTGCAGCAGCGCTGCTCCACGGCCTCGCTGGAGTCACATAGTGACTCGCTCCTCAGTGCTCTCGTTTTGTGGTAAAGAGAGTCCGGGATCACCACAACCGACAGCACAAGGTGGGGTGGGAACCATGCAGTGCAACCGAACCTGAGCCTCTGGGAACCGCCCAGGGACGGACAGACCCAAGAAGGCAGGAAGCAGCAAGGACTTGGGGCCCCTGAGTGGCTCAGTCAGTCAAGTGTCTGACTTGGCTCAGGTCATGATCTCATGGGGAGTTTGAGCCCGACAGTGGGCTCCATGCTGACAGCGTGGAGCCTCCTTGGGATTCTGTCTCCCCTTCTCTCTGGCCCTCCCCCACTCATGCTCGCTCTAAGTAAATAAATAAATAAGCTATAAGAAAATACTTAAAAAACAAAAAAAAAGGAAGCAAGGACTTGTCCTCAGCCCCCTCTCAGGTTCTGCATGGCCCAAGCTCGTGACCATGTCACCGAGACAGAAGGAACTTACCTTCAGGCCAAGGCTTGGGAGGCCCTCCAGGGGGCTGACCTGGCATCCCAGGGGGCACACCTGAGGGTCCTGGGGGGGGCATGTTGGGCCCTCCCATACCTGCACGTAGGGAGAAACAAGAAAATCAAAGGCATCCTCCTATGTTTATGCCTGCATCCACACCCATGGGCAGCCCTGGATCCAGGGGACACAGCCAACAACAGCCCCTCGGTGAGGACGAGGAGTCAGGAGTCGGGAGTCGGGGGTGGAGGGCGCGGGGAGGCAGCCGGAGGATCGTTTATGGCGCTAGCAGCCCTGCCTGCCAGAGTGCCGGGCAACGATGCTGTGCCGTTGGCGGGGGGGGGGGGGGGGAGATACACGCCCAGGTCTGCGGACACTGCCGCCCCATCCCAGTCAGCTCGCTTGCAGTCCCCTCCCTAGCCCGAGCGCTGTGGCCGGTGGGTCTTACCGTGAGGCCGGCTGTAATTTGGAGGTGCTGGTCCTGGCCCGGGCCCGGGGCCAGGGCCGGGGCCGGGGCCAGGGCCTGTGGCGGACACGGAGGGCGGAGGTAGTGCTGGCATCTGCTGCTGCAGCCCCGGCATCGGTCGCTTTCCCTGCACTGCCACCTGCAGGTGGTCGGGGAGAGGCTGGCCCCGGGCCAGCATCTTGTAGGCCATGATCTGGGCTCTGAGCTGATGCAGCTGGTTCTGATTAAAAGGAGTTGGGCCCCGGTTCTGCTGTCCCAAGGCCTGGGGGTCGGCACCGTCCAGCGGGGCCCCTCCTGGCCCAGAGGACATCTGTGGGCCTGAGGATGGGCCGCTGGCTGGAACCGGACTGGAGGCGTGCTCGGAGCCGCCCAGGGGGGAGGGGTAACCTGTGGGGCAACATGGATCCAAGCGGTCAGGCGGCGACACACACCCTAGGATGCCTAAGGCAAAGACGGCAACCTTCTGACTGCGCTTACACCAGCTCCTACCCCGGGACAGGGGTGGCCAGGACGGGTGGCGGAGGGACTCTACTCCAGTGATGTGAACGAGAAGCGCAGAGAGGGGCCACGCGCCGGCAGCCTGACTAGCGGCCGGCACAGCTGGTCTGGTTTTGGCTCAGCTTTCGGCAAGTTGCCAGGGGTCGAGGCTGGGGCCCCCTGCCCCTCAGCAAAGGCAGACTGCTCCTCGGACCCCCATGTAGAGCCCCCAGGCGCAACGAGCTCCCCATGCTGATAAGAGGAAGTCACATACTCCATCAATTCCCAAACCGCCCTGTTCAGAAAAACCACCTGGAAGGCTGGCGAAAGCATAGCCCCACCCCCACCCCAAGACCGTCTAACGTGGGTCCGGGAATGTGTATTTCTTACCACGCTCCTGGGTGGCTTGGGAGCTGCGGCCCGAGGCGCCCACCCCGCTCAGCCCCCGTCTAACCTCCAGTGCTTCACGTGGACCCACCCCCCAAGTGTCCCCACCGCCGGGGCTGCTCGATGACAGGCTGGCCTGAAACAGGTACCAGCCAAGCCCAATCCCAAGCGTCTCCCAAGGGCTGAACCGTGCTGGGTCCCAGTCTGTGCCTACGCGAGACCCAACTAGAAAAATGACCCCAGGGCACCCAGGAGGACAACACACACAAGGAAGGAAGAGTAATGACACGGTACCTTGGGAGTGCTGGTCCATGGGGCTTGGCGGGGGCCCCATCCCTGCGTGGGCCCCCGACCGCATCCCCATCCCCTTCATCTGGTTGTAGCGGGGGTCATCCGACATGCCCTTCTCGTGCATGGACTCCATTGGCTGTAAGAGAGGACGACGAAAAGGCAAGATCAGTGAGAGGGAACAGGAAGAGGCAGGAGGCAAAGGGCCGCCCGAGAGAAGTTCACTGCCACTGAAAATGTCCACCCAAGGTCGCCATGCTATCTACTGAATCGCCAGCATGACCAAGCAGCTGAGGTCCAAGCCTCGGTCCTGATGCCTACTGAGTGTCAAGCAGACGCATGAAGCAGGGTCACACAGTGATGGCTGACCACCGAGGCGGCTAGAGGTCTGGAGGCGAATGGACCAAAGGATCAGGGTGCCTGAGACAGTTTCAGATGGCCAAAATCGCATGAGGAAAGGACATGAGCTCCTGGTGAGGAGCTGCTTATGACTGGGACACCAAGCTCCCCATTAACTGTCACAAGGAAACCTGGTGACCACCAGTCTTTGGATCAGAAACACTCTTCTTTGGGAGACTGTAAATCAGAGGGACGAACAGAAGTTTCTGCCCATAAGTATGGTCACACTATGTTAGGTGTCCTCGCTGATCTAAGCTCAGCCTCCAACCTGTGGCATGGCTCTGTCCCTCCTGAGAGGCACATCAGTCCTCTGTGGAGCGATGACACCCTAGTTTCCCTCCTAAGGCTCAGCACTAAGTACTTCCTCGACTGGAATAGCTGGTAAAGGGGACATTTCCCGGGACCCTTCCGGGGCACTCCGCTAGGCCCTGACTGGCACAAATGTCCTGGTCTCGGGGAAAACAGTCTAACGGGTGGCCCAGCTGACTGCAGCGCAGTGTGTGCCTCGAGAGAAGGAAGACGGGAAGAAGAGGGTGCTTGGCTGCGACCAGGAGGAGCAGCTTCAGACGCAAGAAGAGGGTGGAGCGCTCGGGAAGCTGACTTCTCCGCAGACGAGGGGTGTCCCGCTTCCCCTGGGCCCGGGCTCCTAACACCGTGCAGGACAAATGGTAGGTGTGGGGTGTGCGCCAGCGATTAGAGGAAAAAAACCAAAATGGGTAGAGAGGGAAAGAGGAGGCTGTGCGGGAGAAGCCAGAGTAAATCAGCGAGGGGAGGGAGGGGGTCGGTTCACCAACAGCTTCCCAGGGAGGAAGTGACAAGAAGATACTGTTGACAGAAATGTGTGGGAGGGGCGCCTGGGGGCTCAGTCGGTTGAGCAGCAGCCAACCTCGGCTCAGGTCATGATCTCGCAATTCATGAATCCGACCCCCGCGTCAGGCTCTGTGCTGACAGCTCAGAGCCTGGAGCCTGCTTCGGATTCTGTGTCTCCCTCTCTCCCTGCCGCTCCCCTGCTCACGCTGTCTCTGTCTGTCTGTCTGTCTCTCTCTCTCTCTCTTTCTCTCTCTCTCAAAAAACATAAATATTAAAAACAAATAAAAATGAACAAATTAAAAAGCAATGTGTAGCAGATGGGGAGGGCAGGGAGGACCAGAAGGATAAGATGGCTCTGCCATGGACACGGTGAGGAACCATCTCTTGGAGAGCCCACTTCCTCATCTGTAAAATGGGCACAAGAACCACCTACACCTAATGGGTTGGCAGGGGGGAGATTAAGTGGAATGGGGTGCAAACACATGGACGGCCCCGGGAGGGAGGGTATGGGGGTCCACAGAGACCCCTCGCCTCCAGGCCACACAACCTGCATCTTCTACAAGGGTCTCCTGTGGTCTCAGAGGCTTGAACACGTCACCTTCTCCTTTAGATGCTAACACATATGAGAGAATGTTTCCTCGCTCCCCCAACCACCACCCAGGAACACAGGGAGAAAGGAAAACTATTTGTGTTTGGAGGCTTCTTTTCCACTCCATCGGCAAAAGCGTCCCTGATCAGTTCACGTAAGTTGTTATGACAGCGAGCGGCGTCCAAGCGCAGGACTGAGCAGGGATAAAGGGCACCCACTGCTATGCTTTGTTAAGTTACGCAAGTGAGCATGGGAAACCAAGTGACACTGCTACCTTTTACGGAGCTGGGCATTTTTATTATTAACGGAAGACGACCCTGCAGCAATGTGAGCACGTTTCCCACGTGGGATGACGGGTGTGCAAGACACATGGTGGGAAGGCTGCTGGCTCGTGGCAGAAGCCAGGATGCCCGGGCTCATCCTCCCACCTCTGGTCACGTGGGCCCAGCCCATCAGGGCAGTGGGCCCGGGCTCCCTACCTTGTGCATCTGATGCATGTTGTCCTGAGGGTACCCTCCAGGCCCCTGTGTCGGGATGGGGTGTCCTGCGGAGGGAGGCCCCGGGCTGGGCCCCATCATGCTGTGGGCAGAGCCCGGCGAGGGACCTGGGCTAGGGCCCAACATGGCTCCGGGGGAGGGGCCCGGGCCCGGGGAAGGGCCTGGCCGAGGAGTTCCGCCCAGGGGTGGGTCTGGAGTGGACATCTTCACAGGAGCTGCAGACAGTGGTCTCCTGGTAGAAAGAAGTCTCGGTCAGTCTGGGGGGCGTGGCCACCACCAGGGAGAGTCAGAGCGGGCAAGGGAGGGCCACACGCAGTACTGTAAGCAGCACCCATCTGACAGGGAGCTGGCACCTCTGACATGCAACCCCCACCACCCAGACTTCTCTCCTCCATTCTTCTCAGAGGAGGTAACACACCGGGCCTACAACATCAGATCGGAGCCCCCCGAGGAAGGGATGGGACTCAGGAGGGGGAGGTACGCAGCCGCTGCCCCACCTGGGGACCCCAGCTACTACTCCAATCACAACAAAGAGAATGTCTCAGGGTGGTGCTGATACACGCTTCCCGCCTAATACCTGCCATCTTCCGGTTTCACAAGAAGGGAGAGCAAGACTGGGACTCACAGCCTTTGCTGGCGACGGTTTCCACCCGGGCCTCGGTACAGTCAACAAAACCAAATATTCATGGCAAGGGACGCCAGTTTTCCGTTTAAGGCGGTGAGACCCAGTCCCCTTTACGTTAAATGAATGTAGGTTTAATATGTACGTCACTTAAAGACAAGTATTACACAAATAATGGCGCTCTGATATCTCAAATTCTTACACGGTGGTATTCACAGGTCTAAAGTTCGATGAGAGTTGCCAAAATCTGAAAACTGGTGCCCAGAACTAAGACCCAGAGCCACCACGAGCTTCAAAAAGATGCAAAGAAAAACAAAATCTAATGACGGTGGTAAGGGGATTAACTATGCTTGCTAAGATCAGGCCCCGAGCTGATAAACCTCACTGGTGCTTTCTACGGTAAGGGTTCAAAGTTCAGGTAACCCTTCATCTGTTGTGTAGTTCTATACGGCCTTAAGTACAGTTCTCTTCAATTTAAGAACTTCTTTCATGACGGTGGAGGAATACGTCCTCAGGGCTGAAATGCAGAAAACACAAGATCATGAGAACTTAAAACCTCCCAGCATCCCACCGGGCACAGGGGTGAAGCGCTTAGCAGCCCTGCAGGGAGCAACGGGCAACCCAGCCGTCCTTACCTGAGCCGAGCCGGGCAGGGTGACGGGGGAGTGGGACGAAGGGGCTGGGGGCTTCCTCAGGGACGTGGGACACCACTGGAGCCGCAAGGATGTGGCTGAGCCAGGCAGGGCGGGCCCTCTCAGGGTGTTGCCGCCGGGACTCCCACCACACTGCACTGCCTCCCTTCTAGACTGTTCCACACACACCGGCGCGCGCACACTCAACAGCATTCCTCGGCACATTTTACAAGCTTTTCTTCATAGAATTCTGCCCGGGACCTTTTTTTTAACATGTAACGGTCTTCGGGAGAGGATTTCTAGCGGATTTCTGTTGTGTTCTCTCATTCTGCCACACACTGGGTTGTTTAAAAGCCCCTCTCTTGTTGGCATGTCGCAAATGTGGGCTTTGTTTCTGTGGACTTTGTTGGTGTTGGGAGTGACTCTCTTTGTCCCTAAACTTTACTGGGCATTTCTGGTTCTAAGGATAAGTTTTGTTAAGAAGTGTAAGAACATTTTTACTTCTCTGGACTAAAACAAAGTTTTCATTTGAAAGGTGGGCATATTTTCCTGGATAATCGATCAAAAGCCAAAACTTCTTTGTCCCAGTTTCATGGCTAAATAATCAGAGAGGGTCAGACTTTGGCAGGGCATGGACAAGTGTGACCAGCCTGACTAGGAACACACCCAACCGCTCAAGAAAGTGCTCCCCGAGCCTCTGGGCGTCTGGATTTCCCCCGAAGTACAAGGAGCCTCAGGAATGTACCTTAAACCTCCCAAGACGGCGGCAGCATTGGTGTCGGCTCACGATCCCTTCCTCACCAATCCAAAACCCAGAAGCCCGGGGATGGGGAGGATGGAACTTTTAAAAAATAGAGACAGATTCATTTAGAAGCAAAATCGGACCAGATTCCGACATGTGTGAACAGTCCTCCCTTCTGCTACAGAACTAGGATCCTGTTACCTCCAGAGGCCGCTCCAGTCTCTGCCACGGGAGAGCGAGCTGTATCCCAATCTTTTCCTAAAATGCTGATTCTGAAGTCTGAAACCTCGGGCCCAGGGTTTGTCTAGGGCAAACTTTGCAGGTGGACAATGAGTGACGTGAACACAGCCGTGGCTGGGGTCGAGGAGGATGGCTCCTCAGGTCGCCCCTCTGGTCCCTTTGCGTCCACAGGCCCTCTCGGGCCCAGAGAGACTGCAGTGAGGTGGCCAGAGAGACAGCGGGCCTGAATATACTCAAGGAACCCTGTGGCATCTGGGAGCTCACAGGTGCTTTCTCAACCGAAGGTTGAGGACCTATTCTAAGTCAGGCCGACTGAAACCAATAGCAAAATAAAATCCACATCATCTAAGGGAACATCGTCTCCTTACCTCAAGGCACACGCGCCAAAGAGCAAACACTGGGAAGTGTCTTTGGAATGATGGTTCTTCTAAAGGTGGTTTTACACTTAGTGTCAGACCTTCTTCCCATCAAAATGCGGGGCACCTCTAGGAATTCATCACCTCCACCCACAGCAGCACTAACTTCATCGACAACACATGAGGCTCGCTGAAGGTGCTGGAGGGCATCAGGTAACAATTTTGTGCCAAAACATGGCAACATCTACCTTTGAGAAGTACAGGGTTTCAGAACACACATTTTTTTTTAATGTATTTAAGTTTATTTATTTTGATAGAGAGAGAAAGCGCAAGTGGGGGAGAGAGCAAGAGAGTAAGAATCCTAAGCAGTCTCCGCACCAACAGTGCAGACCCTGATGCGGGGCCAATCCCACAAACCATGAGATCACGACCTAAGCCAAAGTTGGGACACTCAACTGACTTAGCCACTCAGGCGCCCCTGTATTTTTTCATTCTTAAAAAAAATTTTTAGGGGTGCCTGGGTGGCTCAGTCGGTTAAACGTCTGACTTCAGCTCAGGTCATGATCTCCCAGTTATGGATTTGAGTCCTGCATCGGGCTCTGGGCTAACAGCTTGGACCCTGGAGCCTGCTTAGGATTCTGTGTCTCCCTCTCTGCCCCTCCCCTGTTGATGCTCTGACTCTTTCTCAAAAATAAATAAAACATTAAAGAAATAAAATAGGGCACCTGGGTGGCTTAGTCGGTTAAGACTCTGACTCTTGCTTTTGACTCAGGTCGTGATCTCATGGTTGTGGGATTGAGCCCCACGTTAGGCTCAGCATGCAGCCTGCTTGGGATTCTCTCCCTCTGCCTCTCCCCTGCTTGTGTGCGTGTGCTTGTGCACGCTCTCTTTCTCTCTCTCTCTCTCTCTTGCTCTAAGATAAAGAAACTTTATAAACAAGTTTTACAAATAAGTAAATAAATAAAAATAACAAAAATGGCATTTGCTTCAGAAGCTGCCACCTCTGAAGGGTCAGGTGGCGATGAAACAGGTACGTGTGCAGAACTGCTGGCAGCAAACTCCTTTCTGGACTGAAAGCTCAGACATATGAGGGAGTGACAGTAAACGGGACCCAAAACATACAGACACAATGCAAAACCATCCTGAGCAGCACAGTGGGCTGGGCTCCCCCAAACACTGCCGCGCCCCGTCAGGGTGCTGGCGCCTGCACGGACACACACGCTGGCAGACCTACGGCACCGGGATGGAGAGAACAGGAAAGTGGAGCCGGAGCATCTGATTTACTTGCACTGAGTGTCAGCATCCCTAACACCCTCTCATCGTAGGCATGCGGCTGGATGAACCCCAGACCAGACCTAACACTTAGAACATTCCTGAAGGCCTCTTGGCCGTCCCATGAATACCACCCTCCCAGTGGGAAACGCTGCTCTGCCTCTATCACTCCTTGGTTTCACTCATTACTGAACTGCATCTGGGAAAAAAAAGAAAAAGAAACCCGTGTAGTGTCCCCCGGCTCTTCTTCTCTTTTTTTAATTTTTTAAAAATGTTTTTATTTATTTTTGAGAGAGAGATAGCGTGAGCAGGGGAGGGTCAGAGAGAGAGGGAGACACAGAATCTGAAGACAGGCTGCAGGCTCTGAGTTGTCAGCACAGAGCCCAACACGGGGCTCGAACCCACAAACTGTGAGATCATGACCTAAGCTGAAGTCGGGACACTTAACTGACTGAGCCACCCAGGCGCCCCAGTCCCCCCGGCTCTTCTGTGAGGGGCATCCACGTTGCTGGCACAGTGAGCACTTGTTCTTCTTCATTTGCCCGCTCTCCTATCCGCGGGCTGTGTGCTGCCAGGTTTGGGCTATCGCGAATAAGGCCGCTACCAACAATGTCATTTGGCAGATGCAGGAATTCGTCTTCCTCAGGGATCCAGGAGTGGAACCGTTAGACGAAGGCATAAATTTGGCTCCGGTAAATATTGCCAGCTTCCCAAATCAGGATTACGGTCCCACACACCGCCGGCCCCCCAGCAGAGGGTGACGCGTTCCAGCTCCTCTCTGTCAACGCTGACGCTCGGCGCTGTCAGTCCCTCTAACTTGTAACCGTTCCGGTGAGTGTAGAATCCTATCTTATTTTCTTCGGTATTTCCCTTGCGACCAATGGCATGGAACACCTCTCCGTATGCTGGCTGGCCACTGACACGCTCGCTTCTGCAGAGGCCCTGCTTTCACTGTGTTTCACTTGGGGACATGTGGTTCCCCTTCCAGTCTGGGGCTCACCCTTGCATTCTCTAAGGGGGGCTCCGGATGCAGAGACGTTCTTACTTATTTATTGCCTTTTTATCATTTATGTATTTTAACATAATTCATTGTCAAGTTGGCTAACGTACAGTGTATACGGCGTGCTCTTGGTTTTGGGGGTAGATCCGGGATCCATCGCTGACACTCAGCACCCAGTGCGCAGACAAGTTCTTATTTTAATGGCGTCTGATTTCCCACATTTGTCCTTGGGCAGTTAATGGTTTCAGAGTCCGGTTCAAGAAAATGTTTGTCTCCCTGAGATCATGAGAAATGCGTATTTGGTCTCTGCCTTCAGTTTTTGACTAAAACCCGCGTAACTTCCTCAGCGATAGGAGGGTCTTTTGTCCTAATGAAGGGACTTTGGTGGGCTCCCGGAGAGCTTCGGGGGGGGGGGGGTTGTCAGAAAGACCAAGCCATGATTAAAAGCTTAGAACTTTCAGCCCCATCCTCCAAGGAGGAGACAGAAATTGGGAAGTGAATTACTACACGTCTACATCATACAGCATCCATAAAAACTCTAAACTAAGAGGCCAGGAGAGCGTTCTGGGTTGAACACATCCGTGTGTTAGGGTGGCGCATTCCTCCTCCATGGGGACAAAAGTTCCTGGGACCAGGATCCTTCTAGAGCTCACTTTATTTACTTCTTCATACAGCTATTCGTCCCTATCCTTTACAATATCCTTTAAAATAAACTGGTAAACATATGTAAATGTCTCCTCTGGAGATTTGTCAGCTGTTATATCAAATAATTAAACCTGAGGAGGGCGACACGGTAACCCCATCTGTAACCAAGTTGGACAGAAGTGCGGGTAACCTGGGGACCCACTCCTTGTGACTGGCGCCTGCAGCAGGAGTCTCGTGGGGCTGAGCCCTTAACCTCTGGGGTCTGCACTAACCCTGGGTAATTAGTGTCAGAGGTGAAGTGTAGGACCCTCAGCTGGTATCTGCGGAAACTTGGTCGGTGTGGAAAACCCACACATCTGGTGTCAGAGTGCTGTGAGCAGACGAAATTGGTTTTCCTTTACTATCTCAAGGTCACAGAGATAGAGGAAGGAAAGAGAGATTTTAAAATCCAGAGAGACTGTGACTGGCTCCCACCTCCTAGGGATTTATGGCTGCTGAGGATGTTATCAGTCACGACGGAGTCACAGGGAAGATGACCCAGCCAGGGAGGGGAAGCAGGGCTGCGGGCCCCCTTGGTGGGAAGGACCAGACGTACTCACGGAGCGCACACCACTACACTTCCCAGAGGGACTATCAAGGGCTCGCTGACAGAGGGGTCCCTGAGGCTTACAGGCCACCCAGTGGAATTGCTAGGGTCACAAGGCCAAGGCCACAGTGTAACTCACTGCAGTGCAGCCTGGACTCGGAGTGTGGACTTCACCACTTGCCGACTGCATGATACTAGATGGGTGATTTAACCTCCTCCCGCCTGTTTCCGCCTCGTCAGGCAGGAGCGGAGACCAACCCACCCCCCCACCCAGGAGTCACAGCCAACATCGCGAGCAGACGCACGCAAGGCACGTACAGGCGGGAAGTAATCCCGCACGACCGGGGCAATCCAGGGCCTCTGCGCTCACGAAGCGGCTGGTCACTGCTGGTCACTGCTGACCCAGGAGCATCCTCCTCCTCTCCTCACAAAGACAAGAGTCAACCAAGCCGTGTAGGAAGCACCTGCCCTGGAGAATCTGCTTCCCAAACTTGGCCTCCCCCGCAGGACAAAGCTCAAGTGATGCTCCTGCCCGAGGCGCTCAGGAGCAAACTCAGGACGGACGGGCTGCACAAGGCGGCTCTGCGGAACTGGAGGAGGAACGGCGGCCCTGCTGCACGCGGACCGGCCGGCCCAAGTGACGAGGTCCGCCCTGGCAATCACCGGGCAGGACTGGAGCTGCTACAAATTCCCCCTTGCCTTCCTGGATCGCACTGACACAAACACAGCGTTACCCACCATCAAGGCCCTTGTGGCCAGCCAACCCTTCTTCAAGGGCAGGGGTGGGCCTGGCCCTCCCCAGAGCTGGGTACGATATGGGACGGCGCACTGCTGGGACCCAGCGAGATGCCCGCTCAGAAGGGCCTGAGAGCTTGGCCAGAGAGGAACACCCCCCCTTCTTCCCTCATCGTCAAACGCCTCTCCCTTTCCCATACAGGAAACTGAGCATTTGACAGTTTCAGCGAATTCCTTGGGTCCCCAAGGTCATCCTATGGTCTTGGGGGTTTCGGGTGGCTTCCGTCATTCAGACCAGACCCCTACAAGTCCCTCTGGGATGAGTCACTTGGTGTCTGGGCTGGGAAAAAGAAGGTAATTAAGCACAAACACTGAAATCCATCTCAGACCGGTCCGCAGCACCTAAGCAGCGGAGAAAAGTGAAGGACAAGGGGACAAACAGTGCCACCACAAGCATGTGTATCTGGGAGCCTAATCGAGAAGTGTGTGTGTGGCCTGTGGGTCGAGTGTGTCTGGGGGCTCCACGAGGGGGGAACAGCAGCAGCCCAAAGGAACGTGATGGCAAACAAAACTTATCTGGGGCAAGAATCAAAACCCTGAAAGCGGAGACAGTCAACAGGTTGCAGGATGAAAAATCGGGTTCCCAGGGCCAACGGGTCTCATCACCTTGGTTTCTCTGAGCACCCCAACCGCTGAACAACCTGAACCCCCACCCAATCCACTCCCCAGAAGCAGGACTCTATCAAGCATGAATGAGGGAGCTTCATGCGCACGGACGTGAAGGAAGGTCCACGAGGAGGCAGAGGAAAGAAGGGGGCGCCAACAGACGGTGTGCTTGGCCCGAACCTCACTCTGCTGAGAGTAAGAATATACGCGAGCTCAACCACGCGTAGAAACCGGTCCAAAGAAAACATGCCAAACTGTGGATGGCAGCAGCCGGCAGCTCTCAGAAGGCGTATGATGAGGAACTGACACTTTCCACATCACAGACCTCTGGGGTTTTTCGTGTTGGTGTGCTGTTGGTGTTTTTACAATAACCTTCTACTACTTTGGCAAGCCTATAAATTTAAAAAAAAAATAACAATAAAAAACCACCAAAACCAACCAACCAACCAACCAACCTCGATCAGCAAAATACCTGGGAAACAAATATCCAGAAAAGATGGCCAGGGGGTGCCTTTGTGGAAATAAAAAAGATGAAAGAATGTGAGGATTGCGTTGTTTTCTACTTTCGACTTCATCAAAACTATCATTTAAAATAGAAACATCTATTGAAGTTCAAATGAGGAACCAGACTGCTCGAAGAGTACGTCTTCTTCTTTCAAATCACCCCTTGCTTTCCTCTTATAAGAACCGTGGTTGCAACAACAGGGATGGATCTGGAGGGTATAATGCTAAGTGAAATGAGTCGGATAAAGACAAATACCAGAGGACTGCACTCATATGTGAAATTTAAGAAACAAAACAAATGAACAACGAGAAAAAGAAAGAAACTAAAAAACAGACTCATTCACTATAGAGAACTGGTGGTTACCCAGGGGAGGAGTGGGGGGATGGGTGGAATAGGTGAAGGGGATTAATATACTTGCCCTGATGAACACAGAGTAATTTGCAATCCTTTTTTTTATTATTTATTTTGAGAGAGAGAGAGAGAGAGAGAGAGAGAGAGAACATGAGTTGGGGAGAGGCGGAGAGAGAATCCCAAGCAGGCTCCGCATTACCAGTGCAGAGCGGACGCAGGGCTCGAACCCACGAACTGTGAGATTATGACTTGAGCCGAAGAATCGGATGCTTAACTGACCCAGTCACCCAGGCGCCCCACTTCAATCACTACGTTATACACCAGAAACTAATGTAACGCTGTAAGTTAACTACCCTGGAATTCAAACTGAAAAAATACAGTTAGTAATAAGAATGGTGGTGGCCGGCCACTGCAACAGGACAGACTAACAGGCAATAAGGACCCTCAAAACTCTGCCTGCTGGGATTATGGTGTGTGGGTTTCTTCCCCCGTCTCGCCTGAAAATCAGCACTGAATGTAAGTCTGGCCCCAGGAAAGCTGCTACTTTGCTTTGGGGGCACAGGGCAACGTTCCTCCAGCGACACCAACTTTATTTGTTACAGTCAAACTACAAAATGAGGTTTCCCCCCTCACACCTGACCTGATGGTGTGGGGCAACGCTGGTCTGTGACAAATGGGACAACGCACCTGCTGTCTCAGGAAACATATGGCAACAGCTCATTCCTGAGCCGGTGCTTCCCCAACACTGGCTATTCCACAGCCGGCTGCGGGCACTTTCCTTGCAGCAGAATCAAGAAACAAATCCTTGCCCTACGTTTAAAAAGGAATACACTTCAGGGGCGCCGGGTGACCGACTTTGGCTCGGGTCACGATCTCATGGTTCGTGGGTTCGAGCCCCGCGTCGGGCTCTGTGCTGAATGCTTGCTCGGAGCCTGGAGCCTGCTTCCAATTCTGTGTCTCCTTCTCTCTTTGCCCCTCCCCTACTTGTGCTCTGTCTCACTCCGTCTCTCAAAAACAAATAAAAATATTTTAAAATTTTTAAAAAAAGGAATACACTTCAGAAACAAGCAAAATCCTTTGTCATGATAATTAATTACAACGTCTCATCAGCTCTACCTAAAATGTAGACAGGCCAAGTCTGTATGTTACTAAGTACAGTAGTTCCTCTCCCCAACCCGCCCCCCCAATCCAAGTTTCACTTTCCAGTTTCAGTTACCCCGGGTCAACTGTGGCCCGCAAGCAGATGATCCCCCCCGCCACGCCGCACTGGGTTTTGCCAGAAAATCAATTGTAGCTAAACACTGCATCACAACGCCCACAGTCCTCACCTCACGTCATCTCATCACACAGGCACTTGATCACCTCACATCGTCTCAAGAAGGGGGAGCACAGTACAACGACGTGTTTTGAGAGAGAAAGAACACATTCACACACTTTTATGACACCACATTGTCATAACTGCTCCATTTTAGTATCGCTTGCTGTTGTTTACCTTAAAAATAAAAGTGTCGGTTAACTTCCCAGCAAAAATGGGTTTATTCAGGAGTAGCAGAGAATTGCAATCCGGGACAAGCAAACTATGCCAAAATGATAGGCAAGTCCAGAGAACAAAGAAGAATTCTCTTTTATGGAAGGAATAGGGGGAGTCAGGAGGGCTGTTATAAACAAGAAGTAAATGGGGAGGTCGGAGTGTAGTGGCGTTTCCTTGGCTGAGTTGTGACAGTCCCTCACTGGCTGGGCTGTGGCTGGGGCAGAAGAGAGGCTTTCCCCCCCAGCTGGGACAGTAAAGTTCCATGACATGCGGGGTCTGACTTGCAAGGAAGGTGTCCGCAACTGATGACAACTGATGACTGCAACTGATGACAAGGGTTGGGGTTTGAGAGCTCCCCCTTCTGTCGTCCCAATTCAGTTTAAATGAGGTTTCCTGTTATTAATTTTCACCTTGCTAATCACTTACTGTGCCTCACCTGTAAATTAAACTTTGCCATAGGTTTGTATGTATAATAATTTTTACGTTGTTGGGGCGCCTGGGTAGCTCAGTCGGTTAAACGTCCAACTTCAGCTCAAGTCATGATCTTACTGCTCGTGGGTTCGAGCCCCGAGTCATGCTCTGTGCTGACAGCTCAGAGCCTGAAGCCTCCTTCGGATTCTGTGTCTCCCTCTCTCTGCCCCTCCCCCCTCGCATTCTATCTCTAAAAAACAAAACAAAAAAAATAATTTGCAGGTTGCTAATCACTTACTGTGCCTCATTGGTAAATTAAACATTACCATAGGTGTGTATGTATCAGGAAAGACAGTACAGACAGGATTCAGTACTATCCGTGGTTTCAGGCATCCACTGGGGGCGGGGTGTCTACTGTATTATTTTTAGCACTAGGAATTATGTACCATTTTATTCACTGGAATCCACAACTCCTGCCCTTTGAAAAATTTTTCATCCAGGGAGCACCTGGGTGGCTTAGTGGGTTGAGCATCTGACTCCTGATTTCGGCTCAGGTCATGATCTCATCCATGGTCTTGACACTGAGCCCCCAGTTGGGCTCCGCGCTGAGCGTGGAGCCTGCTTGGGATTCTCTCTCTGCCTCTCCCCTGTGCACGGACTCTCTCTCACATATGACTTAATAAACGTTAAAAAAAAAAATTGTTTTCATTCACTTGGAAGCCACTGAAGAACACCTCCTCATCTAAAACACACCAGAAGATCTGAAGACATGAGGACACCTGGCCAGTTCTCCGCCCTCGCGGAGTTCATGCTCTAATCCAGCAGGGAAACGCAGGGTCTCTGCTGAGAGAACGCAAACACTAGCCGATCTATCCACTAGACGGGCATCTGTCAAACTCTTCTGACCACGATCCGCAGTCACGATGTGACCCAGCGAACACACATCGAGTACATCCAACCAGTTTTACAAATCTGTCTTGACCATGTTCCCCGTGAAACATGGACAGACTCTCTTCTTTTTCAAGGCTGATCAAGCCACCCTGGACGGATGTCATGACCTACTGCTGGGTCTCTTGCGGTACCTGCTGTATAGTCAACACTGAGCCCAACACATAACCCGTGGAGAGGGAGGCAGAGAAGTCCCCACAATAGCAGCGCACAAAATGCAAGAATGGCCAGAGAGGGCGGTGGCCATACCCGCGGAGTTTCACCCGTGACAGGCCCTCCCAGGCACCTCAAATATGGACTGAGAACCAGCCCTGTGCTGAGCAGGGTACCAGGCACTGGGCATCCAGCAGCCAACAAAATCCCCGCCTGGTTGGAAGTAACAGTTCCTGGTGGAACTGACAATTGAGTGACAGAGGCAAGCACCCAAATAAATAGGACATGATGTTACATAGGGGGGTGGAAGGGCTATGAACTTCCACGTTGAAAAAGTAAGCAGGGTTAACCATCAAGCTGCTAGGAATCACTCTTTCCATCACCGTGGCCAGGGGCGGTCTCAGTGAGGGGACACTTCTAGGCAGACACCCGAAGTGGAATGGAAGCCCAACCATCCAGTGGATGGGCAGAGGGACCAGCAAGTACAAAGGCCCTGGGGTGATACTGTGCTGGATTAGAGCAGAAGGGGGATGTGGCAGATGAAGTCAGAGATGGGTGGGGAGAGGAGATCGCAGGCCTTAAGGACAGCACTGAGGAGGTAAGAGTCTATTCTAGGTTCAAGGGGAAACCTCTGGAATGTTCTGGGCAGGGCAGTGACACGGTCTGATGATGGTTTTAGAAGATTTCTCTGGACGCAGTGAGGAACAGATGTAAGGGTAAAAGAACGAAAGGAGTCAATGGTGACCAAGGCAACCAACAGCACTTCAGCTAGCACGTGTCTTTTGAAGTATCAAAGGCGTTTCTCCCACCCCACCACCCTCGTTGGGGCTGACCAGCTCTGGAGCCAGGTTTGGCAAAGCCCAGCCAGGCTGGATTTTGGCTCACATCCCTTGGTTCAGTACTGGTGACTGGAGGTGCCAACTGGGGGGGGGGGGGGCTATGGGAGGAACAGGGGTTTTCTGCTCAGAGAGGTTAAGTCATTGGTCCAACATCACACAGGAAGTAGAGTCAGTCCTGCCTCAAGTCTGTCTGACTCCAAGGCCTGAGTAACGAATTTAGGACGAGTATCAAAAGGCAGAGGACGGCCCCTAAGGGTGTGAAGTACAGGCAAATGGAAGCACTCTGACAGGCAGGGATACCCAGTGTGTTCCCAGGAGGCGGGCACAGGCGGTCAGCCCAACAGCAGACCAGGCTGCGATCGGAAGCACACCCGGCAGTCATCAGGGCCAGAGGGAGCTCCCAGGACCCAACACGTAGACCCCTGTGCTTCATCGTCACCTTTAAGACAATGACACCACCGGGGCGCCTGGGTGGCTCAGTCGGTTGGGTGTCCGGCTTCGGCTCGGGTCATGATCTTACAGCTCGCAAGTTCGAGCCCCGCGTCAGGCTCTGGGCTGACAGCTTGGAGCCTGGAGCCTGCTTTGGATTCTGTGTCTCCCTCTCTCTCTCTCTGCCCCTCTCCTGCTCGTGCTTTGTCTCTCTCTCTCTCTCTCTCAAAAATAAGCATTAAAAAAAATTTTTAATTAAAAAAAAAAAAGACAATGACACCACCCACCGTGCCCCTGTACTGGGACTTTTGGTGCAAATCAAGGTGGCGCACACCAAATCCCGTCCCCTCTGTAACAGGTAAGGCAGCAACTGCCATGTAGCCACCTGCTTCCTGAGCCAGTGGGGCGAGACTTACCAGCAAAAAGAGAACTGAAGCCATCCCAAGGAGCCGTTTTAACGCCCACTGCCACTACAAACGGGGTCCATCGTCCTTGAGCCCACACGCTGCACAAAACCCGGACAGTAACAAGTACCCACAGGCAAAAATGAAGACGTGCCTCATTCAGCAAAGTAACTGCCCCCAGGCAAAGCTCTGGAGGCCAGTCTAGCCGCAAAGGCTTCGAAGGGGCCTGGGCTGGTTTATGTCCTGCTAACAGTTACCTCTTTTCTAGGGAAAGCCCCTTCTCTGAGGGGACCTATAAGGAAACGGATGCTTCCCTTCGGTTCTCTCTGCCCTGTGATCCAACCGCTCAGCCAACCCAGCTGGGGACCTGGCACTACACCCTGGAGGCCCTTCCCCTTACATGAAGATGACTCGAGGTCAAATTTCTCAGACCCATCAAATCCGTGTCCTGAGAAATCACTATCATCAGCATACAGTTAACAGAAATCTCCAACTAAGATACTGCAAATCATATTAACGAGCCTTGTACTGCTCAGGGATGATCTCTGTGAGGGTGGCAGCAATGACAGCTCCATTTAGCCTCGGACCTGATTCTGAGGTGTTTCCCCTCAGACATTTCCCCAATATTCCAGAAGCTGTTACTGCCCCTTTATTGAAGGTTGCGCACATCCCTCTGATTTGATTTTTTTTTTAACTTCAGTTCTCTCTGAAGTGTTCCAATCAAATGTCACAAGCCATGAGGAAATATGTGAGATGGGAAACAAACATTTGATATTTTCCAAAACCAAGGTCACTGACATACTTCCCTCTTTCCGATGCATTACGGTGAAATCGCAAGCTTACGATTTTTAAATGATGAAGACAAAACAGAAGAGTTGATTCCTCTGACTCACTTTGAAAACGTACAGAAACGTTTTCACAACAAAGGCAAAAATATATTCTGTATCTCAACCCGCCACAGGGTGTTGCAGGAACCCTAACACACGAAAACAGCTACTATTTAGCACTAAGTGCCAGGCACTGTTCTGAGCACTTTACAGTCGTCATTGTTGTTCCGTCCTTGCAACAATCCGAGTAGTTGGGTACTATTACTGTCACCCGTTGCAAATAAGGGGGCAGATACATGACTGAATGAGAACAGGGCCCTTGTCTGCCTGTTCCTGGCTGAATCTCCACCCCCATCAGGGCCTGGCTTGTGGCAGGCTCTCAATGCCTAGTTGTTCGAATGGGGAACGTGAGGTTGGGCCGCTTCCTGCACAACTCCAGGGGGCGCCATTCCTGTTATGTTCTGTGTATGGTCCGTGCGAATGGGTCCCTCTGTGCGATGGCAGCCTTACTAACTGAGGCCAAAGCTGGCTGGCGAATCTGAGAATTCACGAAGTGTTGGGAGCTCTCACCTCCATTTCTCTGACGCACCGAGAGGGAAAAGTGGAAAGCCAAGAGTCAAATAAAGGAGGCGGACTAGAGCCTTTGGTGAAGAAATATCCGTAAGGTCAGTTTCTTCACCGGCAGAATGCTGTTCTCACCCAACACACCTCATCCCTCCCACGTCCCATAAACAGCTAAGACAAGGGGGTGGCCCAGGGCTACCTCTCAGTGTCTAGAGGGTCCATAAAGAGTGAGCGACAAGGTACGGGGCACATAGAGGAGCATTTATCATTGTCGTAACCATGCATGCAGTGATTTTACAGAAATTACAATATATATAACCAGCTCATCAAACCTGGGCTACCTGGGATATAGGATGATTCTAAACTATGCGGTTCCTTTTTTAGCTGACTTATACATGCACAGAGAGGTACACATAATGAACATTACCTCCACTAAACTGAGAGCTCACTAGAGCGACTGCGGTGGGTGAAGCAGCTCCCGTGTTATGTTCTCAACCCTTACAACAAGTGAGGTAGCATCGCTGTCGTACCTGTTCCACAAGTGGGGGGCCCTACTGGTAACTGCCTTGCTCGAGGTCAAACCAGGATTTAGAAAGCTGGGTGTGAATCCAGGGGGTCTGATTCCAGAACCATCAGTCTGCACCACCACCCCACACCCTCGTTCCCAGGGGACAGTGGCCTGGAAAGCTAAAAAACCAACAAGAGCAACGAACACTTATTGCTTACAACCCACCCCCCAGTCCTGCGCCCAGCATTTCACGCATAAATCCACTCCATCCTCGCCAGAGCTCTCCTCCTTCGTTCCTCAAATGTTCCCTAAGGACCTACTATGTGCCAGACCCAGGGTACACTCTGGGAGACCAAGCAGACACGATCCCTGCTCCGACGGCCCTCAGAGAAGAATGAACGTGTGATTACAAGCTGGGGTAACTGCTACACAAGGAAAGATCAAGGTGATGTGCGAGTGTAGCAGTGAGAAGCAACCACCGGTCCAGGAGGTCAAATGCATCCTCCCTGATTCTGAGTAAACCCCACCCCCACCCCACCCCCTCCACACAACCTCCCCGATCTCTGGCTCCCATTGCTCCCCCGTGTTCCTCTCACAGGAAGGGTAGTGAGGATTACAGGACAGGCCACGGCCAGTTGTTCCCAGTTTACCATCTGTGCCCCTACAAGACTGGAGAGGCTCCTCGGGGCATCCAATCACCAACCATCTAACACCCAGTAGGGACGCCACAAATATTTGCTCACCAATGAAGGAGGAGGGGGCGCCTGGGTGGCTCAGGTCAAGATCAACGCCCTCTCCCCGCCCCTTCAGGCTCCGGGAGCCTGCTTGGGATTCTCTTTCCTTCTCTCCGCCCCTCCCCCACTCCCGCTTTTTCTCTCTTAAAATAAATAAACATTTTTTAAAAAAAATGGGAGAAGATTGGGCCTGACAGTAACAACAGAACCTCCCACTTGTCAGGAACCATTTTACAGGTTTTCACCAACTCCATTTGTGGCATTATCCCCATTTCACAGACAGAGGTTCAGAGAGATTAAGCTATTTATCTAAGATCACACAGCCAAGTGACCCACAGCGCCCGGAATCAAACTCCAATCGGGTCGGTCAATTCAAACGTTAAACTTGGTTCAAATTCCCAGGAAGTGGCTCTTGCATGTATTCTCTACTTTCCCCCAAGGATTGATTGGGGGGGGGGGGACCGAGACTGGTGTCTGTCTTCAAGACCAGCACAAAACACTCTTCCTAAAGGCCCACGATTTAAATAAAAGCCTTAATCTGGAAAATCAATTGGGAAGAAGGCGAAAGGCTGCAAAACAAAAGCAATGCGTTCAAGAGCAAACAGCTACCCGTCCTCCCCCACTTGCTCTGGACTCCCCACTTTAGGGCAAACATTTTTGAAGTCACCACTTGCAAGGAATTGCGGGAGTATTTACTTTTCCTTGAAAATCTAGAGTACATGATTTTTTTTAAAATAAAATTTTAGGTCGGCTAACCCAAAGAGGCTGCTAATGCTCGTTTCCAGGCGACCCTGGACTCATTTGGGGTTTTTTCCTACCGAGCCCCGGCCGCAACCTCCCCAAAACGACAACATTTGGGTCGGACCCGTTCCAACGTAGCCAAAGAAGCCCCAACGCCATGCTATTGTTGCTGCCGCGGCGGATACGGCGGCTGTGGGCCGGGAGACCGGGCCGCCGAGGAGGCGGAGAGCTTTGTCCGGCGACCCCGGCGAGAGCGCGCGCGCGGCCTCCACGCGGCCCCGGCCCCCACCCCACGGCCCGCGGATGCTGTAGCCGCCGCGGCCTCGCTACACTGGGGCCTTCCCCGCGCGCGCGGTGCTGGCCAGGCTTCTTGACCCTCGGGCGCCGCCGTACCCCAGCCCCGCTGTGGGCGCCGGCGGCCCCCTCCCCCCTCGGCGCCCCGGCTCCATTCAAACCGTCCTCCCAAGCCCCGCGCCGCGCTCCCCCCGCGGCCCGCGTTCCTTACCGTGAGCCGCCGGCGCCGTCGCCTTGCCGGCGCCGCCCCCGCCCCTCCGCGCGGGGCCGGGGGCAGAGTGGGCGTCTCGCCTCTCCTCACGAAACAAAGAAGCCGCCGCCGCCGCCGAGAGAGGGTAAGTCTCGCGCGCGCGCCCGCCCGCCTCGGCCGCCCCCCCACGCCGCCCGCGCCCCCGCTGCGCGCGCACTCGCCAGATCCCCTCCCCCCCACGGTCGGCTTCTCCCGCTTCCGCCGCCCGCCCGGCCTCGTGCGCGCGCCCGTCCGCCCTTCCGCTCCCAGCGCGCGTGCGCGTCCGCTCGGGGCCTCGCGGAGGTGGGCGGGACCCGAGAGAGCCGGCGCCCCAGATGTTCCACCCCACTCGGTCAGGGAAGGTCTTGCTCATGCGCAGCGGCGTCTTCGTCCTCACGCTGCGTCCCCACGCTGCCGAGCATGCGCAGAGCGGGCGCCACTGCGGCGGTGGCCGTGGTGGTTCCCGCGGCTGCGGCGGGAGGTTGGGGGATGGGACGGAATGGCGGCGGGGTCTGCAGGGAAGGGTTGGCCGGGGGGCCCTGAGACTCGCAAGGGAAGACGCGAGGCCGTGCGTAAGGGCGGGAGGCGGGCAGGCTGGCCCGCTCATGGGCCAAGGGCGGGTCTGGAGCTGCTTTTATTTCTGGTCGGGGGGACGGCGGGGTCTGTTCCGCAAGGCCAGGTGGGCCTCGATCGTGGCTTTTTTTTTTTTTTTTTTAGAACTTAGCTAGCACTGTCCGTTTGGCAAATAATTTCCGACTTACTCCTGAGTTCTAGGCTCAAGTGCTGTGGCACCGCACAGACGATCCCAACCGTTGGGGAGCTCTGCCAGGAAGGCAAGCGAGAGGCCAGAGAAATGAATAAAACACATTGTGTTGAGATGGAAACGTGGAGAGTCGTGGAAATTTTAAATGGAGCAGCCAGAGAAGGCGTCACTGGGAAGATGTTTGAGTCAAAACATGAAAGAGCCTTGTTCTTAGCATGAAGGACCTGAGCCTCTAGGCCTCTTTGTGTTTTGAAAGGGTCTCCGAGTGGACAGGTGCTCCCCTAAGTCAGGGCCCACAGCCTGTCCCTATTCCTGCCTCTCTCAGGCCCGCTCTTCCTCATTTTCAGGGCTCCGCTGATCAACCACCTCAAGCCTCACCTCCTTTTGATCACTGCCTTCTTTTCCTTTCCTTCACGTTTCTTTGGGTGCCCTGTTTATTGTCTGCCTTCTTCCCCGCAATTTAAATGGCAAAGATGTGGGGCGCCGAGTGGCCCAGTCGGTGAAGCTTGGGACTCTTGACTTATGCTCAGGTCATGATCTCATGGTTTGTGGGTTCGATCCCTGCGTCGGGCTCTGTGCTCGCAGCTCAGAGCCTGGAGCTTGCTTCGGATTCTGTGTGTATCTCTCTCTGCTCCTCCCCCACTCATGCTCTGTCTCTGTGTGTGTGTCTCTCTCTCAAAGATAAACATTTGAAATAAAATTAAAATAAAATAAATGGCGAAGATGTTTTCAATTTAGTCACTGGTGAATACCAAGAATTTACATTCATTGTGGTGTTCCGGCCGCCCCATATGTGATAACTTTAATTTTTTGTTTTTAATGTTTATTTTTGAGAAAGAGAGACAGCACGAGCTTGGGAGGGGCAGAGAGAGGGAGAGACAAAGAATCCGAAGCAGGCTCCACGCTCTGAGCTGTCAGCACAGAGCCCAACACGGGGCTCAAACTTGTGAATCAGTAGATTATGACCTGAGTCGAAGTCACTCAACTGACTAAGCCACCCAGGCGCCCCTAAATTTTTCAATTGAAGGAATAATACACACTGACTGCTGACTAAGTGTGTATTACACCTGCATTAGCTCATTGCTTCCTTTTTTTTTTTTTTTTTTTTTTGGGTACGGTTTTCCAATTTATTTAGAAAAATAGATTCTGAATTCACATTCACCCCAGCGCTATGTGGGATGACAGTAAGGAGACACCTGAAATGATCTGAGGAAGGTTTGAAGCACTAGTATGTGAGGACAGGGCAGAAGCTAGGGAGCTGGTCCCTCCAGTCCAGAGTGGGGGCCCAGCTCCCCTCTCATCCTCCCCCTTCGGGAGCCTTCAGCCATAGCCAGCAGGACAAGGCTGGTCCAGCCCTAGAAAGGGGGCAAGGCCCGTACCCCGCCCACCCGGTTGCTATAGTGCTCCCCACGCCACTTGCAGTATTGGGTAAACAGTGAGATCTTAATGCTGGAGTCAGAAAACACCAGGACTTAAAACCTGGCTCCATGGGTAGGAGCTGGGTGTTGCCAGAAAAACTCATTGGACTCATTTACACTTCACTTTCTTCACCTGTACAGTGGAAACTAGCAACACTCCCCTCCACGGATTCACCATGAGGAATCTGTGAAAGCAGGCCCCCCCGGGAGTTTTCCGAACCCAAGCTCATAATGTGGAGTAATGCACATTAAATGAGCAAGTGGGGTCTGACCCTCAGTCTCACTCCCTCACATAGTATTTCTTTTTTTTTTAATTTTTTTATGTTTTTATTATTGAGACAGAAACAAAGCATGAGCAGGGGAGGGGCAGAGAGAGAGGGAGACACAGAATCTGAAGCAGGCTCCAGGCTCTGAGCTGTCAGCACAGAGCCTGATGCGGGGCTCGAACCCACAAACCGCAAGATCATGACCTGAGCTGAAGTCGGACGCTTAACCGACTGAGCCACCCAGGTGCCCCTCACGTAGTATTTCTTAAGCGTCCTTGACACGCTAAACCACTGAGCTGGTCCCTGGCCTCCGGTGGTACACCGAGCAGACCGCGTTCCTGTGCGTGATGTGGCCAGTCTGTGAGTTGAGTTGACTGTCTCCCGTATCGATTAGCTAACACATGATAGGAAAACGTAAGTGCAGTGGAAGAAAAACCCCGGCTGCGAGGAGATCATAAGATGGGGCCCTCCTGGAGTTGAGCGGTCAAGTCAGCTAGACCTCTCGGAGAAAAACGCACTTATGCCAAGTCCCAAAAGATGAGCAAGAGCAGGGAAGCGGAGGCCACTAGGGAGAGGAAACAAGGTGTGCCAAGACCCCGAGGAGGAAAAGAACATGCGAACAGAAGAAGGCCCAGGTGGCTGAGGGGGGGCAGGTCAGCAACAGCTACGCTGGGCAGGGCCTTGGGGCCCGTGGTGAGGGTCTTTAACTTTTCCTGGACCACGTTGGGGAAGGATTTGAAAGGCTTTAATGAAGAGAATCCCACAGTTGCTCATGCTGCAGGGGCAGAGGCTGGGAAGGGAAGGACAGGAGGTGTTGAGTCCCTTTAGGCCATTGCCATGGCCCAGGCTAGAAAGGATGGTGGCCTGCACTACGGTGAGGGTGGTAGGGGTAGAGAGAGGTGGAGGAGATTGGAGGCAGAATGGATAGAAGCTGAAGGAATAGACCTGAGAGGTGAAAGTGTGAGCAGCTTTCTCTGCAGGTGAGACAATGGGGACAGGAGAACGGTGGCCAGGGAGGAGCAGGAGTCCTGCTGTAAGGGCAAGATGTCCATTGGGAACAGTTTCGTAGACCAGTGCTTCGTGGCTGTACATTGGAATCCCAGTTTAAATAAAACTGGTGCCTTTAACACTTAGGTCTATGATGCATTTTAAGTTCATTTTTATGTGTGCTATGAGGTAAAACTGAAGTTCATTGTTTCCTGGGGGGGTATGTAGTGGTTCCAGCCCCAGTCCTGAAATGTCTGCTCCCGCATTGAATTACCCTGGCACTTTTGTAAAAATCAGTTCACTGTTTAAGTGTGAGTCTGATTCTAGGCTCCGTATTTTGTTATTGATGGATGGGTCTACCTTATGCCAAGACCACACTGTCTTGATAAGTGTAGCTTTATAATAAGTCTTGGAAGCAGGTACTCCTCCGACTTTGCTTTTTTTAAAAATGGTTTTGGTTACTCTAGGTCCCTTGCATTTCTGTGGAAAGTTTAGAATCAGCTTATCAATTTCTACCAAAAAACTGCTGGGGTTTTGAGTGGGATTGCATTGAATCTGGAGACCAACACGGGGAGAATTGTTATCTTAATATTAAATCTTCTGATCCATGAACATGGTGTATCTGTTTGTTTATTTAGGTCTTTAACTTGTATTAAGTTTACTCTTTTCAGGCCTCTCCTTCTCTATTGAAGTGACTCTTTTCAAGGTCACAGTCCCCTTCCTGTTGTTATTTGCAGGAGTCAGTTCTCATCTTCACTTTCCCTGACCTTCTGGCAAGAGTTGACACATTACCTCCTTAGAACATTCTATTCACGGGACACCTGGGTGGCTCAGTCGGTAGAGCGTCTGACTTCAACTCAGGTCATGATCTGGTGCTTCATGAGTTCGAGCCCTGCGTCAGGCTCTGTGCTAACAGCTCAGAGCCTAGAGCCTGCTTCAGAGCTGTGTCTCCCTGTCTCTCTCTGCCCCTTCCCCACTCACACCCTGTCTCTGTCTTTCTCAAAACTAAATAAACATTTAAAAAATTCTATTCACTTGGCTTCCAACCCACCATACGCTTCTGGGTTTCTTCCCATCCCAACATCTCCTCCTTCCCAGGCTCCCTTGTAGGTTCCTCTTCTTCCCTCTCACCTCTTAATAATGAACTACCCCAGGACTTGGTCCTCTGTCTCTGTTCATGCCCTTTGCTTCCAGTCTAGTGACCTTAAAAATCCATCTGCATCCTAGGTATCTCACCCAAAGGAATAGAAAATAGGTATTCAAACAAATACTTGTAAATAAATGTTTATTACTGTTCCTCTCATCACAAAAGCTAAGAGTCGGAAACAGTTCGAATATCCGTTAACAGATGAATGGATGGACTGTGGTGTATGCATTCAATGGAATATTCACCCACGAAAAGGAATGGAGTCCTAATACATGCTATGATGTGGATGAACCTTGAAACCGTGCTAAGTAACAGAAATCAGACACACAAGGCTATGTGTTGTGAGTGTTTCAAATGCCCAGAATAGACAAATCCGTACAGACAGAAAGCAGATTGCCCAGTGGCTGGGGGAGGGAGGGAGGGAGGGAATAACTGCTTAATTGGTTCAGGGTTTTATTTGAGGATGATGAAAATATTTTTGAAAGAGGCGGAGCTTATGCAACATTGTGAATGTACTAAATGCCACTAATTGCTCGTTTTATTTTATTTTATTTTATTTTATCTTATCTTATTTTTGAGAGAGAGAGAGAGAGCAAATGGAGGAGGGGCAGAGAGAGAGAGAATAC
>CM053574.1:7580530-7633277 GCA_028646485.1 Cryptoprocta ferox | reverse complement strand
AACCAGGCTCCACACCACCAGTGCAGAGCCTAATGTGGGGCTCAAACTCATAAACCATGAGATCATGACCTGAGCCGAAACCAAGAGTCCAACAGTTAACCACCTGAGCTACCCAGGCACTCCTGAATTGTTCATTTTAAAATGTCTAATTTTGTTATATGAATCTCACCTTAAGTTTTTAAAAAATGTACATACTGGGTTGCTGGAGGGGTGGGCATGGGAGGTGGGCTAAATGGGTGAAGGGCACTAAGGAGGGCACCCTGGGACAAGCATTGGGTATTCAAGTAAGTGATGAATCACTGGGTTCTACTCCTGAAGCCAATACTATACAGTATGCTAACTAACTAGAATGTAAATAAATAAATTAATAAATAATTAACACGGTGCTAGTTTCCAAATGTTTATCTCTTGCCTGGACCGTTCCCTTGAGCTCTAGAAAACTGTCCCCCAGACAGCATCAGTGGATATCTCATAGGAGTTAAATTTTCAGTTCCATCCTGTCCCTCTTTTGCTCAAAACCAATAGCTCCATCTTGCTAAGAATAAAAGGCAAAGACCGTCAAGAGAATGAGAAGACTAGGCACAGAGTAGAAGAAAATATTTGAAAAGACACATCTGATAGAAGACTTATCCAGGGGCCCCTGGCTGGCTCAGTCAGTAGAACATGGGACTGACTCTTGATCTCCAGGTTGTAAGTTTGAGCCCAAGCCCCACATTTGGTGTAGGGATACTTAAAAATAGAATCTTAAAAAAGAAGAAGAAGAAGAAGAAGAAGAAGAAGAAGAAGAAGAAGACTTATCCAAAATATAAAGTCTTAAAACTCCACAATAAGAAAATGAACAACCCTGGGGCACTTGGGTGACTCAGTCAATTGAGTGTTGCCTTCGGCTCAGGTCATGATCTCGCGGTTTGTGAGTTTGAGCCCCGCGTCAGGCTCTGTGCTGACAGCTCAGAGCCTGGAGCCTACTTCAGATTCCATGTCTCCCTCTCTCTCTGCCCCTCCCGCACTTGCGCTGGCTCTCTCTCTCTCTCTCTGTCTCTCTCTCAAAAACGATTAAAAAAAGGGGGGAGCTCCTGGGTGGCTCAGTCGGTCGGTTAAGCGTCCCACTTCAGCTCAGGTCATGATCTCGCAATTGGCAAGTTGGAGCCCCACATCGAGTTCTGAGCTGGAGCCTGCTTCAGATTCTGTGTCTCCCTCTCAGTCCCTCCTCTGCTCAGTCTCAGTCTCTGTCTCTGTCTCTCAAAAATAAACATAAAAATAATAATGATAAATAAAAGAAAATTAATTTGGACAGACACCTCACCAAAGATCTACAGATGGTAAATAAGCACATGAAAAGATGTTTAACACGTCGTCAGGGAATTGCAAATTAAAGCAACAAGGACCTACAACTCTACACTTATTAGAATAGCATTAAGTCCAACTTGGAAAACACCAAATACTGGCAAGGATGTGGAGGAACAGGAACTCTGTTTCGCTGTTGGTATAAATGGAAAAGAGCTCAGCCACTTCGGAAGATGGGTTGGCAGTTTCTTGTAAACCTAAATAGAGTCTTCTGTGTCGCCCAGCATTTGCATACCTTGATAATGAGAACTTAGGTCTGCACGAAAACCTGCCCATAAATGTTTATAGCAACTTTATTCATAGCTGTCAAAAATTTGGAAGCAACCAGGGCACCTGGGTGGCTCAGTCAGTTAAGTGTCCAACTTCATCTCAGGTCATGGTCTCCTGGTTTGTGGGTTCAAGCCCTGTGTCAGGCTCTATGCTGACAGCTTGGAGCCTGGAGACTACTTCATTCTGTCTCCCTGTTTCTCTTTGCCCTTCCCCTGCTCATTCTCTCTCTCTCTCTCCCTTTCTCTTTCTCTCTCTCTCTCAAATAAACATTAAATTAAAAAAAAAAACTTGGAAGCAACCGAGATGTCCTTTAGCAGGTAAATAGATAAACTGTGGGACATCCAGACAATGGGATAATAGCATTAAAAAGAAATGTACTCAGGCTATGAAAAGACATGGAGGGACCATAAATGCATATTACTGAAGTTAAAGAAGTCAATTTGAAAAGCCTACATATTGTATGATTCCAACTTTGTAACCTTCTGGAAAAGGAAAAACTGGAAACAGGGAAAAGGTCATTGGACCCCAGGGATTGCAGGGGAAGGAGGGATGAATTGGAGGGATGAATAGGTGGAGCACAGGACATTTTCAGGGCAGCGAAACTACTTCGTATGACGGTATAGTGGTGGATACATGCCATGACACATTTGCCCAAACCCATGAAACGTGCAACACCAGAAGTTGATCTCAAGGTTGGAGGTTTGAGCCCCATGTTGGGTGTAGAGATTACTTTGAAATCTTTAGGGGCGCGTGGGTGGCTCAGTCAGTTGAGTGTCCAACTTCAGCTCAGGTCGTGATCTCACAGTTCATGAGTTCGAACCCCACATCGGGCTCAATGCTGTCAGCCTGTCATCACAGAGCCCGCTTTGAATCCTCTGACCCCTCTGCCCCTCCCCCACTTATGCTCTCCCAAAAATAAATATAAAAAAAAATAAAAAATAAAAATAAAATGTTTTTAAAAAACATTTAAAAAAAAAAACATCGAGAGGGGAATCAGGGTGGCTCAGTCAGTTATGCATCTGATTCTTGATCTCAGCTGAGATCTTGATCTCAGGGTCATGAGTTTAAGCCGTGGCCACATTGGGCTCCATGCCAGGTGTGAAGCCTACTTAAATAAAAAATAATAAAATACAATTTAAAAAAGAGAGACAAAATGTTTGCAGCATCACTCCCTGTATGGCAAAAATAAAATTCCCAGTGGGTTTTAGCAACCTTGGAATCTGCATGGTCATGCCTACATTTCTGTGAGTCTGTCGCTTATTAGGTGGGAGTTTTCTCACATTTTTCACAGCCTCTGAGGATATGTTAGGGTTTTCCAGAGACGAGGATTGTACGTAAACATATATGTATATATATGTACATATATGTTTGTTCTCTTGATCTTGTTATATACACATACAGGCATACCTCATTTTACCACACTTTGTAGATACTACATTTTTATAAATTGAAAGCTGTGGCAACCCTGCATTGAGCGAGTCCCATCAGCATCATTTTTCCAACAACATTTGCCCACGGCCTGTCTCTTTGTCGTATATTTCAGTAATTCTCACATTTCAAACTTTTTCATTATTTTTGTATTTGTTCTGTGGTCAGTGAACATGACTTGCTGAAAGCTCAGATGAGAGCACCTTCAAGCAATAAAGTATTTATTTATTATTTTTTTAATGTTTATTTACTTTTGAGAGAGAGACAGAGCATGAGCAGGGGAGGGGCAGAGAGAGAGGGAGACACAGAATCCGAAGCAGCTCCAGGCGCCGAGCTGTCAGCACAGAGCCCGATGCGGGGGCTTGAGCTCACGAACCTCGAGATCATGACCTGAGCTGAAGTCGGACGCCTAACCGAGCCACCACAATAAAGTATTTATTAATTAAGGTACATACATTGTTTGGTTTTTTTAAGACATGATGCTATTACACACTTAACAGACCACACTGTAGTTTAAACATACTTTTATATGTATGGAAAACCACAGAATTCATCTGGCTTTCTTTACCATGATATTCACCTTATCATAATGGTCTGGAACAGAACCCACAACATCTCCAAGGCATGCCTGTGTGTGTGTGTGTGTGTGTGTGTGTATAAAACAGAGACAGAGAAAGGGGGTAAGAATGATTTGGAGGAACTGGTCCACATAAATGTAGGGGCTGGCAAGTCAAAATCGAATTTGTTGTGTATACATCACATTATCCATTCATCTGTTGACGGACACTTGGGTTGCTTCCACATCTTGTCTTTTGTGAGTAATGTTGCTATAAACATGGGTGTGCAAATATCTGTTTAAGTCCCCAGTGGTAATCTTTTGAAAAACGATAGTACAATGATAGGATTGTAGTGTATGTGTGCACACGTACGTATATACGCACGTATGTACGTATGTGGCTAACAACTCAGAAATTCAGGGAGGAGCAGATGTTGCAGTCTTGAATCAGACTTCTACGGGGCATCAGTCTAGAAACTCGAGGAGGGTTTCTAGACAACAGTCTTGAAGAGAATTTCTTCTTCTTTGGGAAACCTCAGTCTTTACTCGTAAGACCTTCAGCTGATTGAATGAGGCCCCTCCACGTTGTATAGGGTCACATCCACATTACTCAAAGTGGGGACTGATTTATGTTAATTACATCCAAAAGAATACCTCGAAGGCGACATCTAGGCTAGCGTTTCGCCAAACAACTAGAAGGCACGACCTAGCCAAGTTGACACATAAAATTAACCATTGCCAAGAAAAATGGGCCTCCCTCTTTTGACAAAATATCAAGGACTTGAATTATAAGGCTGACTGAAGTCCAGCATGTGAAAATGTGAACAGCATCCTCTTCAGTTGCGATTGTAAAGTGAACACTTTTTCAGGAATCTCTTCAGACCTTCCTCGGAATATGAAATTGCTTATTTATTAAACATATTTATTCCTCAAGCATGACCTACTGCCCTGAAAAATAAGCCTCACAAGAACGCGGTTTCCCCAGATCAAGCAGTAAGATGTGTAGTGGGGAAAACAGGAAACAGTCCTTCCATGTACAGACCCGGGGCAATAGATTTCTTTTAGTAGGCAGCCCAGGCCTTAACTGGGAAATAACCAGCATGGCACTAACAGTGGGTACCTAACTACCCACATTTGTCATAATTTTATTGGTTTTTTTAAATGTTTGATTTATTTTTGAGAGAGAGAGAAAGCACAGGTGAGAGAGGGGGACAGAGGATCCGATGTGGGCTCTGCACCGACAGCAGCGAGCCGGATGTGGGGCTCGAACTCACGAACCGTGAGATCATGATCCAAGCCAAACTCGGACCCTCAACTGACTGAGCCACCCAGGTGCCCCTGTTGGCGTTTTATTCTAGCTATAGTATGTTTTATTTTAGGTTAACTTTATTAAACTTTTTTGAATTACTTCAGTTTGGGCCTCCATCAAGAGTAATCAGTTTTACGTATGTGTGCATAAGATATGTCTGTGTATATATACATAAAACATAAAACTTGGGGTACATTTGAAATATTTAGACATTTCACCACAGAGGATATACAGGTGGCAAATAACCATGTGAAAAGATGTTTACTTAGTATCATTACCCATTAAGGAAATGTAAATTAAAACCGCAGTGGGAAATCACTTCCAGCTATCGGCATGGCTAAAATGAAAATTGCTGACAACACCAAATGCTGGCGAAGACGTGGAAACACCGGAATACGTTCGAATACGCAGGGAACAGATTGCAGGTAGGGATGTAAGGTGGTGCAGCCTTTCCGGGAGACAATTTGGCAGCTTCAGAAAAAAACTGAACAGACAACTATCACATGACCCGGTAATTGCCCTCCTGGCGTTTGTCCTAAAGAAACATGTTCACACAGAAACCTGCGTGTGAATGTTCACAGTAGCTTTCTATGTAACCGACGAAAACTGGAATCAGCCCAGGAGTCCCTCACACAGGTCAGTGAGTGAACAGACCTTGATCAATCCATGCTATGGGTACCACTCAGCGATAAAAGGGAGTAAACTATTTCTTTAAGTTTATTTATTTATTTGGAGAAAGAGAGAGAGAGAGAGAGCATACGAACAAGCGGGTAAGGGGTAGAGAGAAGGAGAGACAGAATCCCAGGCAGGCTCCATACTGTCAGTGCAGAGCCCGATGCGGGGCTCGAACTCACAAACCAGGAGATCATGACCTGAGTCGAGATCAAGAGTCAGACACTTAACCAACTGAGCCACCCGGGCGCCCCTGAATTATGTTTTTATAATTTGAGAGAGAAGGGTTGGGGGGGAGAATCTTAAGCTGGCTCCGCACTCAGTGTCGAGCCCGAAAGAGGGCTCAATGCCAGGACCCTAGGATCATGACCTGAGCCAAAATCAAGGGTTGGATGCTCAACCAACTGAACCATCCAGACACCCTGGGAGTGAACTTTTGATTCATGAAACAACCAGAATGAATGAGTCTCTGGGAAATTATGCTGAGTACCAAAAAAAAAAAGAAAAAAAAAGTCAAATTCAAAAGGTTACAATATATCTGGTTCCACTTATATAACATTCTTGAAATGGCAACATTTTTTTCCAGATCCGCGGCTGAAGAGCAGTTGGAAGAAGGAGGGAGGGGAGGTTATAAAAAGGGCAGTACTCGCCGGGCGGCTCAGTCGGTTGAACGTCTGCCTTCTGCTCAGGTCGTGATCTCATGGTTCGTGGGTTCGAGCCCCACATGGGGGGCTGTGTGCTGACAGCTCAGAGCCTGCAGCCTGCTTCTGATTCTGTGTCTCGCTCTCTCTCTGACCCTCTCCTGCTCACACTCTGTGTCTCTCTCTCTCAAAAATAAATACACACTTAAAAAATAAAAAATACAAGGCCAGTGCTAGGGATGGTAGTGGTGTTCGAGCTGTTTGTATCTTGACTGTGGTGGGTATGGTGGCAGATGTCACACCCGTGATAAAATTGTACGGAACTTAATGCATACGCACAAACACACGAATACAGGTAAACCTGCGGAAATCTGAGGGAGATTAATGAATTGTACCAACGTCAATAGCTTGGCTGATACATCTCAGAACTTCAACAGATATTTGCACATCGATGTTCGTAGCAGCGTTACTTACAACAGAGAAGATATGAAAGCAACGCAAGTGTCCATCAACAGATGAGTGGATAATGTGATGAATACAGACAATGGAACATTATTCAGCCTTAAAGAGGAAGGAAAGTTTAATACCTGTGCGACGTGGGTGAACGTCGAGGACATTATGCTCAGTGGAATAAACCGGACAGAAAAGGACGAGTATTGCCTGATTCCACTTAACATGAGGTACCAAGAATAAGCAGATTAATAGACACAGAAATTAGAATGGAGGCCACGAGGGGCTAGGAGAGGAGGATGGGTGGTTATTTCATGGAGACGGAGCTTCAGTTTAGGAAGTTGAAAAAGTTCTGGAGGTGGCTAGTGGTAACGTTTGCACGACAGTGTAGATAAACTTAATGCTACTAAATTGTACACTTTTAAAATGGTAAATTTTAGGGGCAGCTGGGGGGGGCTCTGTCGTTCAGTCGTCCAACTCTTGATTTCGGCTCAGGTTATGATCTCACAGTTTGTGGGTTCGAGCCCACGTTAGGCTCTGCATTGAGTGTGCGGAGCCTGCTTGCAATCCTCTCTCTCTCTCCGTCTCTCTCTCTGTCCCTCCCCTGCTTGTTCTCTCTCTCTCAAAATAAAGAAATAAACTTGAAAATGATAATATTCTGTTACATGCTGGGCATGTTTGGTCTCTCCTCTCGTGAGTGAGCACGCGCATGGGAAATCACACGTCTTGTGGCCTTCCTGGGTCTTCGCCCCTGAAGAGTCACCAGAGCAGCCCTGGGATCTGGGCAGGACATGCATCCTTCCGGCGTCCCCTCCTCCCCAGCCTGTCCGGGATGAGGGGACACTTGAATCTCTGGCTCTGTCACACTCCCTCGAGGTCTGCGGTCTGGAGAACCCACTGCCCAGCTTCTGTGCCACGAGCTGTGTATAGTGTCTGCCTGCTTAACTCCACCTGCTGTCGCTGCTTATGTGGCTTTGGGCCAACGAATAGACTAGTAGGTGCATCTGCTTATCAGTCTTCAGACATGCTGGCTGCCTTCTCAGTTATAACCCTACCTTAACTGCTAGGAGAAAATGAAAAAGAAGTCAGTCTTACCCTCTGGGAGCTGCAGTCACATTGGGAGGCAAAACAATTCAAATTAGGGGCGCCTGGGTGGCTCTGTCAGTTCAGCGTCCGATTTCAGCTGGGTCGGGATCTCACGGTTCCTGAGTTCCAGCCCCGCGTCGGGCTCTGCACTGAGAGCGCAGAGCCTGCTTGGGATTCTGCCCCTCCCCCACCTGCTCGCTCGCTCTCTCTCTCCCTAATACAAATAAACACTTTTTAAAAATGAAAAAGAGAGTCACATGCTCTTCTGACTGAGCCAGCCAAGCACTCCAGTTATACCTCTTTTTTTTTAAGTTTTTTTTTAAGTTTTTTTTTTTTTTTAAGTTTTTAAGGCATGGAGCCTGCTTAGGATTCTCTCTTTCCCTCTGCCCCTACCCAGCTCTCGCTCTCTCTCTCTCTCTCTCTCAAATAATGATAATAATAATAACTCCCATAGGGGCGCCTGCCTGGCTCTTTCGGAAGGGTGGGTGACGCTTGATCTCAAGGTCGTTGAGTTCAAGCCCCACATTGGGTGTAGGGATTACTTAAATAAATAAAACGTAAAATAATAATAATAATAATTGCCGTGAAAAAGAAATTCCCACTGCTCTCCACCCCCAGAGTTCTGACAATATAAAAATGTCTCCAAACACAAACATGGCAGGTGCCCCTCAGGGGACAAAATGGCCCCCCATTGAGAAGCACTGATTTGAAGTAGCTTCTAACCATCCTTTTTTCCTTTACTAGTTCCCGGAGAGCCGTAGTAGGAATGACTGGTTACCCCAGCCCTGGAGTGTGTGTGGCGCACCCTGCAGCGGGGGAGGGTGTGCCCGAGCCAAGGGCCTGACCCACTCGGCCCCTTTCCGCCTCTCCTGTGCGTTCTCCTCGCTGTCTTCCACCGACCTCGTTCTGCAGTGCGATTTCGGCCTGGGTGCGGCCTCTGTGAGATTGTGGCAGAACAGGTTGTCCAACCCCAAACTGCAGAAAGGACAACCTGTCTCTGCCCAAGCCGGTGTTCCCAGAACATCACCTGCACGCGGGCTCGCACGGTGACCCTGGGAAAGGAACGGGGTGGGGCCTCAGTGGCTCTGATTCTCCCAGGAGAAGGGTTTCACTGCCGCAGATTTATCTGGCTGTTACATCTCCCTGGGGCTGCTCACTGTTTCATCTAAGGACTTTATTTTTTTTTTTACATTTATTTGTGAGAGAAAGAGACAGAGGACGAGCAGGGGAGGGGCAGAGAGAGACACACACACAGAATCCGAAGCAGGCTCCAGGCTCTGAGCTGTCAGCACAGAGCCCGACGCGGGGCTCGAACTCACGAACCGGGAGATCATGACCTGAGCCGGCGTCAGTCGGACCCTTAACCGACTGAGCCACCCAGGCGCCTCTCATCTATTGGCTTTATTAACCCAAGACAGTTGTATGAGGACAGAAGCAATCTTTTAACACTTGAAAGTGACTGCCACCGACACCCTGAGAATGGCTGCTATCGAGAAAATGGGCGCCTGGGTGCCTCATGCCGTTAAGCGTCTGACTCGTTCATTCGGCTCAGGTCGTGCTGTCATGCTTTGTGAGATCGATTTCCGGGTCCAGCTCTGCACTCACAGCAGGGAGCCTGTTTGGGATTCTCTCTCTCTCTGCCTGTCTCCCATGTGTGTGTCTTCTCTCTCTCTCTCTCTCTCTCTCTCTCAATGTAAATGCATAAACATTAAAAAAAATAAATAACAAGTGCTGGCAAGGATGTGGAGAAATGGGAGCCCTGTACCCTGTTGGTGGGAATGGAAAACATGCTGCTGCTGTGGGAAACAGCGTGGCAGTTCCTCAGAAAATTAGAAATAGGGGCACCTCGGTGGCTCCGTCGGTTAAGCGTCCGACTTTGGCTCAGGTCACGATCTCGCAGTTCATGGGTTCGAGGCTCGCATGGGGCTCTGTGCTGACAGCTCAGAGCCTAGAGCCTGTCTTCGGATTCTGTGTCTCCCCCTCTCTCTGACCCTCCCCTGCTCGCGCTGTCTCTCTCTGTCTCTCAAAAATAAATAAAAGACATTCAAATTTTTTTTTAAATAAAATAAAAAAAAAAAAAAGAAAATTAGAAATAGAATTACCATATGATCCAGCAATTCCACTTCGGGGTATAGAACCAAAAACACTGAAAGCAGGGTCTCAGAGATGTTTGTGCATCCACATTCAAAGCACCATTATTCATCAGAATAGCTAAATGGTAGAAACGACCCCGGTGCCCATCGACGGATGAATAAATACCAAATACGGGTGATATGCACACTTAAAAAGAAAGGACATTGTCACACATGCTACAATGTGGCTGAACCTCGAGGACATGATGTTAAGTGCAAGAAGCCAGACACAAAAGGACAAGTGCCTTACGATCCTCTTACTTGAGGTCCCTAGAAGAAGCGAATTGATAGAGGGGAAAGGTGGGAGCCAGGAGCTGGGGGAGGGGAATGAGGATTTAGTGTTTCACGGGGACAGAGTTTCAGTTTTGCAGCACGGGAAGTTCTGGAGATGGGTGGCGGTGATGGCCACACGACAGTGTGAAGGTGCCTAATGTCCCTGAACCGGCCACTTAAAAATAAAGTGGTAAATTTTATGGTCTGCATACGTGGCCTCAATCTGGAATAATCCTCAGAAGCAGCAATGAATCCGTGCCACCCAGCCAACCTCCCCCGAGCCCACCCAGGTCCTCCCCACCCACCCCAGGGGCTGGCTGGGGGATGGGGAGACACCCCCACGAGAAGCATCAACCCCGGTCCCCCCGCCCCCCGCCCCCGGGGAAAACCCGAGGCAGGTCCCCTGGGCAGGACCACGACAGCTGTATTTGCGGAGGGGGCATGGAGGGCCTCGTCACGAAGCTGTCGTCCTGGGCCCGCCTGAGATCAGTGGCTCGGCTCGCAGGGCAGGATGGACTTAGAGACAGCGGGGCCCTGAGTCAGGTCGCACGCGCGGTCATCCCTGCCCAGGGGCCTCGCCGGGCAGACGAGGGCGGAAGGAAAGCCGGGTCTTCCCCTTTGACGATCGTCCGCTGGGCCCTTTGCTCTGACATTAATCAGACGCGGCACAGTGGCCTGCCGCGCCGTACTGGACACCGCTAGATGCCTGGCCTCAGCTTTCTTCCCTTCGTATTTAAAATTTCCAAAAAAGGGGGGGGGGAGTAGAAGAGGCCAGGGATTATGTGGTTGTTTTTTAATGTTTGTTTATTTCTGAGAGAGACAGAGCATGAGCAGGGGAGACACAGAGAGAAAGGGAGACACAATCCGAAGCAGGCTCCGGGCTCTGAGCTGTCAGCACAGAGCCTGACGCGGGGCTCAAACCCACAGACTCTGTGATCATGACCTGAGGCGCCCCAGACCAGGGATTATGTTTCTAATGCGCGGTGAAGATAGCATTTCTTCTGAAACCAGCCTCTATCTAGACTCTTCTTAAGCTAACGGACGGACCAGTGGCTGCACTGACCCAAGCTGAAGTCCTTACCATGCCCCACAAGACCCCTGCCCTCACCTCTGTAAGGCCCCACTCGCTGGCTCATGCCAACCACACTGGCCTCCTCCCTGTTCTAATAGGCTGCCAGGCACATTCCTGCCACAGGGCCTTTGCTCCTGCTGTCTTTCTGCCTGGAGCATTCTCTCCCCCATCCCTCCGCTGCCTCAGACTTTTGCTCCAACCCCAGCTTCTCTAATGACTCTATTTTGGATTACAGCGACTCCCTCAGCACCCAGCTCTCCCAGCTCCCTTTCCACTTTTCCATTTCCCTAGGGCACGCTTTCCTTTTAACACTCTCTCTGATTTACTGATTTACTGATTTACGATTTAACACTCTCTCAGACTCCCAACCGTCTGTCCCCCGTGGCCCTCATGTGATTTTCCCACACGTGTTAAAGCTCCGTGCGAATGTGGGGTCTTCTTTCTGTTCCTCAGGGTAGCCCATGTGTCAGTAATAGTGCCCGGTGTGTGGTCCGTGCTCAGTAAACACTAGTCAAATAACTGAATTCATGTGTGTCACCGGTGTGACACCTTGTGTTAGAGTTGGCAAGGTGTACTCGGTGGCCAGGAGGATTACCAGACTGTGAATGATTCGTAATTGTTCTTAAGTTAGAATGCTATATTTTAAAAAAATAGTAGCAAACGTGTGTGTGGGTCAGCAGCAGCCCCGTCCCTCCAGGGGCTCAAGCCCAGTGTCTCTCACCCCCACATCCAGTTTCTCTGGCAGTTTCATTTTTTAATGTTTTTTTTTTCATTTCTTTTTGAGAGAGAGAGAAAGAGAGAGACAGCGCGAGCAGGGGAGGGTCAGAGAGAGAGGGAGACACAGAATCTGAAGACAGGCTCCAGGCTCTGAGCTAGCTGTCAGCACAGAGCCTGACGCGGGGCTCGAGCCCACGAACCGTGAGATCATGACCTGAGCCGAAGTCGGACACTTAACCGACTGAGCCACCCAGGCGCCCCTCTCTGGCAATTTCTAATGGTTTTGTTCTGTGGATATTGTGATTTATAATAAGAAATATATATTTGGCTTGGTCCCATTTCCGGCACAGAGCTCCTGAAACCCTTGGGATGTCACAAGTGGTGAGAGGGAAGATGCTGGGACGCCTGGTGCCTCAGTCAGTAGACCTTACAACTCTTGTTCTCGGGGTTTTGAGTTCGAGCCCCACGTTAGGTGGAGAGATTGCTTAAAAATAAAATCTTACCAAAAAAAAGAGTGATAAAAGTGTCTTAGTATTAGTCATAAGCGCCTTTCAACCACACCTGAGTTTATATTAATGAGGTGGCTTTTGGGGCGCCTGGGGGGCTCAGTCAGTTGAGCTTCCGACTTCGGCTCAGGTCATGATCTCACGGTTCGTGGGTTCAAGCCCCGCATCAGGCTCCGTGCTGACAGCTCAGAGCCCGGAGCCTGCTTCAGATTCCGTGTCTCCCGCTCTCTCTGACCCTCCCCTGCTCACGCTGTCTCTCTCTCTCTCTCAAAAATAAATAAAACATTAAAAAACAAACAAAACCCCAAAGGGATGGGTTCAGAGAGCTTCCGGTTTGGTGAACCAGACGCATTTGCGTGCTGAGCCCCAGACTCTGCAGGGACAGAGACACTTCTGTGTCAGGGACCTCTCCCTATGTGTCTCTGCCCCTGGCTGTTGATTCGTATCCTTTCTTATCCTTTGTAATAAACGGGTAATCTAGGAATTAAACTGCTTCTGCGTCCTGTGATCTGCTCCAACAAACTGCTCGGTCCTGAGGAGACAGTCATGGGAACCTGTGATTTCGGGCCAGTCCATCGGAAGCACAGGTGACAAGCTGGGTTTGTGACAGGCGCCAAAGGGGCAGGGAGGCAGTCTTGTGGGACTGAGCCCTCGACCTGTGGGATCTGACGCCATCTGTAGGTGGGGTGTGGGGAGCAAAATGGATCTCGTTCTCAGAAAACTGTCTGTTTTGACCTGCCCTCAGTCCCCACCCCCACCAAGGCCCTAGCACACGGGCTTGCATTCTCGTCACCTCCCTCACAGTTGTCCCAGGGCTGGGGCAACTTGCCGGGGCAGCATGTGTCAAAGGCTGTAAAGACATCCGCTCCCCTCAGCCATCTGGGACAAGGGATGGCAGAAGGGGACAAGCAACAGACCAAAAGACTGGTGAAAGGAATTGAGGGTGGAATCCAGATCAATCAAACGCAAAAGAGAGCAGTAACGGAGGACCTAAGGAACAAAAGATAGGTAAGATGTACAGAAAAATGTAGCCCTGTGTTGTCTCTCAGCAAACATTTCTCAAACCTTGACCGTGGCCAGACACTGGAGATTCAACGTCCAGAAGTTTCCATTGTCCTCGGGGATGCATCATCCTCCCAGCACACACCCAAGTTTCAGGGTATTTTTCTAATTTTTTTAATTTTTTTTTTTTAATCTTTGTATGAGCCGGGGAGGAACAGAAAGAGAGGAGACACCGAATCCGAAGCAGGCTCCTGGCTCTGAGCTGTCAGCACAGAGCCCGACGCAGGGCTCGAACTCACCAACCGTGATGTCATGACCTGACCAAAGTCGGACGCTTAACCGACTGAGCCACCCAGGTGCCCCCCAAGTTTCAGGGCTTTTACCAGAGTTCCATCAGGTCGGCGGGACTGATCGGATCACTGGCCACATGGACCAACCCTCAGCACGCTCCTCCCCTCCCTAGAGGTTGGGCTGATAGCACAGAGCTCAGCTCCCGCCATCTGATCTCGCAGTTGGTCTTTCTGGCGTGGTCAGCCGCCACCCCTGAGTCATCGCCTAGCGTAAATGATCCCGGGCCTCCCATGAGTCATCAAGTCAGCATAAACTACCAAGTGGTCCGGGGTTCCCACCATGAGTAACCAACACGATCCTATCGGGGAAACCCCGACGGTTTAGAGGTTACCTCTCGGATGTAGACCGGATGGAGGATGGAGGCCAGACCTCTCTTTGGGGAATTCGTCACCATATGGTGTTAGACCTCAATTTAAAATGTATCGGGGAGCTTGGGTGGCTCAGTCGGTTGAGCCTCGACTTTGGCTCAGGTCATGATCTCGCGGTTCTTAGGTTGAAGCCCCTTGTGGGGCTCTGTGCTGACAGCCCAGAGCCTGGAGTCTGCTTCGGGGTCTGCGTCTCCCTCTCTCTCTGTGCTCTTCCCCTGCTCGTGCTCTGTCTCTTTTTGTCTTTCAAAAATGAATAGATGTTAAAAAAATAAAATAAAATAAAATAAAATAAAATAAAGTGTATCAAAATAGGGCAGCCTGGCTGACTCAGTCAGTTAAGAGTCTGACTCTTCATTTTGGCGCAGGCCATGATCTTGCAGCTCATGGGTTCCAACCCTGCATTGGGCTCTGCGCTGACGGCGCAGAGCCTGCTTGGGATTCTCTGTCTCCCTGTTTCTCTGCCCTTCTCCCAATCATGCTCGCGCACTCTCTCTCTCTCTCTCTGTCTCGAAAAGTAATAAGTAAACATTAAAAAAATAAAAATAAATAAAGTTTATCAAAATAATAACTCCACATGTAGGCCAGCTGTAATAAAACCTAGTCATCAGAGAGAGAGAGAGAGGACTTTAGGATGAAGCAGAATAAGAACAACAATCATATTGACCACTGACATTACAAAAGCAACATTGGAAGTCAGAAGTCAGGGAATCATGTCTGTAATACTCTGATTTTAAAAATTAAGAGTCAGGGTGCCTGGGTGGCTCAGTCGGTTAAGCATCCAACTTCAGCTCAGGTCATGATCTCACAGTTTGTGAGTTGGAGACCCACGTCAGGCTCTCTGCTGACAGCTCGGAGCCTGGAGCCTGCTTCGGGTTCTGTGTCTCCCTCTCTCTCTGCCCCTCCCTGCTCACGCTCTGTCTCTCTCTCTCTCTCAAAAATAAATAAACTTAAAAAAAATAAGAAAGAAAAAGAAGAGTCAACGTAGCACTGAAAACCATTTTCGAAATACAGCAAAAGGAAGACATTACTGGCAAATAAACACTAAGAGTTTGCCACCAGCAGACCCGCCTCAAAAAAAGTTCTAAAGGATGTACTTCAAGCAGAACAGAAGAGAAGTGATCCCAGAGGGAAGCCTGAGAGCCAAGAAGGAAGGTTGAGGGAAAAAAGTGACAAATGGGGATAAATCGAAATGAGCATCGACTTTGAAATACTCATAATAATGCAGTGTATTGTGAGGTTGATAAATGAACAGTTTAGAACTCATCTGTTTTTAAGTTTTTTTAATGTTTATTTTTGAGAGAGAGAGAGAGACAGACAGAGCGTGAGTTGGGGAGGGGCAGAGAGAGAGGGAGACACAGAATCTGAAGCAGGCTTTAGGCTCCCAGCCATCAGCACAGAGCCCGACTCGGGACTCGAACTCAGAACCGCGAGATCATGACCTGAACCAAAGTTAGACACTTAACCAACTGAGCCACCCAGGTGCCCCTAGAACTCATTTTCTTAAAAAGCAGTCTGGTGGCCAGAGTTCAGCACATGTTTCTCGAGCAGAGAAGGCAGCCCAGATCCTGATGTGTCCGGATGTGATGTGAGAAACGTAAATGCCGCGATCACTGTTCGGTCTCCTGGTGGCCAGCGCCCGGAAGGCCGAGTGTGGGATGAGAAGCTGGACCCTGGTGGGGAGCCACGGCGGGAGCTGCAGGGAGAGGGGAGGCCGGGCCAGTGCAGCTGCATGCAGGGGAGCAGCCTCCCGGCACAGCTGATTTCTGTGACAATGAAGACTCCGAGCTTCCGAGGTGTTGCCGGTCAGAAGTGGTGTGGCAGCTGGCCACGTGACCTTCCCCAGCCGCTGATCTTGTGAGGCCGGGTGCCCTGGGCCGGCTCTGTTTGCACGCGGAGCCCAGCCCAGGTGTGTGGCACTCCCACACCAGCTGCCAGTGTGTGCAGGGAAGTGTGCCCTTTTGTTTTGCTTTGTTTTGTTTTAAAGAAAAAGTCCTGTGTCGGCACAGAAGATGGGTAAGGACCAACCTGAGTATAACTGTCACCTCGGGACATAACATGTGGCTGTCTGTTACCTAATTTTGGATGCTTCTCTCTAGCCTCAGAATAATTCCTAGGTCCAGAGCATGAGCAGGGGAGGGGCAGAGAGAGAGACAGAATCGGACACGGGCTCCAGGCTCTGAGCCATCAGCACAGAGCCCAACGCGGGGCTCAAACCCACAAACCATGAGATCATGACCTGAGCTGAAGTCGGACGCGTAACCAACTGAGCCACCCAAGCGCTCCAGAATTTCCTTCCTTTTTAAGACGGAGTAATATTCAATTGTGTGCTTATGTCACATTTGATCATTCATTCATCGATACACACTTAGGCTCCTTCCACCTTTCGGCTGCTGTGAATAGCGCTGCTGTGAACAGGGGTGCACACATCCCAGTTCAGGACCCCGCTGTCCGTCCTTTTGCGTGTGTACCCAGAGCTGGGATTGCTGGATCGTGTGGCAGTTCTGTATTTAAGGTTTTGAAGACCTTCCATACGGGTTTCCATAGTGACAGCACCATTTTATCTTCCCAGCGATAGTGCACGATTGTTCCAATTAATCCACATCCTCACCAACCCTTATTATTCTCTTTGCTGCTGTGGTTATGTACTTATTTACTCATTTATTTACTTAAGGGGGAAGGTACAGAGAGAGAGGGAGAGAGGGAATTCCAAGCCGGCTCTACACTCGGTGCAGAGCCTGACACGGGGCTCGATCTCATGACTGTGAGATCATGGCTAGAGCCGAAATCAAGAGTCAGACACTCAAGCAACCACCCAGGTGCCCCAGCGCTGTTGTTTGCATACTGACCAGTGGTACCTGATCATTTCGAAAGCATTTTAACTCTGTAGCAGCTTCTATAAGACTCCTGCGGGGTGAGGTTCATGGGATTATTTCGAAAGCCGACACCCACGGCTAACTGTTCTCAGGAGGAAGAGGGAGACTTTCCAGGGCACCCCTGCATCAGCAAAGCCGCGGATGGGCCTAGCCGCGGAGACAAAACAGAGCTGTAGACAGTCCATGCACCTCAACAAAGACCAGCGTGGCCCTCGCAGGAGAGGGTGAGAGGTTCCCGGGGGTGGCAGTCCCAAAGAGGGCGGTTTGAGCCAGTTTACAGAGCTCGCCACTCATACTGTACCTTCTCGGGACTTAGCCGGACTCGACACAATGGAAGCTGTAACAGTTGTGGCAGGAACGGCTCCGGGGGGAGCGAGGTTCTCAAGCGCCCCTCCCTGTTCGTGATTCCAAGGACTATGTGAATTTCGAATATTTTTCACTTAATTATTTGCTCTGAAGGGTTAGACGCAACGACAGCATTTGAGGACGCAGTTCACCCAAGACTGCCCTCATTTCTTTTCTTTCTTTTTTTTAAGCTTATTTACTTTGAGAGGGGAGGGCGAGCAGGGGAGGAGCAGAGAGAGAGAGGGAGAGAGAGAATCCCAAGCAGGCTCCGCCCTGGGAGCGCGGAGTCTGACACGGGGCTCGAACCCCGGAACCGTGAGATCGCGACCTGAGCTGAAATCAAGAGCGGGACGCGCGCAACCGACTGAGCCCCCCCAGGCGGCCCCGCCCTCGCTTCCGATATCAGCTCCAAGTTCAGGTTTTTCTCAGCACCACCTTTGGTTTTGATAACTCGCCGGAAGGACAGAACTGACCGGAAGCTATTAAACCCACAGTTACAGTTTATTACGGAGAAAGGATGATACGGATTGAAATCAGCCAAGAGAGAGACGTCCGGGACAAGTGCCAAACGTGAAGCTTCTCTCTTTTTTTTTTTTTTTTTAGTGTTTTATTTATTTTTGAGAGAGAGAGAGACAGCGTGAGCAAGGGAAGGTTAGAGAGAGAGGGAGACACAAAATCTGAAGACAGGCTCCAGGCTCGGAGCTGTCAGCACAGAGCATGACGCGGGGCTCGAACCCACGAACCACGAGATCATGACCTGAGCCGAAGCCGGACGCTCAACCGACTGAGCCACCGAGGCGCCCCAAACGTGAAGCTTTGGGACTTCTCTTGTCCTCTCCCTGCGGGGACAGAACAGAGTTCCTCCTCCAGCATTGACGTGTGATGATACACAGAGCATCGCCAGTCAGGGAAGCGCACCCCCGCATAGGGCTCTGAGCTTTGCTGGGGGTCCTAGTGCGTGGGCACATGTGACCGATGAGCTGATTGCCCACGAGGTTGATCTCAGTCTCCAGATGGCACGGATGCCACGTGACCCAACGCCCCCACCGCAGACCCCATGGTGGGTCTTCCTGGCCCCCACCCTGCGTCATAACCATTGGCCTAGCCGTCGGGACCCCAGGCCTCCCGGCAAACAAAGACCCCGCTTTCCGGCGTGACAGCTCAGAGATGACCTCCCAGAAGTCGGGGGACAACGTGAAACCCTGCTACCCAGGCTCCCGATCCATTTCCTCCAGGAAGTGGTAACGTGCGGGAGGGCAGGGGCTAGAACCGCCTTTGTCCCCCAGGACCAGGCGTGTAGTTGGATGCCAAGAGCGGGGCTACGGAAAAATAAGACTCCTCCGGGACGGAAGGACTGGGGTCGTCCTCCAAGGAGAGGGTGTGAATTGGCCACCGACGAAGGGGGGGCTCGGCCTTCGGGGCTGCTTCTGAGCTGTTGTGGGCAGAGAAGCCTCTTCCTCTCAACGTCACAGTCTCGGCAGTGGGATGAGTGGTGATGCCCCCTGCACCCACCCCTGTGTTGAAATCCATCCCCCTCCCCACTGTGTGATGATATTAGGAGGGGGGCCCTTTGTGAGGTGATTAGCTCGTGGAGGTGGAACCTTCGTGAATGGCATTAGTGCCCTTATGAAGGAGACCCAAGAGAGCTTTCTTGCCCTCCTCCTGCTGTGTGAGGGGACACCGAGATGCTGGCCATCTACAGACCAAGGACAGAGGCCACACCCAGACCCGGCCTTCCTGCCACTTCGTGGACTTCCCAGCCTCCTGAACTATCAGAAATCAATTTCTGTTGCTTAGAGGCCACCCAGCCTGTGGCATTTTCTTATAGCGGCCGGAGGGAGTAAGGCCGGCCCCAGCCCTACCCACCATGCCCCACCTCTGCTGAGCCCTGGGGCTCCCTTGTCAACTGGAGCCCAGACCTATCGAGCTCCTACAAAAGCTTTCTGCTCCCTAAGAGCAGAAAGGGCGTCCCCCCCCCCCAGGGGCACGTCCCCTGGCTGAGTGGCTTTGGGCAAATCACAACCTCTCTGGGCCTCAATTCCGGCGGCTGGACTGGAATCACACCTTTCCCGGACCAGGGGGCACATGTCGCTGGGGGGCATGGGGGACACTTAGAAGGTATCGGTGCTGTGAGGGATCTGCGCCCTTCGAAGTTTGGGCCGTGTTCCTTATCGCCTGGCCCCTGGCTGACGTCTCCGGGGAATGCGGTCACGGCGGGGCTCAGGCGCGGCAGCCTCAGTACGTAACAGCGTCCGGCTGAAATGCACCTCATTGCTGATTTTCAAAAGTAATTTTTAGAAATCATGGTTGGGGCGCCTGGGTGGCTCAGTCGGCTAGGCGTTCCGACTTTTGTTCGGGTCACGATCTCCCGATCTGAGGGTTCGAGCTCCGTGTGGGGCTCCGTGCTGACAGCTCGGAGCCTGGAGTCTGCTTCGGATTCTGTGTGTGTCTCTCTCTCTGCCCCTCCCCTGCTCGTGCTCTTTGTCTCAAAAATAAATAAACATTTTAAAACATTTTTTAAAAAAAGAAATCATGTTTAAGGGGCGCCTGGGTGGCTCTGACGGTTAAGCATCCAACTCTTGATTTCGGCTCAGGTCATGATCTCATGGTTCATGAGTTCAAGCCCCACATTGAGCTCTGCACTGACAGCACAGACCCTGCTTGGGACTCTCTGTCTCCCTCTCTTTCTCTTTCTCTCTCTCAAAAGTAAACAAATAAACATTTTTTTAAAACTCAGGGGCACCTGGCTAGCTTAGTCAGGTAAGCGTCTGACTCTTGATTTCAGCTCAGGTCATGCTCTCACAGTCATGGGATCAAGCCCCACATTGGGCTCTGTGCTGGGCACGGAGTCTGCTTAAGATTCTCTCTCGCTCCTCTGCCCCTCCCCCTCCTCAAAAAACTCATGATTTAACATACGTAACAAAGTTTACCCTCTTACCCACTTTCTTTTTAAACATTTTTATTTTTGAGAGACAGAGAGACACAGATCATGAGCAAGGGAGGGGCAGAGAGGGAGGGACACACAGAATCGGAAGCAGCCTCCAGGCTCTGAGCCGTCAGCATAGCTTGTGGGCTCAAACCCACCAACTGTGAGATCATGACCTGAGCCGGTCGGACGCTTAACCGACTGAGCCCCCCAGGCGCCCCGCTTACCCACTTTTAAGTGTCCAGCTCAAGTTCGGTGGCATTAAGCACATTCACACGGTTACACGGCCATCACCACCGCCCATCTCAGGAGCTTTTCCATCTTCTGAAACTGAACCTCCGTCCCCATTAAACACAAACCCTCCTTCCCCTCCCCCAGCCACCATCTACTTCCCGTCTCCATGAATGTGCCTGTTCTACATCCTTCATGTAAGTGGAATCACACAGTGTTTTTCCTTTTGTGACTGGCTTATTTCAGTCAGCGTCCTCAGGATTCAACCATGTTGTGTCACAATGTCCTTTTTTTTAAGTTATTTAACAAAATTTTTTAAGTTTATTCACTCTGAGAAAGAGCATGCAAGTGGGGGAGGGGCAGAGAGAGAGAGAGAGAGAGAGAGAAGGAGAGAAAATCCCAAGCAGGCTCTGCACAGTCAGTACAAAGCCCAGTGTGGGGCTTGAACCCACGAACCGTGAGATCATGACCTGAGCCGAAGTCGGACACTTAACCGACTGAGCCATCCAGGTGCCCCTTATTTGTTTATTTTTGAGAGAGAGCACGCATGCAAGTGCACAAGTAGGGGAGGGGCAGAGAGAGAGGGAGACACAGAATCAGAAGCAAACTCCAGGCTTTGAGCCGTCAGCACAGAGTCCGACGCGGGGCTCGAACCCACAAACTGTGAGATCATGACCTGAGCCGAAGTCGGACACTCAACCGACTGAGCCCCCCAGGCGCCCCTTTACCGCCCTCTTCTAATTAGAGCAAGTGGCGCTGGCTGCCACGTACGGTAACAGAAAATTTTCTTTCATTAGATGAAACAGTGAGACCCCGGAAATAAAACTGAAACTCTGCTACGATCTGTGGGTGCAGAGACCTACCGCCCTGCTCCCGCTTCAGGCCGACTTGTAGGTTGAATGTGACTTTTCAAGGGCAGCCTTTTCTGTTCTTTGCTTTCTTTCTTTTTTCTTTTCTTTCACTAATGGTACACACACTTCCGCTTTCCCCTGCTATTAATCTGGAACAAACCTTCAACGGGGGGTAGGGGGGGTGGACTGCGAGGTTTTTCTGACATTTCTTGCTGATGATTTTGCATACACCGTCTTCACGATGTTTCCAGGAGATCGTTGGCCGTCCGTCATTAAAAACACAAACACAGACCAGGTAGCCGTCACATGCCCGAGGAGCTGCTGACATATTAATTTCCTTACACCCTTTTTGCCGGGATAATAGCTTAGCAAGATTGCGGCTCATAGAGCCGGTCCCCGCTGTCTCCATGGTATCGTTGTACCGCATCGGTGTCACCTTCGTCCCGCCAAGAACGTGGTTCAGAGGCCCAAGCTCAGTCGTCTCCATGGTAACATCGTCCCCTGTCAACATCACCTTCGCCCCTCCAGGAACGTGGTTGCACAGAGACCAAGGTAGAGCCGGGAGGGGAGAAGATACTGGGCGATTTTCAATCGCCCCTCAACAATGTCCACCTCTGGAGATCAAGTTCCCAATGTTTCAGAGCAGAAAGGCTCATGATGGGCTTTGTCTTTGTGAGGCAGCATTTGAGAGCCGAGTATGACCGAGCAACGGCCGCAGATTGTCCGGGCAGAGGGACCTTCCCCCAACCATGGGACGAAGGAGAACAGAATTCAAGTATGGCCTCAAGCATAGAGGCTATTGGAAACCATGCTCTTTGGGGAAAAAGTAGCATAGGGGCGCCTGGGGGGCTCAGTGGGTTAAGCGTCCAACTTCGGCTCAGGTCATGATCTCGCGGTTTGTGGGTTCGAGCCCAGTCCGTGCTGACAGCCCGGAGCCTGGAGCCTGTTTCAGATTCTGTGTCTCCCTCTCTCTCTGCCCCCCCCCCTCCACTCATGCTCTATCTCTCTCTCAAAAATAACTAGACATTAAAAATTAGAAAAAAAGAGAAAAGGACAAAAGTAGCATTGGGATGGCAAGAAATCTAAATAGAAGCTGCGCCACCAGAATCTAAGGGCTGGGATCCGGTGAGTGCCAGTCGTTGCTCAATGAACGGGAGGACTCTGCGTTTGCAGCAGTCAGGCTGTCATTTGAGGTCACCTCAGAGCCCTCTCTACACAACATAAGCTGCAGGATGTAAATTCCTTCATTCATTAAGGACGATCGATCAGAGTCTACGCAGCCTGCTCTCACCGAATACCATTGACTGGATGGCTTATAACCAACAGAGATTTCTCTGCGGGTTCTGGAGGAGGCGGGCTGAGCAGAGATGACATCAGTGAGTACTAGTTAGGAGGGCAAAGTGGGACACGAGGCTACAGAGTGATCGCAGGGTAGTCAGGGAACACCCTTTTAAAAAGGTGACACCGGGGCGCGTGCGGGGCTCAGTCGGTTGAGTGTCCGACTACAGCTCAGATCACGATCTCGTGGTTTGTGGGTTTGAGCCGCGTCAGGCTCTGCGTTGACAGCTCGGAGCCTGGAACCTGCTTCGGATTCTGCGTCTCCCGCTCTCTGCCCCTCCCCCACTCGTGCTGTCTCTGTCTCTCATAAATAAACTTAAAAACCTTTTTTTTTTTTTTTTAAAGAAAAGAAGAGATGAACTTGCTAAAACCGAAGCTTGTCGGTGAGAGCTGGCTGGGGGTCCCTCCCAGTCCTGCCCCTCCCTAGCTCGATGCCCCCGGTAAGGCCCACCAGCTTCAGTGCTCTTGTCTATTAAAAAAAAAAAAAAAAAAAAAAGGTCAGGGTGCCTGGGGGCTCAGTTAGGTGTCCGGCTCTTGATTTCAGCTCAGGTGGTGGTCTCATGGTTGTGAGTTCGAGCCCCACATCAAGCTTGGCACTGACAGCGTGGAGCCTGCTTAGGATTCTTTCCCTCTCTCTCCTTCCCCTCTCTCTCATGTGCTCTCTCTCTCTCTCTCTCTCTCTTTCTCTCTCTCTCTCTGTCTCTGTCTCTCAAAATAAACATCTTTTAAAAGGGGTTAGAAGACCTAAAAGGAACAACAAAAACCTCGAATGCAGATTTGAGCGGCGAGACAAGAATCAGCACAGACGAAGACAGGGACAATAGTGTTTATTGTCTGAGGAGCCGAAAGAAAAAAGAATGAAGAAAAGTAGGCAGAGCCTTGGGGACTCGTGGGAAACCATCGCGCGGCCCGACGTACCCCGCGTGGGAGTTCCAGAAGGAAAAGAACGAGACAAAGGGGCAGAGACGGAACTTGACGTGATGGTTGCAGACCTCCCGAATTTGGCAGAATGTACTCGAAGTGCAGTGAACTCAGAGACCCACAGCGGGGCGCGCTCTCACCGAGCGGCTGACAAAAGGGGCAGGAGAGAAGCAACGCATCTCGCCAAGGGCCCTCCAGCTCGCGAGCGCGTTTCTCATCAGAAACTTCGGAGCCCAGAGGCCGGGGCCGGATGTCTTCCAAGTACAAAACAAAGAAAAGTGTCAGCCAAACAGCCCACATCTGGCAAAACCGTCCTACGAAAGTGAGAGAGGGGGGCGCCTGGGCGGCTCAGTCTTCGGCTCAGGGCGTGATCTCCCGGTTCGCGAGTTCGAGCCCCACGTCGGGCTCTGTGCTGACAGTTCAGAGCCTGGAGGCCGCTTTGGATTCTGTGTCTCCTTCTCTCTGCCCCTCCCCTGCTTGCACTCTGTCTCTCTCTTTCTCAAAAATAAACATTAACAGAAAGTGCCCTTATTAAAAAAAAAAAATGAGAGAGGAATTAAGACCTCCCCAGACAACAAACGTTAAGGGAGTTCATTCCCACTAGACCTGCCCTGTAGACTTCCTCCAGGGAGTCCTGCCGGGTGAATTGGAAGGACATTAACTCAAAACCTTGTGGAGACATAAAGAGCTCAACAAAGATAAATACACGGGCATTTATGAAAACTGGTATCGTTGTAACCGCAGTTTGTAACTCTACTGTTTGTTCTCTACATAATTTAGGAGAGTCATGTATTGGTTCTTTTTTTCACTTTAATTTATTTTAAAATTTTTTATTATTTATTTTTTTAGAGAGTGAGAGACGAGACAGCGTGAGTGGGGGAGGGGCAGAGAGAGACAGAATCTGAAGCAGGCACAGAGCCCAACATGGGGCTCGAACTCACAGACCGCGAGATCGTGCCCTGGGCCGAAGTCGGATACCAGCCAATGGAGCCACCCAGGCGCCCTTTTTTTTTTTTATTAAAAAAAAAAAGTTTATTTATTCTGAGAGAGAGAGAGAGAGAGAGAGCGAGAGAGAGGGTGTGGGGGAGGGGCAGAGGGAGCGAGAGAATCCCAAGCAGGCTCCGCGCTGCCACCCAGGCGACCCTGTTTATGCTTTTGGAAACACAATGTGTGAAGATGTGATTTGGGGACACTGACATCCGAAAGAAGTGCGGATGGAGCTGCAAAGGAGCACGGTTTTTGTTCGCTGTTGTTATTAAGCTGGTATAAATCCAAATTAATGTTCTACCTTCAGGATGTTGAATGTAACCCCCGGTGGAACCACAAAGAAAATGTAAATGTTTCACTACAAAAAAAAAAAAAAAAACATAAACAGGCAAAAAGTAAGGGCCGAAATAGCAATGTGACAGAAGAAAGTCCCTCTCATGAGTCAGCCTCAAGAAGGAAGTGAATTCCGGCCACGACGTGGCCGCCACGACGTGGATGGACCCCGGGGACGCTCTGCTCGGTGAAAGGAGCCAGTCACAGCGGGACAAATACTGTAGATTGCACTCATATGAGGTCCCTAGAGGATTCAAACTCATGATCCTGCAAGTAGAGTGATGGGTGGCAGTGGCTGGGGGAAGGGACGGTGAGGGGGGGTGGTGCCAGTGTTTCATGGCGACAGAGTTTCAGTTTGGGAAGATGAGAAAGTTCTGGAGATGGATAGTGGGGATGTTTGCACAACAGTGTGAATGTGGTTGATGCCACTGAACTGGACACTTTAAAACGATCACAATTATAGGGGCGCCTGGGTGGCTCAGTCGGTTAAGCGTCCAACTTCAGCTCAGGTCAAGATCTCATGGTTTGAGAGTTCGCGCCCCGCATCGGGCTCTGTGCGGACAGCTTGGAGCCCGGAGCCTGCTTCGGATTCTGTGTCTCCCTCTCTCTGCCCCCCACCCCCCGCTCGTGTGCTTCTGCTCTCTCTCTCTCTCTCTCTCTCTCTGTCTCTCTCTCAAAAATAAACATTAAGAACAAAAAGTATGCTTTAAAAAATTAAAAGAAAAAGAAAGAACGAAAACACACTCTCAAGGGGCACCTGCATGGCTCAGTCGATTAAGCACCTGACTTCAGCTCAGGTCATGATCTCGCGGTTCTGTGGGTTCGAGCCCCGTGTTGGGCTCCGTGCTGACAGCTTGGAGCCCGGAGCCTGCTTCGGATTCTGTGTCTGCCTCTCTCTCTGCTCCTACCTGGCTTGTGTTCTCTCTCTCTCAAAAACAATCAATAAATAAACATTTAACAAACACACTCTTATAAGCCAATCAGTGTTTTGGGAACAGGCCTCATGTTCCCGACAGAGCCTTGGAAACACACAGGCTGAAAGACGAGGCAGGGCCCCGCGCTGGTGGCCGGTCACACCTGCGTCTCATTCCACGGGGAGCCCTGTGCACGTGGGCAGCAGCCCCTCATGTCAAGGTGGTCACTCGCTAGGAGGGGCCCTCAGACCAAAGGGAAACCCCAGGATTCCCAGGCCAACCCCTCTCCTCTCAGACCCCTGTTTCTCGTGAAACCAGCTGAAAGCGTCTCTGGGCAACGAGACGGTGGCCTTGCCCGCGTGGGGACTCAGGCTCGGGCTGCTTTGGCTCCCTGCTGCCCCCGTTGCCGGGCTCATCCAGCCGGAGCTTCAGTGAAGTACCTTCTTGGGGTGAGATTCTGGACGAACCCCGTAAGTGCTGCAGCAAGAAGAACCTCCTCAATGCCAAGGAAGACATCTGGTCATGAAACCCTGGTTTTTATTCCAAAGGAAGCGAGTCCACCTTTCCCCTTCAGCTGCCTTCCAGGTCAGCCCGAGTTCAAGGCCAAGAGGAGCTGAGCTCCGGTGCAGGGGACAGCGGATAGGAGCAAACGGGGAAATGGTCCCCTGACCCGGTGAGGGAGAAAGGGGGGACCTGGCTCCCTCTGGTGGTCACCACGCGCCACACACTCAGTCGCGGCGTGTATCGACGTCACCCGCCGGGTCATCTCTGAAGTCACCGGCGTGTCCTTCAATAGGTGCGTAAATAAAACTGTGGTCATCCAAATAATGAGACACACAGCTGTACAGAGACTCCGTAGAGACCGTGGAAAGATCGGGGTGCAGGGGCGGGACGGGTAAGTGGAGCGCGCGGAGTTGTGAGACGCGCAAACTGTACTCTGTGCCCGTGCTGTAACGGGCCCAGGACGTTATGCCTTGGGCAAAACCCATAGAGTGGTCAACACCTAGAGCGAACCCTAACGTAAACTGTGGACTTTCATTGATAATAATGTATCAAGGGGCGCCTGGGTGGCCCAGTTGTTTAAGCGTCTGACTTCGGCTCAGGTCGTGACCTCACAGCTCGTGAGTTCGAGCCCCGCGTCCGGCTCTGTGCTGACAGCTCAGAGCCTGGAGCCTGCTTCGGATTTCCGTGGGTGTCTCTCTCTTTCCCCCTCCCCCACTCGTACTCTGTGGCTCTCTCTCTCTCTCTCTCTCTCTCTCTCTCAAAAATAAACATTCAAAATAAATAAATAAAAATAAACATTTTTTAAAAATTAAAAAAAATAATGTACACTATTGCTTCATGAATTGTAACAAATGTTCCCCACTAATGCAAGGTCTTAGTAATAGGGGAAACTTGGGGGGTGGGGAAGAGGGGGTCCATGAGGATATTCTGTACTGTTCAGCCAATTTTCCTGTCAAACTGACGTCTATTTAAAAAAACACTTTAGGGGCGCCTCGGTAACTCAGTTGGTTGAGTGTCCAAGTTCGGCTCAGGTCATGATTCCGCGGTTCGTGAGTTCGAGCCCGGGCGTCGGGTTCTGTGCTGACAGCTCGGTGCCTGGAGCCTGCTTCCGGTTCTGTGTCTCCTCCTCTCTCTCTGCCCCTCCCCTGCTTGCACTCAGTCTCTCTCTCTCTAAAATAAACATTTAAAAAAATTTTTAAACCACTTTACTTGAGGTGTAACTAACATAAAAACTGATACAAAAAGACGAGTAGTCTATGAAGCCAGTTACATGAGGTCCCTAGGGGAGTCACATCCATAGGACAGAAAGTAGGTGGTAGGATCCAGCGGCTGGGGAGGGGTGGGGAGTTAGTGTTTCATGGGGACAGATTTTCCGTTGGTGGGAAGATGCAGAGGTCCAGAGACGGGTGGCGGTGATGGTCACAGCAGTACGAACGTGCTTGATTCCACTGGACTGTACACTTGAAAATGGCTCAGATGAAGGGTGCTGCGTGGCTCAGTCGGTTAAGCCTCCGACTTCACCTCAGGTCATGATGTGGTTCGTGGGTTCGAGCCCTGCGTCGGGCTCTGTGCTGACAGCTGGGAGCCTGGAGCCTGCTTTGGATTCTGTGTCTCCCCTCTCTCTCTGCCCCTCCCCCACTCGTGTTCTGTCTGTCTGTCTCTCTCTCAAAAATCAATAAACATTAAAAAATCTTTTACTAAAATAATACAATAAAATGGCTAAGATGGTAAATGTAATGTGTACCATACCACAATTGTTTGGAAAATGGTTACAGAGGGAAAAAAATTCATAATATCATTTGAAGACTTTCTAAACTTAGTATGGGAAAAACCTTCCTTTTTTTAAAAAATTTTTCCCATTTATTTATTGAGAGAGAAAGTGAGACAGAGCATGAGCAGTGAGGGGCAGAGAGAGAGGGAGACACTGAATCCGAAGCAGGCTCCAGGCTCCGAGCTGTCTGCCCAGAGCCTGACGCGGGGCTCGAACCCACGAACTGTGAGATCATGACCGGAGCCGAAGTCGGACGCTTAACCGACTGAGCCACCCAGGCGCCCCATATACTGGTTTCAGTTTTTAAACGCTGCTGCCCTGCAGCAAATGTACCCGTTAAGGAGATACTCCAAGAAATACAGCCCTCAAAACCTGCTTCCAAAAATCCAGCCTTCGCTCTTCAGTTTGCTGAGCACCACTAACAGGTTGGAGTTTGTGGGCCGTTTGCTCCCACGCCGTGGGTCCCTGAGGGCCCTGGCATCGTAATTCGGTCTCTGAAGATTGTCTCGTCCAGAATAGTAGAGCTTCGGTGCCTGGACCCGTATTTCCAGTTAGCGCTCCTGCCAAGGAGACATTAAGAAGAAAACCACAGGCCCCAAATGGCGTCACTTAGGTTAAGGCCCCGCGTCAGCAGAGCAAGACTCGATACCTGACGGGACTGCAGTTCAGCCCCCCAGAAATGTCGCCTCCAGCCACTTTCCGGTCACCACTGGGAAACTGACTCATAGGCTCCTTCCATTCCCCTTAGGAGAGTGACTTTGCCTAAAACAATGGATTCTTCGCTGGTGTTGTCATTTTTGCCACTCCCTCGCTACCTTTAAAAACTTTTCCTTTTCGGGGCGCCTGGGAGGCTCACTCGGTGAAATGTCTAACTCTTGATTTCGGCTCAGGTCACGATCTCACAGTTCATGGGATCGAGCCCCGCATCGGGCTCTACGCGGACAGCACGAGCTTGCTCCGGATTCTCTCTCTCCCTCTCTCTGCCCCTCCTCCACTTGCATTTTCTCTTTCTCTCTCTCCGAAAATAAATAAATAAATTTAAAATATATATATATATTTTTTTTAACTTTTTGTAATCCCTTTGGAGTTCCCCTCTACCTGCTAGATGGGAGGCTGCCTGATTCTCGAATTGATTAATAAAACCTGCTAGAGCTTTACAATTTACTCGGTTGAATTTTGTTATTTAACAGGCATAAAGTTAGTTTCCCTGCTCCTCTTGAACTCAAACCGTGACTCTCCGGCGACCCTGAACTTGGGCAGCGTTGAGGAGGCAGCGGCTGATCTCATTCCCTGAAAAACGTAAGTCGAGCAGCTACTCAGCTGTCCTTCCCTTGACCCTCCCCCAGTTTTGTTTGATGTTCTACATTTTGCTCTGCAGCATTTGAGAGAGAACAAAACGCATAAAGGTGAATACAGCAGACAGCCGCATACCCACCCCCTAGCTTTGCCAATAGAGCAAAAGTCCCCAGCATGCCCCGCCCCACTTTGCTGCTTTGGACCCCACCAGAGACAGAGACGGTTCTAAACCTGGTGTTGAACACGTCCCAGCACGCCTTTGTGTCGTTGCAGCGAAGTAGGGTTTGCAGGCTTTTAGATTTTATTGTTTTTTTTAATTTTCTTTTTCATGTTTACTTTTGAGAGAGACAGAGGATGAATGGGGGCGGGGCAGAGAGAGATGGAGACACAGAACCCGAAGCAGGCTCCAGGCTCTGAGCTGTCAGCACAGAGCCCGACCTAGGGCTCGAACTCAGGGACCGCGAGATCATGACCCGAGCCAAAGTCGGATGTTTAACCCACTGAGCCACCCAGGCGCCCCAATTTTATTGCTTTTTGAATGTGAGTCTTTTTGACTTTATGGATCCTTTCAATAGCATGATATTATTCTTAAACCCAGTAGAACACTGATGGCTTGAGTGAGTAAAATGTTCATTTCGCAGGGTTGGTTCTTGGGGTACCAGCATCTCCTTCTGCCTTTGTTTCCCACATCACTGGCCCTAGAACATCGCGAATGTTCTAAATACCACTGAATTGTACACCTTGAAGTGGCAAATTTGATGTTATGTGGATTTCACCTCAGTCAAAAGAAAAATAAACAGCTTAAACACTTGGAGCCTTACAGTGCCAAGTACCCTAGCAATTTTTCCCTTATTCAAAGCGGGTCGCGTAAGGGGGGGGGTGGTGTGGACGGCCTGGGGCATCTCTGACAAGTGCAGCAGCTCCAAGGAAACGGTTTCGGCTTTCGGGGGGCCCTCCAGGGCTGCCGAGGTTGTTTGCAGCCAACGAGGGCCCTTCTGGGTCCAGCTGAGCCAGGCCAGTTGCTGGCCTCGTGCCTTGTTCTGGGCTCAGCTGGCTTCACAGGTGTTGGTCGTAACAATGAGTGGCTATTCGGAACAGCTGCGAGGTGGGGAGGCAGGCACAGAAGCCTCCAGCGGCCCTCAAGGAAATCTTAAAAGGGCAGGGCCAGCACTTGTTATAGGGGATGGCGGCCAATTTTCCAGAAGTTCCATCTGGTAGCTCATGATGATTCAATGACAGTTTCTGTGGGATGCTGGAGTCTCATGAGCCCCAAATATGGTTACAAGAACAAAAGTATTGGGGCGCCTGCATGGCCCAGTCGGTTAAGCATCTGACTCTTGATTTCAACTCAGGTCATAACCTCTTGCTTCATGAGATCGAGCCCCATGTTGGGCCCTGCGCTCTTGGTGCAGAGCCTGACTGGTATTCTCTCCCTCTCTCTGCCCCTCCCCAACTCGCACTCTATCCCTTTCTCAAATCAAGAAACAAAAAAAAAAAAAAAAAAGTACTGAGCTGCATTTTGAAGCCCTAGTGACATCATCGATTCAAGGATTGATCAGAAATCTTTAGATAAGGAGCGCCTGGCTGGCTCAGTTGGTAGAGCATATGACTCTTGATCTTAAGAGTTATGAGTTTGAGCCCGACGTTGGGTGTAGAGATTTCTTTAAAAATAAAATCTTAAGAAAAAAATCCTGGGGCACTTGGGTGGCTCAGTCGGGTAAACATCAGACTTCGGGATCAGGTTCAGGATCTCTGTTCTGAGTTCGAGCCCCGGGTGGGGCTCTGTGCTGACCGCTCAGAGCCTGGGGCCTGCTTCCGATTCTGTGTCTTCCTCTCTCTCTCTGTCTCCCCCTCCCCCGCTCCCTCTGTCTCTCTTTCAAAAGTAACCTAACATTAAAAAATTTTTTTAATTTAAAAATATAAAAATCCTTAAATGAAAGGCAGAAAGGAAACCTAAGAGTGGAGGGCCCTGAGACAGCCAGTCATGGGATGCCTCCCAGCACGTGATGCGGGACTAAGCCAAAGTACCCATGCGGAAGAGGTGCGCTGAAAACCTCTCAACTAGTGGTTGCAGGCTTGGTCGTTTATTGACATCACGTGGGGAGATTTAAGCCTGTGGCCACGGGCACCTGGGTGGCTCAGTCGGTTAAGCATCTGACTCTTGATTTCAGCTCAGGTCATAATCTCACAGTTTGTGAATTCGAGCCTGGTGTCGGGCTCTGCACTGATGGTGCGGAACCTGCTTGGGATTCACTCTCTCCCTCTAAATAAATAAATAAACTTAAAAAAAAAAACCCATCTTTAAATAAATAAGTAAAAACTGTTGTTGCCTGGGACCCCGCCAACCACACGCTGACAAATCCCTACGTGGGAAACATCTCAAGGCGGTTAAATTCATTTTTGCAACAGGTCAGAGCTATGGGGGGGAGACTTCTAGATTAAGCAGCAGTTAAAACAGCCAAATAGAGGGACACCTGGGGGGCTCAGTCGGTTAAGCGTCCGACTTTGGCTCAGGTCATGACCTCACTATGAGCTTGAGCCCCGTGTGGCTGACAGATCAGAGCCTGGAGCCTGGTTCAGATTCTGTCTCTGTCTCTCTCTCTCAAATATAAATAAATAAACATTAAAAAAAAAAAAACAACCAAATAGAATATGTGCATCTTATTTGGTTCTAGATTCAAACAGATCAAAGTTTAAGAACACGTGTTGAGACGATCAGAGAAAGATGACCGTGGACAGGCCTCAGGTGATTCCAAAGAATTACTGCAGACTTTGGAGTGATGGCCATCACATCGTCCTGCGTGAGGTGCACACTGACACTACAGGGGTTTCTTGATGTGACATCTGTGATTTGCTTTAAAGTACTTTCGTGGGGTGCTTGGGGGGCTCAGTCCGTTGTGTCCAGCTTCGGCTCAGGTCATGATCTCGTGGTTTGTGGGTTTGAGCCCCGCATCGGGCTCTGTGCTGTCCGTGCAGAGCCCACTTCAGATCTTCTGTCTCCCTCCCTCTCTGCCCCTTCCCCACTTGTGCTCTTTCTCTCTCAAAATAAAACATTACTAAAACATTGTAAACAATAAGATTCTCGGGCAAAGAACACCTTACGAAGGAACACCTATACAAACGCGGCACCGTCCTAGCGGTTGAGTTGGGTGGCGAGTTCGTGGGGAGGTTCAGACGTAGTTGTGTGTTCGGGACTTCTCAGACGAGAGAGTTTTAGAGCTTTGTTGGCCGTTCCCAAGCCGTCCTGTCCTGTGGGCGCTCGCTCTCCTCTCTCAGGTGTCTCCCAAGTAGGTACCCCTCCTGTAACCAAGTTCGGACGACGGTGATTGGCTGGGAGCTTTTAAAAAGTCCCGGGCTTCCACCTGAGCCTCGGGTGAGCCTCGCTTTGAGAAAAGCTTGTGGCGTCAGGGTGGAGCAAGTGTGGAAAAGCCCACCGCGCACACTCAGGCGATCCCTGCTGAGCCGGCTGTGCGGACGGGACTCCGGCGGAGGGGGGCCCCTCGAGCACCTCTCAGGTGCCTCTGCCCTAGGCACCCCGCTTGCCTTACCCTACCCCAGGCCCTACTGCGTTGGATGCCTCAGTACAACTCCCAGAATCCCAGGGAGCTGGAAGACCTCCCAAGGCAAAGCAGGCGACCCGTCCCGTCCGTCTGTCTGTCCGTGCGCTCCGGGAAGCTTCAAGGGGGAGGACCAGGCCTCCCGCTAACAAGGTAGGTGCAGGCGGTGAGGGATGGATTCGGCCCTTGCCTGCAGCCTTGACCTTGGCCACCGTCTACTACCGTCTCTAAAGCGCAGGGTGCGCTCTAAAGAAGGGATGTGTGCTGACGGCCCTACCTCCACCGCAGCTTCTCAGAACAAAAGCTAGAGGGGGGCCAGCCGTCGCCCCCGGGGGAGGAGCCAGCCGGCGTCCGTGAGCCCCATCTCTGGTGCCCTCTGCTGGACTCCCCGATTGCAACAGCGTGGACTGGCTGGGGAAGCCCAAATCGTTAAAGCTCATTAAGAATAAGTTTTAGGGGCACTGGGGTGGCTTAATCGGTTAAGCGGCTGACTTCAATTCAGGTCATGACCTCACAGTTTGTGAGTTCGAGCCCAGAGTCAGGCTCTGTGCTGACAGCTCAGAGCCTAGAGCCTGCTTTGGGTTCTGTGTCTCCCTCCCCCCACCTTCTGTCTGCCCCTCCCCAGCTTGTTCTCTCTCTCTCTCTCTCTCTCTCTCTCTCTCTCTCAAAAATAAACAGTAAAAAAAAAAAACATTTTAAGAAAAAGCAAGAACTGGCAAATGTGCCTATTGTATCCAGGTGTCTTTGGGCTCTGAGACACAAGTCGCAGGCCCTGTCCATCCTCTGTTTACTGAGCACTCCCTGTGGGCTGTGCTGTCTGCAAGGCTGGGGGGCAGCAGCCCCTCCAGGTAACAGGTGATGTGGAAGTGGGGGGCACGGGTTCGAAGCCATGGTCTCACCCATGAGGTTGCTCACACGTGCAGACACAACATGTAATGCAGATGCCTGCCGGGTACTAAGTGCTTTCTGGTGGTTTTTGATTTTTGTAACAACCCTGGGCAGGATCCTTCCATTTACAGATAAGAACTCCACCTGTCATAGGTCAGTCACAAACTAGTAAGTGTGGAAGGTGAGATTCAAACCCTACTTTAAAAAAAATATATTATTAAAAAAAATCTTTTTTTCATCTTATTTCTTTTAGAGAGCCGGAGGGAGCATGAGGCGGGCAGAGGGGCAGAGGAGGGGGAGGGGGGAGAGAGGGGAGAGAATCTTAAGCAGGCTCCACGCTGAGCATGGAACCTGATGTGGGGTTCGATCCTGCCACCCTGGGATCATGACCTGAGCTGAAATAAGAGTTGGAGGCTCAACTGACTGAGCCACCCAGGCACCCCCAAAATATACCATATATTTTTAATGTTTTTTATTTATTTTTGAGAGACAGAGACAGCGCAAGCAGGGGAGGGTCAGAGAGAGAGGGAGACACAGAATCTGAAGCAGGCTCCAGGCTCTGAGCTGTCAGCACAGAGCCCGATGTGGGGCTCGAACCCGCGAACCGTGAGATCATGAGCTGAGTCAAAGTCGGACACTTAACCGACTGGGCCACCCAGACGCCCCCCAAAATATACCATATTATTAACCATAGTCACCATGCTATATATTACACCCCCATGACTTATTTTATGACTTGAAGCGTGTACCTTTTGACCCCTTCACCCATTTTGCCTCCATTCCCTGGCAATCCCCAGTCTCTTCTCTGTATCCGTGAGCTCAGTTTTGTTTTTTCTTTGTTGTTGTGTTTTAGATTCCACACAAAAGTGAGTTCCCTTGGCATTTGTCTTTGGTTCACTTATTTCATTTAGCATAATGTCCTCAAGTTCCATCCATGTTGTTGCAAACGGCAAGGTTTCCTTTTTTGTGGCTCAGTAATAGCCTATCACACATCTAGCACATCGTCCTTATCCGACCCTCCGCTGATGCTCCCGTATCTTGGCTATTGCAAATAATGCTGCCACGAACGTAGGGGAACATCTATCTTTTTGAGTTAGTTTTTTTGTTCGGATAAATATCCAGGGTTAGAACTACTGGATCATAGGGTAGTTCAATTTTTAATTTTTTGCGGAGCCTCCATAGTGTTTGCCACAGTGGCTGCACCAGTTTACATTCCCACCAACTGTGCACAAGGCTTCTCTTTCCCCACGTCCTCGCCAACGCCTCTTTCTTGTCTGACAATAGCCATTCTCACGGCTACAAGGTGATACCTCATTGTGGTTTTGATTTGAGTTTCCCCAATGAGATTAGTGATGTTAAGCACCTTTTCATGTACCTGTTGACCATCTGTGTGTCTTCTTTGGACAAATGTATATTCAGATCCTCTGCCCATTTCTAAATCAGATTGTCTTTGTGATTGAATTCTGAGTTCTTTATATATTTTGGATAGTAACCGCTTGTCAGACATGGGAGTTACAAATATTTTCTCCTATTTGGGTAGGTTGCCTTTATATTTTGTTGATGGTTCCCTTTGCCATGCAGAAGCTTTTTAGTTTGCTGTGGTTCTGCTTGCTTATTTGTGTTTTTGCTGCCTGTGCTCTTGGTGCCAAATCCAAAAAAATATCCTCACCAAGACCGATGTCAAGGACCTTCCTGCTTATGTTTTTTTCTAGGAGTTTTATGGTTTCAGGTCTCATGTTCTTTAATCCATTTTCAATTACTTTTTGTATGTAGTCTAAGATAGTGGCCCCGTTTCATTCTGTGGAATGTGGTTGTCCGGTTTTCCCAACACCATTTATTGAAGAGCCCGCTCTTCACTGTATGTTCTTGGCTCCTTTGTTATAAATTGATTAACCATATATTCACAGGTTTATTTCTGGGCTGTTTTGATCCATTGAATCTGTCTATGTGGTAATGATACCATACTGTTTGGAATACTATACTTTGGTAATACACCTCATCAGGAAGCATGATGCCTCCAGCTTTGTTCTTCCCTGAGATGACTTTGGCTATTCGGAGTCTTTCGTGGTTTCCTACAAATTTAGGATTTTTTTCCCCCTGTGAAATGCCACTGGAATTTCGGTAGAGTTGTAAATTGTTTTGGGGAATATGGACTTTATTTATTTTTGAGAGAGAGAGAGAGAGAATGAGTGGGAGAGGGGCAGAGGTGGGGGGTGGACAGAGGACCCCAAGCAGGCTCTGCACTGACAGCAGCAAGCCCCATGTGGGGCTCAAACTCCTAAACCTGACCCGAAGTCAGACGCTCAACCAACTGAGCCACCCAGGTGCCCGGGAATATGGACATTTTGGTTAATTTACTCCTAGGTGTTGTTTTTGATGAAATTGTAAATTAGATTGTTTTCTTAATTTGTTACTTCGTTATCAGTGTATAGAAATATAACAGACTTTGTGTATTTTGTATCCCTCAAAGTTAGTGAATTCCTTTCTTAGTTCTATCAGTGTTTTCGTGGGAGGTTTAGAGGTTTCTGTATAGAATACATTGTCTGCAAATAGTATCCATTTTATTTCCTTTACAATTGGTTTGCCTTTTCTTTTTCTTATGTAATTGTTCTAGCCCTGGTCAATTACAAAACTAGTATGAAAACTGAAATTCAAACTTTATTATTTTTTTTAATGTTTATCTTTTGAGAGAGACAGACCGAGCATGACTAGGGGAGGGTTAGAGAGAGAGGGAGACACAGAATCCGAAGCAGGCTCCAGGCTGTGAGCTGTCAGCACAGAGCCTGACGCTGGGCTCAAACTCACAAACATCACAGACTGAAGTCAGATGCTTAACTGACTGAGCCACCCAGGCGCCCCTAAACCGTAGTTTAAGTGCCACCTCTTCCCCAGACCCTACTGCCCTTATGGAAACAGTTTGTGCACTTTGCAGTTTCTGGTGCTCGGCAGGGCCTAGGCTTCCTCTGGGATGACCAAAAGTGGAGAGAGCCAGCCCTGCACTGCTCCCCGCCCCTGGCAGGACCATACCAACTCTTACTCACAATGGACACGTGCATCATCTAACTCCTTCAGCATTTGCTGGGGCCCACACTGGCCTGAGCACTTCGGGGTGTTGGGAGCTCTGCAGTGAACAAGGAGACCTAGACCTATGCTTTGGGAGCCCGTGTATACCCCAACACCCACCCCCCACCCCCCGCCTGATCTAACAGTTGCAGCCTACAAGCCTTAGAACTCGAGGAGAGATACTGGAGAGTGGAGGAAAAGTCTGGTAGGGATCCCGTGAGATAGGCCGGCACTCTAACCAAAGACAAAGCCACAGACTGTAGGCCTAAACGAAGCCCCTAAATTCCTAAGAACACTGAGACTTTAGTTTGTTGCCACCACTGCTCTGACCTTCGCAGCTATAGGGTGTCTGCATGGAATATACACCCTGGCTAAATGTCACAAGTGGCACTTAATTTTTTAATGTCTGTTTATTTTTGAGAGAAAGAGAACGCGCAAGCAGAGGCAGGGGCAGAGAGAGGGAGACACAGAATCCGAAGCAGGCTCCAGGCTCTGAGCTGTCAGCATAGAGCCAGACGTGGGGCTCGAACTCACGAACTATGAGATCATGACCTGAGAAGCTGGATGCTTAACTGAGCCACCCAGGTGCCCCAGAAGTGGCATTTAATAACCACCTCAAACAATGAAGCTGCGCAGTTCCCTTCCAGTATTTCTGATCACACTAAGGAACACATCTCACTTGGATGGCAGTGTCTTAAACTTTTCCTTAAAGTTGGCTAATATCTCTTTAACGAAGACATCACGATTTAGGCCCAGAACCTTCAGCAGGTAACCTTATTGGATTATGATTCAGTATCCATTGTATTTCTTTTTTTTATATTCACTTAAAATTTCTGTATTCTATATCCTGTATGTAAAACTTCTATTTCTGTATTCAAGTTTTATTTATGGCTAATGATAGCAACACTTAATAATTTCCGGCAGGATGCTGTGAGGATCGAAGAATAGTATCCCAAGTTTGAGGATTAAGGCACAGGGTTGGGAGTTGCAGTTTGAATCCTGGCTCTCCCACAATCTTGGGGAAAAAAAAATATTTAAAAAAAGTTTTAAGTGTTTATTGTTGAGAGAGAATGAGACGGAAGACAGACAGCAGGGTCTGGGCAGAGAGAGGAGACACAGAATCTGAGGCAGGCTCCAGGCTCTGAGCCTGGCTCTGTTAGCACAGAGCCTAATGTGGGGCTTGAACCCACGAACCCTGAGGTCATGACCTGAAGTCAGGTGCCTAACCGACTGAGCCACCCAGGTGCCCCCGGAAAAAATTCAGCTTTTTGAACATCACTTTTCTGCTGACTTACAAGATGCTCCGTTGTCCCAAAAATAAGGATATAAAAAATTACCGTGTTTCCAGCACACCAAATATGAATGGAAGGTCTAGAAGAACCAAAACTAAATGGCAGAACACATGAACACAGACATCACAACAAAGACGATGGTTTCATCTCACAGTTTTATTAACTAGCCACAGGCCACTTAGGTGACAGAGGTAGTCTCGTTCCTCTAGTGGTTTTTAAAGCAGAATTATCAGAAACTACGAGCTTTTGTACGCTAACACATCCCGTTCCATAGGGTTCTGGGTTTTCAGAATTTCTGAAATATAAACAATAGGATTCCATAGATAATTCCAAATAACGTTTTCCCCTTCCAGGTCACTTTGCCTGCTCCGGTGAAAGCAGGGCGTTTTTGCAAAAAGCTGCCTGGTCAAGTCTGTACTCCTCCCACCGGCTGGCTCCTGGGGTGGCGCCGCTCGCCATCAAACGTTACCATCTGGGGTCCACTGGGTGAAGGGTACCCAGGATGTCCGGGGTATTTTTCCACTTTCCTCTGAGCCTATCCATTTTCTAACTTTTCAAATAACGCTAATCATGAACATGAAATGAGGGCAAACATGGCCAAACTTAAAAAAAAAAAATCTGAAAAGTCTTCGGAGAGCACTGGAATCACTGGACCAATAGGATCCCTCGGTCGAGGGGCTGTGAGGCTCCACGAGAAAAGCTTATTGACGCGCGCAGCTCATGACCAAGGTTGGCGGGGATCTCCGCACCAGCGTCAGCGGACAAGGAACGAGGGGAGGGGAGCGCGGGCGGACAGGGGCTGAGAACCCAGGGAGCGCTCTGCGCGTCACTCACTTCCCTCGCTCGCGGTGGCCTCGCAGTGGCCGCACGCTCTGGGGCACAGAGTCCGCCAGGCGTGGAGGGGGAATCGGGGCCCGACCCCGGCCGGGGGAGGGAGGGGGTCAGCGGGGCGCCTCGGGCCGCACCAGGGAGTCGGCCTGGCTCAGGGCGAGCCTGTCCTTCTTCTCCTTCTGCAAGACCTGCTCCTCCCACAGCGCCTGGTCCACCTGGTCGTCGGTGAGCACCACGGGCCTGTACTTCTCGTCGAAGAGCCGCTCGTTGGCCTCGGAGCGCAGCTGCCGCGGCCCGACGACGCGCAGGTGGGCCGGCAGGTGCAGGAACTCGTCGTCGTTAATGTCGCAGTCGCGCATGCGCGCGGCCAGCACCCACCAGCGGCCCGCGAAGCCCACGTCCAGGACGCGGGCCGGGAAGTCGGCCCAGCGGGGCTGCAGGTGGCGGCAGCGGGCCTGGTAGAGGCTGGCCTGCGCGTCCACGGGCGCCTCGTACACGAGCGAGCAGGGGCCCAGGCTCACGTGGCGGAGGCGGCCGCGGCCCCGCAGCCACAGCAGCCGCTGCACGTGCGCCTCGGCGACGCGGCTGCGCGTGGCCGGCGCCAGCAGCAGCAGCGTCCCCGACGCGTCGAGCAGCGCCGCCTCGAAGGCCGCCTCGCCCGGCGCCAGCGCGCAGCAGGCCGCCGCGCCGCCCAGCAGCCCCACGTAGGCGGCCGCCCGCCCGGGCCGGGCCCGCGCCGCCGCCGCCGCGTCCCCGCAGGCCTCGGCGTAGTCTCGGAGCAGCACGCGGGCCCAGGAGCCTGCGGGGAGAGAAGCGGTGACGGAGCGGCGGGCCGCGGCGGCCACCCCGCCCGGCCGCCTCCCGCCGCTACTCACCCAACCGCGCCCACACGCCGGGTTTGGCGGCCGCCGGGCCCGCAGGGTCTTCACGGTTTCGGGACCAAAGCCGCTTCAGAGCGGCCGCCGCCATCCTCTTCCGGCGCGGCGCCCGCGTGCCGACGAGAAACGCCGGGAACGCGGAGGCAACGGCCCGGCCGGCCCTCCTGCGCAAGCGTCGAGAGTGCCGGACGTGGCTTCCTGTCGGAAGAGGATGGAAACCGGACCCGGCGCCGGATGTTGCTGTCTGGTCTGAGCGGGGTCTTCGGCGGCGGGTAGGCGGGCCGCGCAGGCGCAGAGAGTCTGGGCCACGCCGCTGGAGGGAGCCTCAGGTGAGGGGGGCGGGGTGCCCCTGCGAGGCGGGGGCGGCGGGTTCACGCCCGGCCCAGTGCCCTTAGTTGCCAGGCTGCGCTCTGCTGAGGGATAGACATCGGGGGGGGGGGGGCACCGAATAGGGTTGAGGACGGGCGTCATTGGCTTCTGTCCTCAGAGCGGGATGCGGTGACGCCCCTGAGTGACCATGGCAGCGGCCGACGAGCTGGCCTTCCACGGTAAGTGCGGCCGCGACCTGGCCCGGTCCCGCCGGCCAGAACCTCCCACCCAGGTTCCACCTCCCGTGTTACCTGAATCCCTAGCCAGCTGTGAACCCCGACACGGCACGACACCTTTCCTGGCTCCAACCCCGCTCCAACCCTGCGCGCAGATCTCAAACCAGAGCCTCCATCGCTGACCTGCCCCCACGCCAGCACCAGCCTTAAATTGTGGGAGTGCGAGAACACACCTTCCATCTCCCTCCAAACTCAGGAAGCCGGGGCCTTAGGTGGAGAGAAGGGTCAGGTGGCCCCCAGATGTGCAGTGGGCCAAGCCAGACTGTCCCGACTCCCCAAGCCTGCCTGTGGCTCATATTCCTTCTCAACAGAGTTCGAAGAAGCCTCTAATTTGGTGGCCGAGACCCCGGATGCGGCCACTACCAGTGGAAGCGGTCAGCTGACGCCGCAGGGGCATGTGGCTGTGGCTGTGGACCCAGGTGGGAGCTATGGAGCGGAGGAAGAGGGCGAGGAGAGTGACAGGACGGCGGTGAGTCACAAAAGTGCCCATGCCCTGCCTCCGCCCAGCCCTGCCCAGCCTGGGAGGGCGGCCCCTGAGCGCCCCTGCCGTGCAGCTCCTGCAGGAGAAGCCGCAGCCCGGACTCTGGACCTTTGGCTACTACCAGAGTTTCTTTGACGTGGACACATCCCAGGTCAGGCCCTGCAGGCTGGCGGCATGGGGCTTGGAGTCACAGTGGGGTCCCGTCCCTATTCGCTGAGCCCCCCCCCCCCTCCCCGTGCCGCAGTGCTGGTGATGCCTGGGTGGGAGGGCCCGAGTGCCCACCCAGGCCGGTAGCCGCAACGTGGCGTGCCGTAAGGGTTAGGGGGTGACTGGGGCTCACGGGAACACAGACGCCCGTGCTCTGGTGGGCTAGAGGAGGGCCCCCTGGAGGAAGCGAGGAAGGGGCTAAGGCCTAAAGGAGAAGGAAGACTTATCTGGGCAGAGATGGGAAGTCTACATCAAGCCCGGGGAGCAGCAGAGGCAGGGGACCAAAGGTGAGGGAAGGCACAAAGTGTCACAGGAGCTACTTGTCACTTGATCTGGCTGGAGAGTGGGAGACGGGGGACAGGCAGGCAGGGCCTGTGTGCAGTGCTGAGGAGTTCAGGTCTTAGTCTGAGGGTGCCAGGAAGTCCAGGGAAAGGTTTAGAGCAGGAGAGGAAACAGGCGTGCAGGGAAGGTGGGTCACAGGCGCCAGCGAGGGACAGACTAGATCTGACGTGCAGAGCAGGGGACAGAGCGGAGAGAGGTGTAGGCAGGAGGAGGCCAAGAACTTGAGTGTCCCGGGGCTGGGAGGGGCGGCCCAGCCAGAGCGGAGGGAGCAGCAGAGCAAAGGCAGGCAGGCCCAGCAGAGTCGTTCGGAGCGGCAGCACGCTGGGGGCTGGAGGCTGGAGGCTGGAGGCTGGCCCGTCGAGCCCAGGGGCACCATCTGAGCCCTTTCAGGCAGAGGAGCTGGGAAGTTGGCAAGGAAGGAGCCTGGCCCTTCGGTTGGGGGTAAGGGCCCTGGGCAGGCTTTCATTCTGCGCCCCCCCTTCTTGTCCCTAGGTCCTGGACCGAATCAAAGGCTCACTGCTGCCCCGGCCTGGCCACAACTTCGTACGGCACCACCTTCGGAATCGGCCGGACCTGTACGGTGAGCGGGCGCGTGCATTCAGCTCCTCCGTAATCCCTTCAGTGCATGTGGCCTGAGGGCCAGCGCCTGGCCTGCAGCTGAGAGGAAGGCGGAGGCACCCCCCCAGAGCGGCAACGTGTGCACACATTCTGGTGGGGGGAGGTGGGGAGACAGACACGCAGAAGGCTGCCCAGCCCGGTGGGGCCCGGAAGGACGGCCGGCGGTTTAGAGCACGAGCGTTGTGGTCTTGCATAGCTTGGTCAGAGAAGCCCCCTCTGAGGAGGACGAGAGAATGGGCCTTGTTTGTAGTGGAGGTGGGGAGATCTAGGGGAAGAACGTTCCAGAAGGGGGCCTAAGCCCTGTGGTGGGAACATGGAGAACTGCAGGACAGTATCGTCATTGGAGCAGAGCGAGCTGCACGAGGTCACGGGGGTGACAGCACAGACCTCGCAGGCTTCATAGGCCACAGCGAGAAGGGATCTCAGTCAAGGGCTCTTGGGCTTACTCTGGTCACTGCGGGGGGGTGGGGGGTTGGGGGATAAGCGCAGGTCCCAGGAGGGCAGAGAGGCAGTGGTGCCGAGGTCCAGGTGTGGGAGGGCGGGGCCGGCCCCAGGGGGAGGGCAGTGGTTGGACTGGGGACTAGATCTCGGGGACTAGATCTCGCACCAGATGTGGGGCGGGGGGAGCCGCGCAGGGACGGCTCGTAGACTTTCGCTGGAACCACCAGGAGGACGGACCGGTCCACGCGTGACTGGAAAAGCCAGGCAGGACTGAGGGGGGAGCCGACTGTGCGAGGCTGCACTGGGGGATGCCTAGATGTGCACGTGGAGACGCTGACCGTCAGCCCGTGGTTCAAGGCACAGACCCGGACTTGAGACATCTGGGGAGTCGTCAACCTCGAGGTGACAGAAAGCCCTGAGGTCGGACAAGATCGCACAAGGCGCGAACAGGATGGAGACGATGGCTGAGGACTGGGTCCCAGCCGGGTCCCTGTCGTGAAAGGGATCAGGGGGTTAAAGAGGTTGAGGAATTGCCAGGAGCATGGAGTCCCACCTGGAAAGCACACGTGGAGCGTTTCCAGAAGGGACAGATCAGCTACAACAACTGGAGGGACCAAGCCAGCGGCCGGTCAAGCCACCGCTGGTCGTCGCTGGGGACCTGAGGAAGAGTCCGGTTGCTGGCGCGGTGGGGGTGGAGCTGGCTCAGGGGTGGGAAAGAAGCTTGGGTCCTAGCACAGTGGCCATGGAACATGTCACCTGTCGCGTGCCCTGCCCACAGGCCCCTTCTGGATCTGTGCCACCCTGGCCTTCGTCCTGGCCGTCACTGGCAACCTGACGCTGGTGCTGGCCCAGAGGAGGGACCCCTCCATCCACTACAGCCCCCAGTTCCACAAGGGTAAGTGGAGGGCGAGGCCTAGCCCCGGGCAGCGCTGGGAGTGCCGATGAGCCCGGAGGGTGACCGCCGGCTCTGCCTCACGCCCTGCAGTGACCGTGGCCGGCATCGCCGTCTACTGTTACGTCTGGCTGGTGCCACTGGCGCTGTGGGGCTTCCTGCGGTGGCGGAAGCGCGTCCGGGAGCGCGTGGGGCCGTATACCTTCCTGGAGACCGTGTGCGTCTACGGCTACTCGCTCTTCGTCTTCATCCCCACCGTGGTAAGCGCGGCCCTGGGACTGGGGGCGGCGGGCGCCGTGGGGGCGGCGGGCGCCGTGGGGACGGCCGGCAGCCAGCTGCCCGTGTCGCCCCCAGGTCCTGTGGCTCATCCCCGTCCCGTGGCTGCAGTGGCTGTTTGGGGCGCTGGCCTTGGCCCTGTCGGCCGCTAGCCTGGTGTTCACCCTCTGGCCTGTTGTCCGAGAGGACACCCGCTTGGTGGCCGCCGTGCTGCTCTCCACGGTCGTGCTGCTCCACGCCCTTTTGGCCACGGGCTGTAAGGTACAGGGTGGGGTGGGGTGGGGTGGAGGGAGGCTGGGCCTTGGGGGGGGAGGGAGGAAGGCCGGGCCTGGGGGTGGGGGTGGGGTCACCGGCCCCCACCAGTGCTGACCCTGGGGGGGCTTCGGTTCAGTTTTACTTCTTCCAGCCGCTGCCCCTGGTGCCTCCACCCCAGGCCACGTCTGTGCCCCCGAACCTGCTGCCGCCGCCGCCCACACCAAGGTCCCAGGTGACCTAGGAAGGCCCGACCCGCAGGTAAGGGACGGTTTCCGGCTGTGACTGGGGTCTTCCCGCCTTTGCTCCTTGACTGAGGCCTCACAGGGCTGGCTGCTCCCAGGAGTGTCTCTCTTTCAGGCCCACCTGGAGGGGACGCCTCCGCCTGCCCCACCCCTCACACGAGGACTGCCGGCTCCCTTGACCCCTCGAGTTCGCTCTGCTACTTTCCAGACTTTTCTTACAAAGCAAACACTTTTATTTTCTATGCAAAGGTGATTCAGAGAATTTATATAAAGGAGGGAAAGGGGCAGCTGAGCAGGGAGCTTCCGGTGTGGCCGTCGCCCCCTGGGCTGCCGGCTAGGCCTCTGCTTTCCCTGGCGGGGGAGCGGGGGGGATGGTCGGGAGAGCCAAGGGGGCCACCCCCACCCCCCACCTCCACTGCGCCTGCCCTTCCGGGGAGCTGGGTCAGCAGGTCCTGGGGCCTCCTTGCCTGAGCTCCACCACGGCCAGGTTTGGGGCTGTTAGAAATGGGGCAGGGGAGCAGAAGTAGAAGAAAATGGCCTGTGCTGAAACATACATTTCCTCATTTATTTTGTTTTGGGGGGGGGGGTTGGGGGGGGGGAGAGGTCCCTGCAAGGCCCCTTCCCAGGCTGGGGAGGGACCACAATGCCATCATAGTAATAGGGACTGGAGCGTCTACAAACGTGGAGGGAAACACACAGGCCTACGTGAGCTACCAGGGAGAAGGACGCCTTCCACGACAGAGCCTTGAGGTCGCTCAGGTCTGCCCCGAGCGGCTGCCGGTGGCCCTTCCCTCCAGGCCCGGGGCCCACAGGGCCACCTGCTCGAGCTCTTGGCAGGGGTGGGGGAGGGGACCTGCAGGGGCTCAGGGGCAGGACAGCAGCAAGAGGCAGGGGCCGAGGACGGAGGGCCTTCCCGACAGCCGGGGTGGGTTGTACATTCAAGTGTGAGGTGAACCCTTTGGTGGGATGGGGGCCTCGGGTCTCCAGAGGCCTGGCCCCGCCCCTGTCCCGAAGCCGCGGCAGGGCTGCCCCTCACCCCTGTGCCTCTGGGCCGGGGAGGGGGGAGGGGCTGCTGGCTCGGCCCGGCCGGCCTGGTTCCTCAGAGGGTCTGTGGATTGACACTGGTTCTTCTCGTAAAAAAATAAAATTAAAAAAAGCAGCATGTCACGCCCATTGTGACCAAGGCCTGGTAGTTGAAGGGGAGGCCCCGGACAGCCTTCCCCCTGGAGACAGGCAGAGGGGGGCCGGCGCCGAGGGACCCGGGGGGTAGCAGCTGCTCCCCCCACTCCCCGCCAGGCCCGCAGCTGTCGGGCCCGGACACGCCTGTTACAGAAGATGTCAAACCCAGGTCAGGGTGGAGGGCAGGAGGGGGAAGCAGGGCTCCCACGACATGATCTTGTGTAAAACACGGCAGCGACACACGCTTGGGGCCAAGATGGGGGGGGGGGCGGTGGAAGGGGGGCGGCGGCGGCGATGGTGTGTAAAAAAGTGTCCGAGTTCCCATAGCAAAGAGGGCTGTGACCGGGTGTTTGGGCTCCTCCGGTGCAGGGGTGAAAGCCGCCCAGGCAGGGGATGGGTGGGCAGGGTCTTCATTTGGTTTCCTGGTGCTGTCAGTCTGTTCCACGCCGGCGGGGCCTAGCTCCCGTAGTGCATGGTGTTGGTCGGGATGGACATGGGGGAGGCCATCGAGATGGCAGGGCCGCCCATGGTGAACTGGCTGTTGACCGCGTAGTGGGCGCTGGAGCCGCCGCCGCCGCCGCCCTGGGCACCCGAGGAGCCTGTGGGGCGGGCGCGGGCACTGAGAGGCCGGCTCGGCCCCCTCGCCCGCCCAGACCCGCAGCAGAGTCAAAGAGAGAGAGAGCAGGCGAGAGGGCAGGCGGGGTGGCCCGGGGCTCGGCACGCGCACCCCCTCGGGACCCCGCTCCCGCCGCCCAACGTTACCTTGGACAATCCCCGTGCTCATTATGGAGCCCATCCGGGAGTGGGTGTGATTGACAATCCCCGTGTTGGCTGCGCAGCGGGAGGGAGGGAGGGAGGAAGAAGGGAGACGGCGTCACCGCCCCCGGCCCGGCCCCCCACCACCACACTCCCGTCGCGCTAGGGTGCGGGGAGGGTGGGGCGCAGTGGCTGCAGAGCGAGGCAGAGCAGAGCGGAACAGGGGGCCTCCGCCGGGGGCCCCCAGAAGAGGAGGAGGAGGGGACACGTGGAGACACCACGGCGCAGAAAGCCCGAGCGCGCAGACGCTCCCGGCCGCCGCCCCGCGCTGCTCCCGGACCCCAGGGGACACTCACCTAAAGGAATCAGGTTGTTGTGGCCCACGCTGGAGCCACCGGCGATAACACTGCTCAGGTCGTAGGCGGTCGGCATCCCTGCGCGTGGAGCGGGTGCAGGTCAGGGGCTGGGAGCCCGGGCCCGGGCCCGGGGAGCCCCCGCCCGCCCGCCCACCTCGCCCACGAGGGGCTGCTCACCAGCCACGGCCATCCCGCTGCTGAGGTTGTAGGTGCTGCCCGTGTTCCACATGTTCTCCGAGGGCGACGTGTAGTGGGAGCCGGGTGGCGGCGAGGGCGTCGTGCCTGTGTATCTGCAGCAGACAGACGCGGGGCACGGGGGTGAGAGGCTGCAGGCCGGGAGGGGCGCCCCGCATTCAGGCCGCCAGCCGATCCTACCTGAAGAAGGGGTTTTTCAGATCCAGGAGGTTACTGGATTTGGAGCCCGTCTGGTCTACCTGGGCCACAATACTGATGTCATAGCTCTGTCTGCAGAGAGGGCAAGGGGAGGGACAGCCATGAGCTGGCTGGGTCGACGGACCCCTGCCTCCCCCAGCCGCAGGTGGCAGCTCACACCTTTTGTTGGCAATAAGCAGACATGTCCCTGAGAGCGTGTCCCCGGCCTTGGCGAACAGTGGTGACTGGAATAGGCACCGGACCTGGTACCAGTGGGTCAGAGGCTCCGTCGGGGCCGTGGACAGCCACACTGTCATTCTGCAAGGACAGGCATACGCTTGAGCAGGCTGGAGCCGCCACCCTGTGCACCCTGAGCTCTACCCAGGCATCTCTGATGGGTCCCCTGGGGCCCTGGAGCCGAGACAGGCTGGCTGCCCAGGCGTCCCAGGCGTGTGCCTGCGCGCGCGCACACAGATCCACGGGCACGGGGGGGCCTGCTCACCCTGACATCTGTGCCAAGGGACAGAGACCAGGTCCCAGGAAGGAGAGCCACTGAGCGCAGGGTAGACACCCCCTCCCACAACAGTCTCTGGCTCTAAGGTGAGCGCTCACTGCCTTTTGGAGGGGTCTGGGAACCTAGAGGAGTCCTGCCCTTCCACCTCGTCCCCAGGCAGCCTTCTGAGCCGGCCAGGCCTGGGGGGGTCACTGCAGGGAGTCCAAGGACCGGGGCAGCGGGGAGCGCGCGGCGTGCCCTGGGCTCTGTTGGACTCACATGGAGCCGATGAAGGCGACATCAAACCAGAAGGCCAGACCGTGAACTAGCCCGGAATGCAGCATGTGGAATTTGAATGGGATTTCTATCCTGGAAAGCAAAGGGCAATGATGGCTGGGGAAGCCAAATAGGAGCTGCCGATCGAGAAAGGTGGCTGGGTGCAGTGTCTGGGGGCCCCTGTGTGCCCGCCTGAGGGCAACTGCGGTGGCCCTAGACTCCAGCAGGAGCCAGGCTCAGGAGGAGGGGCCGGGGTGCCGGTACCTGTGCAAATCTCCTTCTTTGGCTTCTAAGAAGTTCACTGTGTACTTGACAGACTTGGCCATCAGGATCCGGATGTCAAATGTATCCTGGGAGAGACCACAGCATGACTTGGCTTCAGGCACGGAGGCCAGGCAGGAAGGGGAGAGCTCTGTCCGTCCCTCTCCCTGTCTGGCCACGGCCTGGAGGCCATTCGGCTAAAACCACTTCGCCCCCCCCCAAATCAGATACGCCGGGGGTGGACGAAGTGGGACACCACCGTGGGGGGCAGTGGGGTGACAGCTCTCAAAATAACCACCATTCACGGGCACTAAAGACTTGGCGGCTCCGCTGCTAGGAATTTAACCTACAGGTGCACGTGCACGTTTGCAAGCTTACACGCGTAATTAGGTCGTCTAGAGCAGAGACCCACTCTGGAAACCATCTCGTTAAACCCCCAACGTGCCATCCGTGAAAGACTGTATGAGAAAGAACGAAGAGGCTCTTGATGAACAGACGGGGAAAGATCTCCGAGAGAAACAGGTTAAAAAGCAAGTTGGAGAACTACGTGTTGACGTCCACACGCAGTGATGAAGGCTTTTCATCAGACTACCACTCCTGTGAGGAACTGTATGAGCTGAGTAAAACACACAGGAAAACAGCAGCCCTAGTTCAAAAGCACCGAAGAGTGACCAGAGCAGCCCCGGCTTTGAGAGCCCACATCCTAGAGAGAAGGGAGGTGTGTTTAGGCCTGTGCCTTTCCCCTTGGGGCAAGACCTTTCAGCAGCCTCCCTGGATTTGCCCACAAAGTAAACCGGGGGCTCAGGGTTACCAAGGCAGCTAGGATTCAAGGTCAAGATATGAAACAAAAGGGAAATGTGGAAACATGAGATGGACGTTCTACATGCAGTTTCACTCTGTGGCGTTTGCCAATTCCTGAGCTGTGTTGCGGGGTGGGGCTTAGAGGCAAAGAAACCAAGCAGAAACCCACTTATAAGATGCTGAAAAAGGAAAGGCCCAGCTGCGTCCTGGTGCTGGGGAGGCAGGGACAAGGAGCCCCCCAGGGGGCACCCACTGTGCTTACACGGAGACCACTGCAAGTGAGGCCCTAAAGCAGCAGTTCTCCAAATGGTCTCTTCCAGAGCACTCCCGAGGTCAAAGCTATTTTCATGCTAATACTAAGATGTCCTCTGCCTTTTCCCGGGGCTCACTCACCTGTGATAAACACAACCGATTGAACACAGAAGCACAGTCCAACTGTCTTCCATGAAGCCAGACATTAAAGAGATTTGCAAATTAAAAATGCCAACTGTTCTCGCTGAAAAGTATTGGAGAATGGTTTTTTCTTTCCTTAAAAATGCTATTTAGGGGGCACCTGGGTGGCTCAGTCGGTTAAGCGTCCGACTTCGGCTCAGGTCATGATCTCACAGTCCGTGGGTTTGAGCCCCACACCGGGCTATGTGCTGACAGCTCAGAGCCTGGAACCTGCTTCAGATTCTGTGTCTCCCTCTCTCTGCCCCTCCCCCGCTCGCTCGCTCTCGCTCTCAAAATAAAGACTAAAAAATTTTTTTAAAGAAAAAAAAAATGCCATTTAGGGGCGCCTGGGTGGCTCAGTTGGTTAAGCGTCCGACTTCGGCTCAGGTCATGATCTCGCGGTTCGTGAATTCGAGCCTTGCATCGGGCTCTGGGCTGACAGCTCGGAGTCTGGAGCTTGCTTCGGATTCTGTGTTTCCCTCTCTCTCTGCCCCTCCCCTGCTCATGCTGTCTCTCAAAAATAAATGAATGTTTAAAAAAATTCTATTTATGGTAACCTGTAATGAGCTTATTTTTAAATAAATATATGTATTTTTAATATTTTGGGCTTAATTAATACCAAGAGACATTAACAGTATATCGATAGCTAAAACATTAACAAAAGCTATTTGGGATCCTCCATTTTGTAAACAGGTCATCTGAGACCCAAATGCTTGAAAACCCCTGCCTGTCTTACAAGGAAGCCAAGAAATAGACCAGCAAAGTCAAGTCTGAAAAACAGCCTCTAAATATATCAACTGCCTTATAGGACCAAGGTGATCTACCTATATATGGCTAATTGCCTGAAGAAGGAAGGAAAAACATCATCCAGAGCCTATCTATAATTTTTCATCCTGGCATCCAATGACCAGACATACCAAGAGACAGAACAAAAGAATGAGAGCCAAAAACTAAGGGAATAAACAAAAAGCAAATACACTGAGCACCCAAAAAGTAATAGTGACCACAGATTTACAGTATGTATAAGAAAATAGGTAGAAAAAATGTATTTCAGAGAACTAAAATAAAAAAGCAAAATGAGATCCTAGTACTGAAATTAAGAATTAGAAAATCTGGGGCGCCTGGGTGGCTCAGTCGGTTAAGCGGCCAACTTCAGCTCAGGTCACGATCTCGTGGTTCGTGGGTTCGAGCCCCGCGTTGGGCTCTGTGCTGACAGCTCAGAGCCTGGAGCCTGCTTCTGACTCTGTGTCTTCCTCTCTCTCTCTGACCCTCCCCTGCTCACACTCTGTGTCTCTCTCTCTCAAAAATAAATAAACGTTAAAAAAAATTAGAAAATCAGCTTAAATGGCAAAGAGAAGATTGGAACGGGAAGATGAATCAGTAGGAAATGTGAAAATGAAGCAAACAGAGAACAAAGGATGGAAGGAGAAAAAGAATGAGGCAGAGGTAGTGTTTAAAGAGACAGTGCCCAAGAGTCTCCCAAAAACTAGTGAAAGACATCAAGTGGGGGAAAACAATATAACCTTATTAATACAAAAGATAACAAAACAGTTTAAAAGAAACATTCAGGGTAAAGGGAAAAAAGATGACAAATTTGAACCCACAAAGACCAGTGATTACATGAAATATAAAATGGTCTCAATGTTGTAAGACCAAAAAAAAAAAAAAAAAAAAAAAGTCAATCTGATAAAAAAAAAAAAAAAATCCCAAATATACGCTGCTTACATGAGACAAACCTTAAGTAATAAGGACACAAAAAGGTTGAAAGTAGAAAGATGAAAAAACATACTGTACAAAGATTAACCAAAAGAAGGCCAGAGTAGCTGAACTATTACTAGGGGGGGAAAAATACAGAAAAACAAAAAAAAGGGCTGTAGGGCAACCTGTACCACTTGAGGAAAAAAAAGGAACCCCTTTTATAATGATAAAAGGATCAACCCAACAGGAAGATACAACAGTCCTAAATCTGTATGTACCTAATAACATAATGCCAAAAAACATAAAGCCAAAACTCAGAAAAAGAAGTCTACAATTAGTGACAGGAAAAGCAAATCCCAACCTCTCCCTCCTCCTCAAATCAGTAGAGATAGGCAAGATTTGACCAACATGATTAACTACTGTGACCTAATTGGCAATAGAGCATTCTTCTCAATAACTGATAAATATATATTTTTCTTAAGTACAGATAGAACATTAACCAAAAGAGATCACATAGTGGGCACAAAGCAACTGTCAACAAACTTCAAAGGACCGAAATCATATAGTGTATGTTCTCTGATCATAGAAAGAAAATAGTTTGCTGATTATGCTATATTTTGAGAGAAAAAAGATTATATATTTGCGTATGTATATATATTTGTATATGCACATTTAGATATAAAGCTTCTGAAAAGATATACAAGAAATACTGTTTGCCTGTAGGCTTTCAGTTTTATACTTTTATAATTTTTGAACCATGGGGCTATATATCAGTTCAAAAATCTCAAATAATCTCAATCTCAAAAATCAAATAATCTAGCAGCAATTGCAGGTATTGCATGCTTACTGTGAGTTAAAGCACTCTACATGCACTGCCACTTTATTCCCAACAACCCCTGTGTGAGCTCTGTGTAGCAGCAAAAGCAAGAGCTCAGAGAGGGGCAGTGGCTTTCCTAGGGCTGCACAGCTTGCACAAGGCCTAACAGGAAAGCCCATGCCCCCCTCATGTCACCCCAGAGGAGGGCCATGCCTAGTGCTAACTGTGATAGTGCCTTGAGTGCCCCACTCACCACCACTGGCTGCCGGAAATACTCGTCCACTGCAGCGCCTCGGAGGGCTGACAGGTCCACTCCATGGAAGGATGGCTGGTACCTGCAGAAAGCCCCCATCCCCCACAGCAAGGTCACCAGTAGCAGGAGAGACAGGTGGGGCGGGCTGCCTTCTCTCCCAGCTGGCCCTCATCCAGCCCAAGTCTCTCAGGTCCTACTGAGGATGAGGAGAAAAAGAGAAGCAGGGCTGTCCCTGAGAAGGCAGGACACCCAGGTCACACTCACCAGAAGTTGGCCTTGGTGAACTGCTCCATGTAGAGCTGTTCATCCGTGAAGGGTGCAAGATGGACGTCACCAATGGTGGGGAACATGTTTCCTGGGAGTGGGGGACAGGGAGGGGTGCTGGCGTCAGGGGGGAATGTCCCAAAGCGCCTGGCAGAGCCTCCAAATGGCCCCAGGACCCCCAGGCTGGGGACTTCCCAGCCTCTCATTCATTCGCTTGCGCATTCGTGCGACACAAAGGTACTGAGCCTCGTCTCTGCCACTGGCCAAGATGAGCACTTGACGTGCACTGTCTCATTAAACTTGGACAGCCAGCCAGGGAAGGAGGAAGGCCTGTCCTCATGTTCCGTTACTAGGGCCTGCGGGTCCCTGCTCGGCCAGCCAGGTGGTGCCTCTCACGTGCTGTTGTCCACGGACAGGTGTGCAGCCAGGGAAAGCAAAGCAAAGCTCTCCACAC
>CM053574.1:7499426-7580430 GCA_028646485.1 Cryptoprocta ferox | reverse complement strand
CTCAGCTACAGCCACTGGGATGGGGCGGGGGAGATGCCGGACTCTGGCTCAGAGACCACCCTGCAGTACACCTGGCCAGGAGTAGACGGCCAGCCCCCAAGGGTGTCAAGGGAAAGTGCGCCTGCTCTGAAGGCACCTAAGGGTACGTGGCCAGGGAGAGGATGCCCTTCAATCCACGAAGGGCACGTTGGCATGGGACGAAGACACGCACGTGGGGGCAGGCTGCCCGCCAGAGCCTGACTCCCCTCTGCTCGTGCCCCGTAAGAGGAGCCCATTCTGTGGGGGCACCACCCCCGGCCAGCTTCGTCTACCTACAGGACAGAAAGGGAGGAGACGGGGTCCAGGACAACTCCCCCCCCCCCACCCCAGGCAGCCTGGCCTCCCACACGCACACTCGTGACGCAGCCCACAGCTGCGGGGGGGGCGGGGCACAGGACCAAAGCGGGTGTTTCCGCACAGAACCGCCCATCCCCTGGCCCCCATCCGCCGGCCTCCCGCGTTCTGCCCCACGGCTGCTGCCCTGGCTGGGGTCCTCCCATGCCACACGCACACACGCACACAGCCCCTTGCTTGTATAGAAATACTCAAGACACGCGTACAAGCCCTGCACCCAGCATCGCAACGGCCACACCAGCAGACGCTCCAGGCCGAGCACGGAAACCCCAGACACGTGCACGGGCAGGTATGAACAGCCTGCGACCCAGGTGCGGGGACGGGCAGGCACAGTGACACAGACAGGAGGCCACAGAAGGGCAGGCCAGACAGTGGCCCCCTGACGCTCGAGAACCCCCGGCCCACACTCTCACACACGCGAACTCCCTCCTTCGGTCTCCCTGGCTCGGAGGGGCTCTGGGGCCCGTCACGCCGGGGTGAGGTCTGCGGTGCCGGGAGCAGAGACGGAAGGCTGGCTCCTCGGGAAGGTGCCCACCACGCAGCCCCTGCCACGACCCCCGCTCCCGCTGGACACCGTCCCCACGACACGGGCCGTAAGACGGCAGAGGCGGCCCGGAGGCTCTCAGGGGGCAGGGCAGGTGGAGGTCTGGCCCCGCACCCCGGAAGCCACAGCCGACTGGGGCGGGGAGGGGGCTTGAGGGTGAAGGCCTCGATGGCCCCTGGCACCCCAGGCCGCCAACGCAGGCAGGCAGGGAACAGAACCACGATCGTGCCACCTGAGCTCTGCGGCGGGACCCCCGCGCCGGCGAGGACACTCACCCCCCGGCCTCAGGTACTTCTTGGCGTGGAGGTAGCTCTCGAGCATGCGCTCGTTGAAGAGCATGTAGCCCATGGGCTCCGAGATGATGATGTCCACCTGCTCGGGGAGCGAGACTTCCTCCACCTTCCCGGGGATGACCACGATGCGCTCGGTGAGGTTGTTACTCTTCACCAAGACCTGTGGGCGCGTGGGGGGGGCCCAGAGGCGTCATGGGGGTCCCTGCACCCAGCCACACCGTGAGTCACCACCAGACCCCTCCTCTCGACGGCGTCCCAACCACAGCCAGTGCCAGCCATGGCCCATTAACAGCTCACTGCAACCTCAGTCCTCTCTCAGGGCCTTTCCTGCGGCAGCTCCCTGGTCCCCTGATGTCACCTCCACCCTCCGAGGACAACAGCTGACGGGAGGAGACGGGAGGAGACGGGATGAGGAGGCTTTGCTACAGCCACCAAAGCTACACTTGGACACACCCTCCAATCCAGCGACTCCAGTGCTAAGAACGTGTCTCACAGACATCACCGCACGCGAGAGGGGACGCGTGTGGGGGGTTCGGCACAGCATGTGTTTGTACTGCAAAGACCGAAGTGGCCCAAAGGTCGATGACTGCCTAACTGCGTCTAAACCAACAACAGTCCCCTGGGCAAAGGGATGCCCGGCAGCCACTCGACAGGTGAAGGGAGCTCCTTATGTGGGGACACAGACCGTCGCAGGCACGCGGCGCAGGGGGCAGAGCACGGCGACGTGGCGGTGTGCGGTCAGAGGACGCGGGCCGGCTCTCGGAGCCCCGGGGCGGCCCCAAGAGCCCCCATGCAGGTGCGGGGGGCCGGGCAGTTGGGAGGCGGGGAGGGGGAGGGAGGTAGCCTCACAGTTTACCCTCTGCAGGTTTTCGATTCTGAACCTTGTGAATGAAGGTTTCAGTGCGCGGAAAACGACCAAGAAAATGACAGCATCGACGAAAGGAAACCCTGCTGTTACCCACACTCCACAGACGTGGGCAGTGGGGCTGGGAGCGGGGCCGCGATCCCGCCCTGGTCTGTGTGACTGCATAGGCTACCCCCTCACCGACCTGGCCCCGACCCCATCGCGGAGGGCACGCCATCTCTGGTCCAGCAAGCCCGCCGACCAGTGGGTTTGGGGGACAAGAGACCAAAACAGAGAAGAGCTGCGCCCAGGTTCCCCGGATGCGGGGGTCAAGTCTCGCAGCGGGGCTGGCTTCCCCAGGCCGGAACGGAGCTCGAGGACGAGGACAGGCCGGGCGCCCTGTGCGCTGCTCACCTCCGCGTGCTGGGCCATGGTGCTGGCCTCCACCGCGTAGATCTTCCTCGCTCCAGCTTGGGCAGCGAAAAATGAGAGGATGCCAGAGCCACAGCCCACGTCCAGAACGATCTGGAGGAGGACGGGGGCAGTGAAAACAAGACACTAGTGAAGGGACGGTGATCCTAACGGAGGTGCGCGTCCCTCGGTGCTCACTCCCTGCCGGACCCACCCTGCTGAGGGTGCTGTGTGCCCTGCCCTCCTCACCACCACCCCCCAACCCCCGCGGCTGGTTCCTGAGAGCCGCCTGGATCACATGGGCGTCCCCGGCTGGATTCCGAAGGTGCCCGAACGGGATTTCTGAAGACTGCTAGGATGTTAAGACCATTACATACTCTGAGGGCGGGTTCAAAAAGGAATGGTTTGGGCTACGATCCGTCTACACAGCATGGTGGACTCCAGGCATGCCTATAGCTTCTCTGGGGACGAGCACTCACTAAGGATACCTCAGGGTCCCGCCAGGAGCCCTGCTTTCGTTTTAATCACGAGTATATGCTCCTTGGTAATACTAAAAAGATTTTAAAAGTGACTAAGAAAATAACTAGACGGGGCGCCTGGGTGGCTCAGTCAGTTGAGTGTCTGACTTCGGCTCAGGTCATGATCTCATGGTTCGTGGGTTCGAGCCCCGCATCGGGCTCTGGGCTGACAGCTCGGAGCCTGGAGCCTGCTTCGGATTCTGTGTCTCCCTCTCTCTCTGCCCCTCTCCCACTCATGCTCTGTTTCTCTCTGTCTCAATAATAAATAAATACATTTTTAAAAATTAAAAAAAAAAATAACTAGACAAACTACAATGCATCCGCGTGACTTACTGGCCTGTCCCAAGACCTATCATTACGGGGGGGAAAGGTATTCTGCAGGAAGAGTATACGGAATAAGATCCTACTTTGTAAATTTGTTAATTAACTAGCTAGATTATATATGGAAATCTGGGAAAATCCCTTACTGTTGGTTCTGGAGGTGAATGACATTACACACACTGGGTTTTTACAAAAAGTAGATTCTGCTTTTGTAATCCGAAAAAATTGAAGAGACCATCAACGAGCAAAGAAAAACACAACCGGAGACAACAGAGCGCAGCGGGCTGGAGCCTGGGCGGAGGGGAGGGGCGCCGGGGGGAGGGAGGAGGAAGGCAGGGCGGGCCGCCGCTGCCCCGGCCGGGCCCGCTCACCTTGTCCTTGAAGTCGGTGTGGTTCTGCAGGATAGCGCGCTGGTAGGTGCCCGTCCGCACGTAGTCCTGCATCATGTTCTGCTGCTGGGACAGGTAGCCGTAAAACTGGAACAGAGACACGCCAATGGCACAGGGCACGCGGCAGCACAGATGGCCGAGGCCCTGGCCGGCCCTTGCGACACAGGAGGGCCCACCGTGGGCACAAACCTCCCTCGGGAGGCTGCGCCCCCTCTACCGACCCAGACCCCGCTGGCAGCTGCCGGCCGCTCCGGGAAAGGGAGCGGGAAGCCAGAGGCAGCCCCCAGGAGGGTCACCGCCACCATCACCGTGGCCACCGGACGCAGCCAGATGCTGCCTGGGCCTGGATGCCACCCAGGAGAAGATTTGCCACAGGAGGGGTTCTGGGACTGGGGGCCGCCTGCCCCGTCTTAGGGGCCCCAGTGAAGCAGAGGTGGAGAAGAGACAGAACCCTAGAACTCAGAGCGCCAGGCAGGTGAGGTGCTGCGGGGTCTCTCTGTAAAACAACGGGCGGTCGGGAGGCAGCGTGGCACCTGGGCAGGGGCACAGGCTTTGGCATCAGGCAGACCTGGCTTCCCATCTTGGCTCTGTTGCATAATAGCTGTGTGACTTGGAGCAAGTCACTTAACCTCTCTGAGCCTCAGTTTTCTCATCTGTAAAATGGGGACAATAATAGTACTTACCTCCTAGGGTTGTTGGGAGGGTCAAGTGCATCTGTAGGTGTAAAAGCGCTCAGACTGATGCCTGGTCAGTACGTGGTAACTGTGCTGTTGTTAGGTAAACGCCTGTGGACCTGAGCGTCACCTGCACTCAATTCCTCCAGCAACCCTCCTAGGCAGGCCCTGGCATCTCCGTTTCACAGATGGGAAAACTGAGGCCCAGCAGGCGAAGGAGACATGCCCAAGGCTATGCGACTAGTCAGGGGCAGAGCCAGGACGAGAACCCAGGTGGGCCTGCCCTGTGCTGCGCGGCCTCCCAGGGGTCACCCGGTGGCAGCAGCCTGGCCGGGGCGGGGGTGGGGGGCGGTGACGCGTACCCACCTGGAAATACTGCACGGCGGAGGACTCCTCTGTGCGCTCACTGAACACCGACCGCTCCAGGGTGTGGCCCCGACAGGTTTTCAGGATGTTATAGAAGGAACAGAAGTCTGGAAGGGGGAGGCCAGGTCATGGGTGGGCATCTCCGGGGTAGGGGTGGGGTTCCACCTACATGCACACCCCAACTCATCTAGTTTGTTGTTGTTTTCATTTTTTTTTGATATTTTTATTTATTTTTGAGGCAGAGAAAAAGCGCAAGCTGGGGAGGAGCAGAGAGAGAGAGAGAGAGAGAGAGAGAGAGAGAGAGAGACAGGCAGGAACCGCAGTGGGCTCCAAGCTGACAGCATGGAGCCCAATGTGGGGCTCGAACTCACGAGCGAGGAGATCATGACCTGAGCTGAAGTCAGACACTTAGCTGACTGAGCCACCCAGGTGCCAGTCTGGGTGTGTGTGTGTGTGTGTGTGTGTGTGTGTGTGCGCGCGCGCGCGTGCGCCTGCGTGCTCTGCGTGGCCGGTGGGGACAAACCCCGCGGACTTGCCCGAGCCCGGGAACCGCAAGCACCGCCCGCCCCCGCGGCGGCTCACTGCAGGGTCCCGGTGGGACAGACTGGGAGTGTGTGGGCGGCTACCCAGTAGTAAAGGTACTTAATAACCTGAACTGTGCACCTCAAAATGGTGAAGAGGGTAAAATTTTGTCATGTGTATTTTAACGCAGCGCTTTAGAAGCGGAGCAGCATCTCTAAGGCAAGCTCTTAAAAAATTAAAATCTGCAGTTTGGGGAGCTGAAAACGTCCTGGAGGCGGATGGCGGCGCCTCCGGGCTCTGCACCCAGGAAGGGTTAAGCTGGTAAATGTCTGTCGTGTGTACTTTACCTCTATTTAAAAACCTGAGAGAATTAAAAGGGAAGAGAGTCAACTACAAATATTCATAGAGTCGAAAAAGACTAGAAATTACCCCAGCCCTTACAGCTCGCCCCTGGGGTGGTTTTAAACATGGACTTCAGGTCACTTACGTAAATAAAGAAGGAAACGGGGTGTGGGGCTGCCTCCTGTGGGAGGGGGTCAGTCACCTGGCTCCTTCCACCCCATCCGGCTTCCTCCTCCACCAGGGGCGCTGGGACGGGGTGGGGGGGGGGTCCCGGGGAGCTGGCGACACTTGCAGTGACCAGGCCCGCTGCCGCACCGGTAAGCGGTCTCCAGCCCCAGGCACCCCCCCACGTCCGCTGACCCTACCGGAGCCACCAGCAGTTGCCTGGGGCTCTAATAACCCTCCTGGGTAACCGCCTGCGTCCCCTTGGATCCCCGAGCTGGGTCCGCACGGAACCCTCCCGCGGCTTCTCTAGGCGCTGGGGACAGAGCCCCGCGGGCCCCAGTTCCGCCTTGTCCCCACCCTCCGCTGCCCCCAGACTCCCCACCAGGCTCCGCCATAAGGCCTGGGGTGCAGCCAGGCCAGGTGGCCGGGACAGGCCTCTTGCAGGAAGGGAAGTAAGAGCGGAGCCCGGGAGGACCCCAAATGATTGGGCAAGGGACGGCCTGGGGAGAAGCGTTCCAGGCGGAGAGAACGCACTCTTCCCACGAACGTATCTCCGACAGGAGTAATTTCTGATGGCTCCCGGGGACAGACGGATGGGCCGTGACGGAACCCAGCTCCGGGTCCCCCGCCAGCCACGGCTGCCGGGTCTCTGGCCGCGTGCCGCCAGGACGGAAGGGACACGTACCGTTGGGTGTGGCGAACTGGATGAGGACGCTGTTGCACCCCAGGGTGATGATGAAGGACTGCTTGCCCACGCGGCTGCACTCCGTCTCTCGGGACACCGAGCACTTGAACACACACACATCTTCGTCTACGAGGGGACAGAGCGGGGCGTGAGCCCACGGGGCCCGGGGCCAGCCGAGCGAGGCTCCCCGTCGGCTAAGTCTGTTCAAGTCCTGTCCCTGCCCCGCCGCCCCCACTCCTCACAGCCCCCAGTTCTGCCAGGGCTCCATAAAACCCGCCCGGGGACCACTGCCGCGTGTGCCCTGCCTGCCCAGCCCACGCTGAGGAAGAGGGGACAGCCGATCGGGCAGTGGAGATGCAGAGACAACGCGTGCCTGGTGGAGAGGACCGCTGTCCACAGAGCAGCCAAGGCTGAGAGTGGGGTCCGGGGGTGGGGGGAGGATGGTCGGGCGCTGTGGGGCCAAGCAAGACACCGGGGCCCGGGGGCACCTCTGCCAGGACCTTCCCTGGTGGAGCACCTCATGGTGCCCAGGCCCCCGCTCACCCAGTGGGCACTGAGGTGGGAAGAGGGCGAGAGAAGGGCCACTCTGGCAGGGTCGGGGGGCTACGGGAACCCGGTTGAGCCAGTCCGGCATTAATTCACCCATCTCCCCCCTCCCCCGCTCCCCCGTCACACAGGGGGATCACCAGCCTTCACGGCTGGCAGGGGCGGGCGGGGGCCAGGAAAGGATTCCTGGGGGTGCCTCGGCTTCCTCCCCCTGAGCCTTCCCTCTTGTGTTATGTGGTGTAGTGATTCTAAGCGGGGACGGCCCCGGCCGGCCCGGGTTCGTGCCCCACCCGCACCACTTGGTGTGTGCTTCGCACAGGTCACTTAGCTTCTCTGAGCCTCGGTTTTCTCATCTGCCAACTGGGGTTAAGGGTGAGGCAGGCGCAGGGCCCGGCACACGGGGAGCACAGCATCCTTCACCCTCCTCAGCCAAATGGTCACCAGAAACAGGCCAAACCGACAGGCCCGTGAGGCCTTGGTGTGGTGCAGCAGGACAGACACGGCCTCTGTGTCGCGTTCTCGCCACAAGCGGCTACCCTCGTCCTCTTGTGACGGCGCCAGCCCGTGGGGCAGTCGGCTAGACAGCGTGCCTGCTCCCCTCCTCAAAGCAGCAAAGAGGAAAATTTTGGGGCACCTTTCTAGGGTGCGGGAGACTGAAGACATGTGACCCAAATGCCATAGGCGCCCCACCTAGAGCCCAACAAAAACCTTCTCTGTGCTCAGGTGCTTAAGCATCCGACATGGGCTCAGGTCATGATCTCGCGATTTGTGGGTTCGAGCCCCACATCGGGCTCTGTGCTGACACCTCAGAGCCTGGAGCCTGCTTCGGATTCTGTGTCTCCCTCTCTCTCTGCCCCTCCCCTGCTCATGCTCTCTCTCTCTCTCTCTCTCTCTCTCTCAAAAATGAATAAACATTAAAAAAAAATTTTTTTTTAAAGAAAACCTTCTCAAGAGCTATCAGGGACAACTGGGGAACACCCAGCGTGGACCACAGGTGTGACGACTTTAAATGACACACACGTGACCACAGCATGTGGCTCTGTAGAGTAACGCCCTCCTTCTTCTAAGAAGCGGGGGAAGTACTGAGTTCTCATCACGTCTGCAACTTGCCTGGGAGCAGCTCATCAGAGAGACGACGACAAGCCATGTGGATAGAGAGCAGCGTAAGTACCGACGCGGCCAAGGGTCCCCGTCGCCCCAGAAAGCCAAAACCATCTCGAAAAAGAACAAGGTGGAAAGACTCACAGCCCAATTTTAAACCTACTACGAAGGCAGAGTGATCAACACGGAATAGTTCTGGCAAAGCGGAGACCAACCCAACAGAATCAGAGTCAAATCAACCCCTTAGGTTTATAGTCAACTGACTTTTTTTTTTACTTTTTCTTAGTAACCTCTTTACCCAACGTGGGGCTCGCGCTCACGACCCCAGGTTTCAGAGTCACATGCTCTTCCAATTGAGCGAGCCAGGCACCCCACTCTTCGACAGGGGTGCGAAGAGCATTAATGGGGGAGGAGACGGGCTCCTCGGCAAGTGGTACAGGGACAATTGTGAATGGAGCTGGACCCCGACCTCACACCTCACGTAAAGCCTGACCTAAGCACAAGATCGATGACCTCAAGACAAGAGCTAAAGACTGTAAAACTCCCAGAAGGGAGCAGAGCGGTAAATTCTTCCAGAACTTGGATTTGGCAAAAAGATTCCTCGAGGTGACATCAAAAAAGCAAGAGTATCAAAAACAAAACTAGACACATCGAACTTCATCGGAACTGAAAACTTTGGCGCATCCATACGACACTATCAAGAAAGTGAAGGGGCGCCTGGGTGGTTCAGTCGCTTAAGCGGCCGACTTCGGCTCGGGTCATGATCTCACGGTCCGAGGGTTCGAGCCCTGCATCGGGCTCTGTGCTGACAGCTCGGAGCCTGAAGCCTGCTTCGGATTCTGTGCCTCCCTCCCTCTCTGCACCTCCCCTGCTCGCATTCTCTCTCTCTCAAAAATAAGCGTTAAAAAAATTTTTTTTTAAAGTGAAGATGACTTACAGAACGGGAGAAACTATGCACAGACCATATACCTGATAAGGACTCAGTGTCCAGAATATATAAAGAATCGTTCAGCGAAAAGGTAAACAACCCAATTCAAAATTGGGCCAAGGACCTGAACAGACATTTATCCGAAGAAGATACAGGACTGGCTAACAAGCACACGAAGAGATGCTCGAACCGTGAGTCATGCACGAGGACATGCAAATCAAACCACAAGGAGACACGGCTTCACACCCACCAGGACGGCTCGAACTTAAAACAGAGAGGGGAAAATTACAAGTGTTGGCACCCTCACATCCTGGGAGGGACGTGGGAACGAGAAACGACGCGACTGCTGGGGGACAGGGTCTGGTGGTTCTTCCAAAAGTTAAACATCAAATTACCATTTGACTCAGCACTCCCACTCCTGGGGATATACGCGACAGAACTGAAAGAAGTAGTCAAATAAATACCTGTGTGCAAATACTCAAAGTAGCACTATTCGCAGGAACCCGAAAGGAGAAGCGATTCAGACGTCCATCAACTGACGGATAGACACGCAAAACGTGGCAGACCCGGGCCATGAAGTTTATTCTTCCATAAAAAGGAATGAAGTCCTGGGGTGCCCGGCTGGCTCAGTCGGGAGAGAGAGCAACTCTTGATCTCAGGGTCATGGGTTCGAGCCCCAAGTTGAGGGCAGAGAGTTCAAAAATAAATAAACTTAAAAAAAAAAAATTAAGTCCTGAGACGTGCTACGACGTGGATGAACTTGAGAAACATTACGCTGGGTGAAAGATGCCAGAGCCCGAAGGTCACATGTAAGTGACTGCAAGTATATCAAACATTCAGAATCAGTTGATTCATAGAGGTGGAAAGCAGACGGGTGGCTGTCGGGGGCTCAGAGGAGGGAGCCTGCGAGTGACCACTTACTGGATTCAAGGTTTCCTTTAGGGGTGATGCTTTGGAACTAGACAGAGGTGGCAGTCACACAAGTGAGAGTGTACTAAATGCCGCTGGATTATACACTTTATTTTTTTAATTTCACTTATTTTGACACAGACACACACAGAAAGAGAGAGAGAGAGAGAGAGAGAGAGAGAGAGAGAGAGAGAGAGAGAATGCGCGCACGCACGAGCAGGGAGGGGCAGAGAGTGAGAGGGAGAGAATCCCTGTTAGTGCAGACCCTAATGCGGAGCTTGAACTCACGAACCGGGAGACCATGATCTGAGCCAGAACCAAGAGTTGGACCCGGACCCTTGAGCCACCAGGCGCCCCTGTTTCAGTAAATGTTTATGTTACGTGAACTTTATCTCGATAGAAACAGAAAACCGCTTCCAAGGCGCGGATGCAGATGTGAAGGGCCTATGGGTGTTCACCAGCCTCCCTGTTCTCACCTGGTGTGCTCTGAGCGGGGGACCGGGCCCCAAAGGCCTGCTGGGGCCACTGCCCGGGCTCTGCCAGGCCGCCTCACGCCTCCAGAGCTGGGGGCCAGCCTCCTGACCACAGGCGGGAGAGGAGAGTGTACCAGCAGGCCACCGCCCCAGACAAGGGGCTCCCAGATCTGGCTGGTGCCATCGCCCACGTCCCTCCTGGGGCAGGAGATAAGGCCGATCTGCCAGCCGTGCCAGGACAACAGCAGGCACACCAAGGAGGGCCTCTGTTTACCGAGCAGCCTGGTAACCCGACCAGCTGCCCCAGGCACTCCCGCAACCTGGCGCCGGGCAGGCGACCACGAGGCCCTGTGGCCAAGGGAGGGAGGCCGGGCTGGGGGTGACCCGACCTGTCCCATCACGGCAGACGCAACCACAGCCCGTAGAGCCAGTCTTTTCTGACCACCCATCCCACAGGCCAGTCCCTGGCACACAGGATGTGTTCAGCAAATATTTGACAGATGGAAAAAAAAAAAAAAAAAAGCTGGATCTTATTCTTCCATGTATTTAAGACTCAGAAACCCCAGCTCTTGGGAGGCCCTGCGGGACCCGTACCCCTCATTCATCGGCGGACCAGCTCCCGGCCTTTGCACACGCCTTTCCCCCTTTGCCGGCTCCCCCGCCTCTCACTAGGATGGGCCCCCAGGCCTCGGTGGGGTGGCGCTCGGCGGGCAGCCCACAAGGGGCTCTGGCTTACTCACTGCCAAGGGTCACCCCTGCCCGGATGGACCTGGGGCCTCCTGGCCGGCTCCACAGTAGTGGGGGGTGGCGCTGGGAGAAAGCTTCTCCCCCCCAGGAAAGAGGTTCAGGGCCTGGACCCAGCAGCGGCGATTAGGGGTCCCCTCCCCGCCCCCACACGAGGAGTGGCTCCGTCCACCAGGAAACCTCCTGCTAGGCTTGAAGACTGGCACTTTCCTCTCAAGTCACCCCTCGATCCAGCCTCACCGGCCGAGTCACGGCAGAGGCGGCAGCGACCCTGCACTGTGCCTCCAGCAAGCAGCCCAGAAAAGCAAGCTGTCGTCACACGGGCTGGCGGATTCAGGGGCTGTGTGCACGCGGCCGAGGGAGGCGGGGGACAGGAGGCGGGAGGGGCTTAGCAGGCCGCTGTGATGACTTCAGTGGGGGTGACCGCAGAGAGGGCTGCTGGCCGGGAGGCTGTGCGGGCTTCCTGCCGATCGAGGTCAGCAGAGCCGGGGTTCTTCCCTGTGGTGATACGATCGGGCGACTGAGCTGGGACCAGCCCCCCTCACCGGGCCGCCTTCTCCAGGAAGCGCTCCGAAGGCAGGGTCTAAACACAGGGGTGTGCAGGAAACCAACCCAGCCTCGGCTGGATTAATTGTGCCACGAATGTGTCTGCCCTGCTCCCGGACCCGGCCTGGCACCGGGGGACAAGGGCCCAAAGTACCCAGGGACAGGCACGAGGAAGCATGCTCACGGTGCACTGGAGGGAACCCTGGGGCAGGAACCATCCCCCCGCCTTGCTCCCCAGGAAGGCAGGGACCCCGTAAATCCAGGACACAAATACCGAGTTCCCCCGGGGAGCCAGGCCCGGAGCTCTCCCTGCCAAGGCTGGGACAGGGCAGGGATGTCACGCCGCACCAACCCTTTCCGGGTGCCATGCTCTGCTCCTGTGCTCTACTCGGACGCCTCCGAGCACCTCTGGGGGTATCTGCTGTTCCACTCAGGTGAGGAAGCAGGGCTCAGACAGGTTAAGTGTCTCGCTCAAGGTCACACGGCAAGCGAGTGGCAGAGCTGACTGGCTCCAGGGTCTGGGTTCCTAACCAAAGTGCCGTCGGACATCCCCGCGCTTCCTGGAGGAGGCGGCGGCCGACCTTCTCTGTGAAGGAGCAGGGAATAAGTATGTTTGGCTTCGCGGGCCGTAGTACGGTCTCTGCTCCTACGACCCTACTCTGCCACGGACCACGCGTGAGCAAGCGAGTGCGGCTGCGTGCCAACAAGACTTTATGACGAACCCAGCAGTTGTGCCCGGAGCTACCGGTCAGAGAGGCGGGGCGCCGAGCCCCCTTCCCGCCCACTTGCTCGTCTGCTCACCGGACGTGGAGAAGCAGGGATACCCTCCCCATCCCAGACGGGAGGCGGACAGAGCGAGGAGGCTTCCCAAGTAATGGGCACTGATGCCAGGGGAACGGAGGCGCTGCGGGAGCCTAGGGATGGCACTGACCCAGGCAGGGAGAGGGACTGGGAGCCGAGTCCCCAGCAGGAGGGGAAAAGGCACAAGGGGACGCGGAGAGGAAAGGAGGCCGTGTGTGACACTGCGATTTACATTCCACAGCGATCTGGCAGGGGCGCCTGGGTGGCTCGGTCGGTGCAGCTCCAGACATGACCTCACGGTTCATGAGTTCAAGCCCCGCGTGCGGCTCTCTGCTCCCAGCACAGAGCCCGCTTCGGTCCCTCTGTCTCCCTCTCTGTCCCTCTCCCGCTCGTGCGGGCTCTCACTCAAAAATTAAACTAAAACAAAACAAAAAACCAGCTAAATGGCACAAAGCGCCCGAGACCCTGGGAGTGCCCCCTAAGTGAGGAGAACGGGAAAAGGCGTCTTCCATGGTCGTCACTCGGGCTTCTGTCAATGACGGAACTGTCCAAAAGCCCCTAAGGCTGCAGCCGGGTTGCCAGGGGGACCAACCAGTTAGAGGCCTGGAACTTTCAGGCGCTTTAAGCCTCCAAATAGCCAATGACTTAATCAATCGTGCGGTGTAATGAAGTCTCCGCAAACATAAAACCCGAAGGAAGGACGGCTGCGGAGAGCTTCCCGGCCCGCAAACACGAGGAGGAGCTGGGAGGGGCGCCGGGAGAGGGCACGGCTCCCCACACCCCTGCCCTGCGAGGCCCTTCCATCGGCCTCTTCCTGGGTCGTATCCCCTTCCATCAGCCGCTGATCTAGGGAGTGAACTGCCTTCCCCTGAGCTCTGTGAGCTGCTCTGGCAAATTCATCGAAGCCGAGGAGGGGGTCGCAGGGACCTCAGATCTACAGCCAGGGGGGTGCGAGACGCACAGGTGACAACCCAGACTTGTGAGTGGCGGTGGGGGCGGAGGACCACCGTCCGGTGGGACTGAGCCCTTCCGCCGTGGGATCGGACGCTCTCTCCAGGCAGGCAGTGTCACAATGGAGCTGATCGCAGGCCACCAGCTGGCGGGGGGGAGGCGATCGTCACAAGTCTTCAGTCTCAGGGTTGAGCGTCCGACTCTTGATTTCGGCTCATGATCTCGAAGTTTGGGAGTTTGAGCCCTGCACCGAGCTCTGCGACGGCAGCGCGGAGCCTGCTTCGGGTCCTCTGTCTCTTCTTCTCCCTCTCTCTCTGCCCCTCACCTGCTCTCTCTCTCAAAATAAATAAACTTTAAGAGAAAAAAGGAGCGTTCAGTAGCAGCACTGAGAGCAGGTCAGACACGCTTCTCCTCGGAGGGAACCAGTTGGGAGAATGAGGGGGCAAAGGCAGTGCGGCTGTGGCCAGGGAGGGTGCTGAGACAGACTCCAGGCTGGACGGGCGGATTTGGGTCTCAAGGGGCTCAGGGGCCTGGCTGCTCCCATAGCCATGGGCAGCACCTGAAGGGACTGAGCGCTGCGCTGGGGTAGGGGGACAGGGACAGGGCTGGGAGAGCTGCAGGCCACGCAGGAGATGAGCAAAGTGGGGAAGCTGAGGAGCCAATCTGCTGCAGTCGTTATCCTGCTTAGACCCCTCCATGGCCTCCCAGAGCCTTCTGGAACAAGTACAAACTCCTTACAGGGCTCTCAAGCCCCTCTCAACGTCTGTAACCTCACCCATGTCCCCAGTCAAGCTAGGTGGGCTTTCGCCAGCCCTGGACCCTGGGCCAGACTTCTCTCTGGCCTCCATGGCTCCTGCGATCCAGAACACCCTTCCCCCCACCCTTGTCCTGTGTCCCTGTCACCTCCTCCTGCAGGTCCTCCAGAAATTCCTGGACAAGCCCCCATCACATGGCACCTCCTTATTCAACCACCCCCCTGCCCAGTGCTCCCCAACAGACGACCCGGTGACACACAGACCCAGGACTCTGCACGTGGCTAGCACGCCAAGACCTAGGGGGCACTCGGGATGCGTGGTGGCCTGGAGGCATGGGGTCCGGAAGCCCAGGCCCCCTTCCTAAGTGCAGGAAGCACACGGTGGGAGAGTCCAGGTGCCCAGGCCCTGATGGCACATGTGGCCTCAGGAAGGTCACTTTCTGAGACACCGGGCGGGCACAGGGCAACCACACAGTGACCTTCCTGCCCCCCCCCACCCCCTTCCCCCTGGAGCAAGCAGTAGTGGAAGACGCAGAGGGTCACTGGGTCCCTCAGGCTGGTCAGACCCGGGTCAGAGGGACCCAGGGGAACAAGAACGACTGCCTGGAGGTACACCCTGCCCCCGTGGAACCTTCCATCTTCCCACAAGAGGAGGGGAGCTACCACGTGAAGAGAGGTGCAGGACGAGACAGGAAGGCAGCCGCCAGCTCAGGGGAAAGGGGGCCATGTTCCAAGTCCTTGCCTCTCAAGCAGGGAAACCACCAGAGCCACCAAACGAGGACTAATTAAAGCTATTTATCTTGGCAGACATGGGGCGTAGGGGGCTGGGGGTGGGCAGAACCGCTCGTCCAAATACGAGGTCTTCTGCTAAATCACCTCCTGCCGCCAAACAAAACACAGGCTGTGCACCTTCCAGGGGAAAATATTCCGCCGTCAAGGAAGGTCGGAGAAAAGGAGGACGAGGCGCGGGAAAGGCGAGGCGCTTTCCTTGGCCCACTGGGTGGCACGCCTCTGCTCGGGGCTCACCTTCCTGGAAGGGCCTCCCGTCTCCCCTGGTGCCTGGTGGTAGTTAACCAAGTTTCCACACCAGGGGGCCTCAGAAGCTCCCCCCTGTTCCTGCGTGGGGTTGCACCCCTGTGGCCAGGAGAGGGAAGAGGTCACTGTCGGCCCCTCCAGCTGGGCAGGTCAACAAGGGCACTGGTTAAAACGCCGAGCATCCAGGGAGACCAGGGTTCAGGGCCAAACGTGCTATTCTATAGCCGTGTGACCGTGGGCCTTGGTTTCCTCGTCCATCAAAGTAGTAATGACACAGCCCTCAGGATGAGAGGACATGACCCACGTGGAGGGCCTGACGGACGGCCCCACCACCACCTGCCTGCACCCCCCCACCTCAGAAGCCTTATCTGGGAAATGGGGATAAAGAGAAGGTAACCCCCCCCCCCCCAAGATTCTGTGAGAAGATGTGGGCAGTAGTAAGTGTACTAAGTAAGTACTCAGTCACCAGAGCAGCCACGTTACCCTTCATCAGATCGGTGCCAGGAAAGAATCCAACCCCGGGAAGCCTCACCCGGCCTGGCCTCCATCTCAGCCAAGTAGCCTAAGCCCTCTTCAGTGCTGTCCCGGAAGACGCCCCACGCAGCTGCCCGGCCCCGGGGTGTCTGAGGACCACAGGTCACCCCAGGTTCCCGTGGCCCAGCTGGGCCCTGGAGGGGAATCCCAGCCCTCCCAGCGGGCACCGGGGGTGCCAGGCCCTCGTCCGCGCATCTCTTCCCAAGACAATCTGTCAGAAACACCCCTGCCGGCCCTTTGGGGGCCTTATCCTATAATTCTTCTTGCCAATGTCTGCGAAGATAAACCCAGACCCAGGACCGTCGACAGCAGCTGAAAGGCAAAATGCCCACTGAACGAGGGACTGGAGGTGATGTAGCCAGTAACAGGCCGTGGACGCTGGCTTGTAAGGCTGGCCAGCCCCCCATTAAGGACAGAACTGCGAGGTCTGAAAATTGCAGGTAGAAAATTGCGGGTGGAGGGACCAAGAGTGCTGCCTGCCTGGGGCTTTTCTGGAAAGAAACACTGATCACGTGATTTCAGGGGCCGCTTCTGGAAGGGAGGCATGCTCTGCGCTGGGCACCCTCCTCTCCTACTGGCTAAGCACTCAGAATTTCCGGACAATGGCTTCCCCGGGGAGACACTTGTGCCCGTGTGCCTGGGTGTGCCTGAAAATCCGTGCGGGCGGGTCACAGCGGAAGATGACCGGGGATGTGGGGGGACAGGCGAGGACCAGGCAGGCAGAAGACGAGGACTTTTCACGTCCCGCCCTCCTGCGCAGTTTGAATTTCTACCCTGTACACAGCAGGTAACCAGACAAAGGGCGATCGTGACAGCAGGGGAGGCCTGGCGGCCACTCAGGTCATCTGGGTCCTCCCCAGGGTGAGCCGGCGTGATCAGCGACGTCCCTCAGCCTGCTGGAGGGAGAGGGTGGCGGGAACGGGGCCTGGGAGCGGGGGTCCTTCTAAGGTAGGAACAGACAGCACTGATTTCATAGCAGGGACTCGCTACCGGAGCAGGTCCCCTGCAGGCTCGGGTTCAGGCCGGGGAAGCCCCTCTCCCTGCACCAGGAAGGCCACCGGGCGAGGCACCTTTCCCGGGGCTCTGGCGCACATCACGCCCGAGTTTGAACTTGGGCTCTGCCACCTGGAGCCTCGCACGCCCCCCACCCCTAAGCCTCCGCTTTCGTGTCTAGGAAGCTAAATTATCGCACTGCTCGGGACCGTCGTAAGGACTGACGCCCCCTGTGTCCAGCCCAAGGCCCGCGGGCACACAGGTGTTCTTGGCACAAACCACCCACCTTGGCCATCAAGTCCCCGGGGCATTCTGGCTGGAGGGCAAAGAGCAGAGAGGAGTCCTGGAGAGAGTTCTGGCCTCGGTCCCCGGGCCCCTTCCAGCCACCGGACCCCTGGACCAGCTCAACAGAGCGCTCCTCGGGGACACGGACAGGAGCAGCCACCTGGCCAAGGCGGAGAGAGCAACTGGCTTCACACAGTGCTTGGGAGCGGCTTCACCTTAGGCCCCACAAGCTCCCGGATGGGTCCTGCAGCAGCTCAAAAGGGCCCCTTCAAGGAGCACCAAGCAGGTGGAACATTCTTCCTTCAGGGCCCTCGGTTCTTATGGGGATGGAGCGCGTGTTTACCGTCTGGCCCTCCGATCCTCTGACAATAGTCACAGTAACTCAATAGCAAGCCACCTTTGCGGGCACTGGCAGCAGGTCGGCAATTTACAGGGCAGCCTGAAGAATCCAAAAGGTGAGTCTACTTCAGGAGGGGCCCTTTGGAGGAAACTTCCAGAACCACCCGGCAACAGGGTGTCGGGATGCTGGGGAGGAGCACAGGCAGGCCCGAGAATGGAAGAGGCTCCTGGTCTGGGAGGCTACCATGGGTGGGGGGAGGGCAGGGACTCCCCCCCAGGGTTTCCTGTTGTCTTAAGGGGAAGCACGGCCCCCTCGGCCCCTGGTACCACTTGGGCCACAGGCCTCCCTGGCTGCCGCTGGGTCTGAACCAGGAGCACCAAAGAGCTGCTCTGCACCCCAGGACACACCCAGCTGCCCCCACAGCCAGCGACAGCTCCGTGGGGTCAGAGGGGACATGGGGACTCCTCTCAGAGGGCCTGCCTGCGGCTGTCTCCGCCGGGCCCTACAGGACTAGTCTAGGGGAGCCTGAAGAGGAGCCTAATTGTGGGGTGTGCGGAAGGGCAACCCCAAGAAACGGAGAACCAGACAAAGAAAGGGCCGGGCTTTTCTGAAAAAAGTACTAGGGGCACCAATCGGTGGGGCTGTTTTACATGCAAATGTCTCCCTCATCCGCCGACCAGGCGACTGGCTATTAGCTGCTTGCTGCCTGTTACGTGCAAATGTCTCCCCCCCCCCCCCCAGTCCGTGCTAATCAGCCGCGCAGCCCGGCTTTGTGAGCTACAAAAGGGACAGCAGATGTGCACCAGGGCTCCCCAGCCCCTGAAAGCGCAGGGGCTTAGCGGGTAATTGGGGGGTGGGGGCTCAGAGCAATGACACCCGCAGCCCTTTGCTCCGCACCCTGGGCTATGGGCCTCCTCCTCCTGGCCCTTCTCTGGCCCTGGCTCCGAAGCCGTGATGTACCCAATACTGGGCAAGAGTCTAACGCCTTGGGGTGCCTCAGTTACTGCTCCCAGCTATCCCCTTTCAAGAGAGGAAACTGAGGCACAGAGATGACATGGTCGGGCGGCTTGGCCTGGGGACTCAGCATCTTGTGAAAGAGACACCCCCCCACCCCACCATCCACGGGGAAGGACGTGGGCTCTGGGGCCTGGAGAACCAGGCGTGTCTGGTTGATGACAGGTGCCACCCCCCGGGCCATCACTACGCAGAGGCGATGAGGCTTGCCTCCTAGGGTCACTACGGGGCTCCAGCACTCATGACAGCATGTGCTGGGCAGGCGGTGCTCTCTGAGGACCGAGGTGGGCAAGGGAGGCCCTTGCACGGAGGACACATAGGGAGACCTGGAAGGCAGGGCTGGAACAAGGCAGGTCAAGGGGCAGCAGGAGGACCCCGGGCTGTGGGAGAGCCCGACCCCTAAGCGACAAGTACACCGCACACTGTGGCCCCTGCCCCTGCACCAGAAGTGAAGCCAGTCAAAGCTGAGGAATGCAACTATGGTTCCCGGGGGTTCTGCCCTGGGGCCAACTGAGGGGTCTCAACCAGCAGACTGGGGAAGCTCCAGAAAGGCCAAACAGGAGGAGGCAGGGGGACAGGCCAGGGGCAGGGGCAGCAGAAAAGGACAGTCAGAGGAAACTGCAGCCCAGGGCCTGAGTGACTTGGGGTCTGCCTGGGGCCCAGCTTGGAAGGGAAGCCTGACCACTGGCCCAGAGGTGAAACAGGATGTCCTGGGGCTCGCCACTGCTCGGAGGGCATCCGCCAGGCCCCCGGGGCTCATCCGAGAACAGGATGAGAATTAGGAGGACCCTGAGTGCCCTTCCATTGCCCTCAGGCTCCCTCACCAGATGCGACTCCAGATGCGCACAGGCGAGAGGGGACAGAGGCTGCCTCACCCCATAATGGAATCAGCAATGAGGCAGGAACGAAGCAAGACAGGCTCTGGGCTCCAGAAGAGTCCTCCGGGGCCACTTCTGTGACACAGGACAAGGACGAAGGAGCAGAGGGGCGCCTCTCTCCTTCGCGGCACGGACTTGTCACCAGTGCCTAAAAGGCTGCACGGCCAAGCGGAGGTGCCAGAGCCAAGCATGCATTGGCATCCCAGCCGCTACCTGCCATCGAATGCCTCAGTTTCCTCGTTTATAAACCAGAGGAAGGGGCTGCAGAGCATGCGGGGGTCGGGGAGCAGAGAACGGGCTGGTTTCACCCCCCACTCACGCCTCCACCCAGCACCCCTGTGCCAGGTGTCCACGGCGGCCAGCTGGCCCTTCGGGGCTGCTCGGATGGTTAGGCGAATCAATGAGCGTCAAGTGCCTGGCTCGGGGCCTGCCTGGCATAGGTGCAACTCGGGCTCAGCAGACAAGACGAGCAGGGCGTGGGGGCAGAGGAGGTTGGGGGAGTCAGAGCCAGGCAGAGCTGTGTCTCCCTCCCCCCCGGGGGGGGGGGCAGTGCACCAAACACTGGGGACTCCAACCTCTGGTCACACAGAGGGCTTAAGGCAGAGCCGGGCTCCGCAGAGGGGTCCCCCAGGGTACATGGCACAGCTCTGGAAACTCCCGCTGGCCACTGCCATCCCCTTCAGTTCAAGGAAGAATGTGGCCAATTTTCTGGAATGTACCTCTTGGGTCTACGAGAGACTCCCCTCCCCCCCCCCCGCCCCAATCTGTCTTTAATTACTTACTCACACGCGCCCTGGAGGGGATCACGAGAGCGCCCCTTTCTCATTAGAGCACCGATCTGCTGGGGTCCCCTCCACCGTCCTCGCCTGGAATCCCACCCCCGCCCGTGTGGTCAGGCAGGTTTCCACCCGTGAAACCATTCCGCTCACATGTGCAACGTACCCAGCGAACACGAACCCCAGCCGCACGGACACAATTAGCAGGGAGGCAGATCTGCCAACAATCTTAAAGAAAAACAGCCCGGACCCGTTCTTGCCAAAGCTGTGAGTGATGAATCGCTTGAAAGAGACAAAAAGAGGGAATAAAAGGGGGTTCCCTCTCTCGGAGCCCCCTCCCCGCAAACCAGCCTGGACATGTCTCCAAGAATGCCCCGCCTGAAGGAACAAAAAGCACTTGGAGGCTGGGGCACAAGTTCTAGGTCTGTCTTTGAGTGGCAGTTTCACGGTGGACACAACTGTCGAACGCACCGGACAGGACACCTTGAAGCCCGGGCATCTGCGGGTGTTGAACTGCACAGCAATAAATAAGTCATCTAATGACTAACACAAGGCCACAGAGTCTCCCCATCCAACCCCTGCAGGCCCGGGGGGAAGCCTGGTCTCAATTTCCTTCACGGAACTGGTTTTCGGGAAACAAAGGGAGTGGTGGCGGGGAAAGCCGGGAACTCCAGATTCTTCAACCAAAAGTCAGAGTTGTGTACTCTGTTCGAGTGCGGGGACAGGTGGCGTGGTTCCTCTGGGCGGGTGTGGAGGGCGCCAACGGCCCCACCCTGCACTGCGCCTGCGACCCTGACCCTGAATCCTCCGGAGCAAGTCCCGGAAGGGAGAAAGCAGGAAGGTGAAGGCACCAAGGGGCAGGGGCTCCCTCCCGAGTCGTGGGGGACCAGGAGGGGCCCCGGCAGGATCTCAAGGCCGCCGAGTGCCCCTCCCAGCCCCACCTGTCTCGGCGCTTTATGATCACCGGGCACCTGGCTGCTCACACCTGGGACACACCGTCCCTTCCAGACAACATGGCAGGTTTAGACCAGTGACCTATAACCCTGTGTGTTAGTCACCTGCCATGCGTGCTGGGCTAACACCAACCCTCACTGCCCTACACGTTCCAGGAGGAGACGGAAGCTAAACGGAGATCACCTGGGCCAGAGTCACAAGGTCAAATCAAGGTAAGGCAGCACAGCCTATGCTAATCATGGCCTCCAGCAGCTTCCGACCCAGAGAGGGCTGCCCCAGTCCCGGAGAACACGCATTCCAACCAGGGTATGCAGAGAGAGCAGCAGCACTGGCCCAGAGACCCCACCCCAGCCGAGCCACTTGCCCCCTGTCCCCAGGAGCTCCCTCCTCTCCACGGCCGCCCTGTCTGGCCAGGGGCCTCCTGACCCCACGCTGAGCTCCTCGCCTGCCACCCTCCTCAGGCTGACTCCCGGGCCACGTCTCCCGAGGCTGGGAGGATGGGGTTTCATCTACTTTCTCTCCGCTCCCCCAGACTGGGGGGGTTGCGCCGGGGTGGGGATCGTGTCTGGCATGCGCAGGGCTGTGCCTACCGTCCGGACACAAATGGCCACCTCCACCTCGGCCACCTGCCACCAGCTCCGCCCCTCAGTGAAGCCTCCCCACTGACAAGGGAGCAGAGATACGGGCGTCACCCTGCTAGGGAAGGGTAGGGGACAGAACGGGCTTGAGCCCAGACACAACCAAAGGTGTCACTTTCCTCCCCCAGAACTCTTGGACTAAACTCCACAGATCCCCTGGTGAGGCCTCCCCTCCCCCCTGCGCACCCCGCTCCAGCCACGCTGGTGGCTGGCTGCCCTTGGCCATGCCAGGCCCACAGCTCACTCGGTGGCGGCAGCTCCCGCCGGGTGGGCAGCACACACCGTCGTAAATGCTTGTATCAGCTCACGGTTCCCAGCAGCCCTCCAAGGTAGGTGCCAGCAGCATCCCCGTTTTCCAGTCGAGGAAACGGGCACAGAGAGGTCACGCCCGCAGAGGGGGGCAGCCGGGACTAGCCCCCCCCATGCCCTCCTTCTGCCGCACCTGCTCTTCTCCCGCAAGCTCTAGCTCCCGGAGCAGGGGCCCGCCCTGCCGACCCCCCCCCCCCCAGCATTTTCAGACCTCTGCTCCGTTCACTAAGTGCGACACGTCTAGGCGGCGGCTGGCTTAGTGCCTGTCACACAACCTCCCCCCGCTCCCCCAGGCCGGCCAGTGTGGGACCGCGTGCTTCTCTTGGATGTCACCGTTTCCCCAGCTTCTAAAACAGTGACTGGCCCAGAGCAGACGCTCGGGAAAGTTGGGCTAGCTGTTTAAAGGTAGACGAAAGGTAACCACCGCAATGGAAAGACAGTCTCCACAGCACGTTTGTGGTTGGAGGATGGAGAGTCAGGGCTCTCCATCTTCAAAGAACTGTCGGCAGACCCGGGGGGCTGGGTGAGGTCAGCCCTGCCGCCCTCCCCCCTCTCCCCGGGACTCCACCATCCAGCCCCCACCACCTGCCATCTGGCTCGGTCCCCTCCCCCAGCTCCAAGGGGGCTGCCCCTCCTGACCAGGAACCCAGGGACCTCCCCTGGGCTCTCTCACTCCGACAGATGTCGCTGACCTCTTGTTCCTGCCCGATCAGAGCAGGGCCCCTGCCTCTCCCACCGGCCACCCCCAGTCCTCAGAAGCTAGAGACATCCATTCACCCCCCAATCCGGTGCGGTCCTCCACTGACCGTCAGCCTTTCCTGTGTCACAGAGCCCTCGGAGGGGAATCAAAAGCAGGGAGCCTTTACCCAGAAAGCCGCACAGAGAACCAACAGCAGTGCCAAGGCCTCGCTTTACTGGGTGCACGCGCGACAAGGAATTTTACACATGTTCCCTCGAGAGACGTGCCACTGTCACCCTTTCTTCCTTTCTCTCAAGGAGTCTCATTCAAGGTCACGGTCAGTGACTCTTGTCCCTCTACCCTTATGCAAAACCGCATACGATTTCAGGGCATCACAGGACCCCGGGGGACCATCGAGGACTCTGGATGAAGAGACCCCTCTCAGAGCCGCCTGAAGCCCCTCCCAGCCTCCACTCTTCCACCGGGAGCAAGTCTGTCCCAGGTCGGAACCCTCCATTCCGGCCCCTCTGGGATGGGTAGGTCTTTCCCCATTTGTCCTGGCAAAGTCACCACCTCCCCAGGGGGCGAGCAGATCCCAGACGCAGAGCGAGCTCCCCAGGAAAGGAACAGCACGGGCCACGGAAGGTTCCCAAGGCTCTCCCGCCCTGCTGAATCGGACCTGGTCCGAGGCCTGGCACCTCAGGTCATCCGTGAGTTCCCGCCGGGCTCCTTCTGCCCAAAGGCCCCGCTCGCCCACCCCGTCCAGACCCCCACGGGGAACCTCGGCGCGTACTTGCCACTTACGGCGCTGGCCATTCCGCACCTGTGGTCCCCGATTACGGGAGCGGCGGGGGGGGGCGGGGGGGGCCCAGCCAGGCCGAAAGGTGTGAAAAGTCAAACTAAATCGGATGAGCAGATTATAAAAAGCCCCATGTGGCAGGGCTTTTGCCGAAATGAAGGGTCTGGGCCGGGTTGGTTTTGCTGTCAGAGGGGCAGCAGGCTGGCTCTTGGAACTCCTGGGCTTCCAAACTGCCAGTGGGGGGCTTTGGGCCTGCACTGGTGCAGGTAGAGCGGGCACAGGGGGGTCGGGAGGGGGGCAGGGGTGGGATCTGGGCCCCGAAGCCAGAGCAGCTTAGGACCGGAGGGAACAGCCCCCACCTCCACGGGGCTCAAACTCAGCTGCCCCAAGGGAGAGGCCAGGGGCCAAAGAAGGGTGCCACTAAGGGTACGGGACGTCTTCCCACCCCCGGCCGGCAACCCAGGTTCAGAGACACGCCTGTTTTAAGACATGAGCCGCTGCAAGTGGAAGGACGACAAAGCCTCTGCTGGGGTGGTGACGAGCCGGGAGGGGACTTCTGGCAAACTGGGGCGTCGTGCCCCTTCCCAAGGGGGCACCGATCCCCAGCTCAGCCTCGGGGCATGTAGGCCGGGGGCCGCCCAGCCCTTCTGGTTTTCAGAAGTTCCAAGTCAGACCGTGAAGTGCAATCACATGGTGAAAACGATATCGGGAGTCTACTTTTATTTTAACCACACGGTGAAGCAAACCTGACGGCAGGTCGGTCACAAACCCCCGGCGAGGGGTCACGGCCTTTGCTCTGGGCAGAGTCACCTTTTGTTCTAGAACACCCCTTCTGGGTCCCTGACACACTTCTAGGGCAGGTTAAGGTGAAACTATTCGGTTACATTCCTGTTGCATTCTCTAGTCTGGAAGCTTCCACCGGTCCTGGTCCCTCGCTCCCTGCTCCCATCTACGCTGTGACCTGCCGCCACAGTGGTCTTCAGAAATGACATTTTATCACGTAGGCCTGCATGGAAAATGGCAGGGAGCTCTTGATCAGAGGAAAAGGCTCTGTCATTTGTAAGACATGACTGGGGCCTAACCTCACCTTGTCACCCTCCCTTTAACTCCTGCATTCTTCAGAGAGACCCCTCTGCCCCACACCAGGCTGCTGCCCCCACCCCCCACCTTGAGGACTCCGCGAACCGGGAATATCTTTCCCAACGTTGGCTACGTCCACATCCTACCTACTGTGGCCAAGGTGACTGACTGACCGTCTCCCAGTCTCGGTTCTGTTCTTCCTTCTACAGAAAGAGAAACCCTGAGACAGGCTGACCTGAGCTGATCACTCACAGACTAAAGACTACATTTCCCAGCCTCCCTTGCAGCTAGGGGGAGCTTCTGCAACTGCCTCCTAGCCAGCAATGAAAACAGAAGCGTCAGAGCCAGCTTGTGAGAAGCGTCCTTAACAGACACCTGGCCCACCTCTGTCCCTTCCTTTCTCCTGCTGTCTGGAAGCCAGGGTGGCAGCTGGACTCCAGTTGCCATGTCGATCCACGATGACAGGACGTCACCCCAGGAACGGTGGAGGGGGGTTAGCCAGAAGGAGCTGGGTCCAAGGCTTCCCGAAGCAAAGGCTCGGCGCCAGCCCTGGTCACCCACCCTCCAGACTTCAGCGTGAGGGCACAATAAATAAAATGCCATGTTGTTTGAGCCGCTGCCACTCTGGATGTCTGTTAAGCCTGAACACATTTGAATCCTGACCCCTCCCCCTTTCCACCGAACCACTCTGCCCTAAAACATGAGCAGGTGCAACAGCGGTAAGTTTGAAAGCCAGCTCTCCTGCCCGCCAGCCAGGTCACCTGGTCAAGCCCTTTCACCTCTTTTTTTCCACCAATAAGATGGGAACGGTGTCCCTGACCTCCGGGGACTATTCTAAGTGGTAACACACAGCCAGGGCCACACCTGTCAGGCTAACTGGCGCACACGGTCCAGAAAGTGTCCTCGATCTGGCCTGAGTAATCAGGACACTTCACAGTCAAAATAAACAGACGCACACAAAGAAAGGCTTTTCGGGGGCGTCTGGGTGACGCGGTTGGTTGAGTGTCCGACTTCGGCTCAGATCATGATCTCACTATTTGTGGGTTCGAGCCCTGCATCGGGCTCTGTGCTGAGAGCACTGAGCCTGGAGCCTGCTTCGGATTCTGTGTGTGTCTCTCTCTCTCTGCCCTCCCTCACTCACCGTCTGTCTCTCTCTCTCTCTCTCTCTCTCAAAAATAAATAAAACATTAAAAAAAAAACTTTTTAAACAAAGAAAGGCTTTTCAGTTTCTCTTAAAAGCTGTGGCAGATCTGGTAGCCCTGGCTGGGGCCGAGTTCCCCCAGGACCCCCTCCCCCTGCCTGCTCCATTCATTTATCCCTGGGGTCCACACGCTTCTTCCATCTAGTATTTTAGTTTTTGCAAGACACACGAGCGTCAGTTAAATATTCTTACTTCGGTTGTTGGGTTTTTCTAATAGACCCTTCAAAGATGTACAAGGCTCCCTTTAGCTGTTTGAAAAAAGGCCCCAGGCCTGATCTGGCTCACAGAGCAGAGGTTGTCCATAGGCCCTAATTTGTACTATTATCCTTTCCCCAGATGACCTTGGTCCCCAAGGTCAAACATTTGACTCTGTCCACACAGGTTAATGCAGAGCTTGGTATACAGTAAATGCTCAATAAATGACCCCAGGCAGCAGCAACTTATAAGCACCACTGCAACGTGAATGCCCTTCTGGTGTTAACAACCTTCTGGGTTGTCACCCCAGTGTGACATTGAATGCCCTAAAGTCTGGGCACGTGACACACTCTTCTCTACCCTCTGCCTCTCCCCCAGCTGCCAGGAGGCTACCGGAACCATGACCGGAGGAAGTCACAAGAGCTCCTGATTCCATGGCAGCTGGCCGTTCTTCACCTCGTTTCTACAGAGGGTTTTTCTCTGGGGTTTCCGCACCCTGGTGTGCCCCCCCCCCCAAAACCGAAGTTTTAGCCCGTCAGAGCCAGGGGGCGGGGAGAGTCCGCAGAACCAGGCAAACCGACTCGCGCTGACCAAGAAAGAAAAGTGACACAGTCATCTCCAGAAAGGACACCGGGGGCCTGAGGAACTGAGAATCTGTTCTGCTCCCCACCTTGGCTGCCCCACCACAGGCTTGCCGAGGGGCTGCCTGCCTCCTTCCAAAGGGAGGGCTCCCCGCGTCCAAGAAGCGCAGAGGCCGTGCCAAAGTTTCCTCAAGGCCTGGGAAGCCTGCACCTCTGCCCAGGGAAAACGGCCTGGTCTTGGTAGCTGCCACTTAGCCAATGCCATGGACACAGGCCAGGGTGACTTTGGATGGCAAGAAGCGGTGGGGAGGGTTGTCATTCACCGTAGGGTGACGGGGACAGGGCCTTCTGTGGCTGCCATCTTCCGCACAGGGGAGGGTGCCGACATCAAGAGAAAGGGTTTTATGCCTGTTACCCACACCCATCTCCTGGCCCCACTGCCAGGGGCAGAAGTCACGGCCCAGGGGTCCCTCCCCCATCTGCTGGGGGTGTGAGACAGCCAGACAGCCTCACAGCACAAGGGGCGCCCTCCTAGAAAAGCCAGCTCTTCAACCCTCCATGCCAGTCACAACGCTGTCGATAATATCTACAGAAATATTGGGGCACCTGGGTGACTCTGTTGGTTAAGCGTCCGACTTCTGCTTGGGACGATCTCACAGTTCGTGAGTTCGAGCTCCACCTCGGGCTCTGTGCTGACAGCTCAGAGCCTGGAGCTGCTTCCGATTCTGTCTCCCTCTCTCTCTCCCCTGCTTGTGCTCGCATGCTCTCGCGCACTCTCTCTCTCAAAAATAAACATTAAAAAAACGTTTTAAAACAATATCTATTGAAATATTTAGTTGACCCCCAGACCCCACTCCACACTCCCACAGTCCACTTCACCCCCGTTTCTGGGCCCCAAGTCGGACGCTTAACCGACTGAGCCCCCCAGGCTGGTATGATTCCCATTGCAAAAGAGGAAACTGAGGTTGTGTGTACAGGTAAGTGTTGCTAGAGGTGAGGCAGCAGCCTCAGGGGAGGTGAAATGGCTTAAGGCCACACAGCTGGTGACCCACACCAATGAGGCTCCCCGTTCAGAACTCCCACCAGCACCCAAGCACACCTCTGGCTCACCTTGCACAGGAGGCACAGGGAGATTCTCGTCTTGGCCGACCGTTCTGTCCGTACCCACACGCAGATTTGAATCCCGGGGAGGGGGGGATAAATCACACACAGCTGGCAGGACCCTGCCTCATGAAGGACAGGTGAGCAGAACAGGGCTCCGGATACCTTCTCAACTGGCCAAAGCAATCAGGTCACAGAAGGGTCCGGATTGGAAAATGCTGAGGCCAGGTAAGCACGTTCATCCCGAGAAAAGGCCTAAAGCTCCGAGTGGGCCCCCCAAGTGCCCCAGGTCCACCGAGCCGCCAGGCGCCCGCACGTGCCTGCAGCGGCTGGGCCGTCTCTGACTCTCTCCAGGACACTGGTGGCTTGCGCTCTCTACCCGGCAGGCAGGGCTGCTCTCGGCTCCAGAAGCACAAACTCCTCCCCGCCACCTCAGCCTGGTACTCGGCGCCCCGCCGGCGCACTCCAGGGGGATCCCTCCCTGTGCACCCCACTCTCCACACCTGCTCAGGAACCAGAGAGGTGACCCAGCCAACTCCGAGGTCATCGCTGGCCCTGGCCTGTACGGGAACAGGTGCTCCGACCACATAAGTACTAGTTTGCGGGAGCAAACACACCATGTGCCACAAGGTCCCGCCGTTACCCCCATTCTACCGATAAGGAAACTGAGGCACAGAGACTCACAGATACCAGCAGGGCACCAATCTAATGCACGTAGTAGACCCTAAAAATATCCAAGTCCTAACTCTCTGACCTGAGAAAGTGGCATATCTGGGAGAAAGGGTCTTTGCAGGGGCACCGGGGGGGCTCAGTCGGTTAAGCGTCCGACTTCGGCTCAGGTCATGATCTCACGGTTTGTGGGTTTGAGCCCCACGTCGGGCTCTGTGCTGACAGCTCGGAGCCTGGAGCCTGCTTCAGATTCTGGGTCTCCCCCTCTCTCTGCCCCTCCCCAGCTCATGCTCTCTCTCTCTTAATAATAAATAAATGTTAAAAAAAAAAGGGGGGGTCTTTGTAGACATAATTAAGGTAAAATCCTTCTGGGCTTAGGGAGAGCCCTATTTCCAATGGCAGGTGTCCTTATAGGAAAAGACACAGAGACACAGGGGTGAGGCCCCCACCCTCATTTCACACTTCTGGCCGTGAACTGTACGAGAACACGTTCCTTTGGTTTTAAGCCACCAAGTTTGTCACGGGAAGGGCGCGTGCGTGGCTCAGTCGGTGAAGCGTCGGACTTGGGCTCGGGTCACGTTCTCCAGGTTCGTGGGTTCGAGCCCTGCATCGGGCTCCGCACTAAATCTGCTTGGGATTCTCTCGCTCCCTCTCTCTGCCGCCCCCCCTCACTTGTGCACATGCCCTTTCTCTCTCTCTCAAAATAAATAAATATACTTACAAAAAAAAAGTTTGTCATGGCAGCCCTGAGGAATTAACACAGCCCAGTTCAGGTGACCCATGTTCTCAGCCCCACATCAATGTGACTTAAACCTAAAGAGGAAAAAGATTCTTTCAGACCCCGGAAGACTAGATCATCCCTGAGGATCTCAATCTGAGAAGCGTGGACTTTCTCCTCTTTACAAACGCTTCCGTTCTGAATTACCTCTAAAAGAGAATGTTATCTTTGTAACTAGTAACAACGTCAAGATCACCCACAAAACAAAAGCATAAAATGTAAAAACCCTCCTTGGAAGACGGTGCCGAGCATAGGAGACACCAGGTGTAGAGTACACAAGGCCTCTGTCCTACGTCCCCAATAATTCCATAAATCAAAAACTGTTCAAAAACCAAAAATATTTATTTGCAAAAGAAAAACCCAACTCTCCTGGAACTGCTTTCAGAATTAGCCTCAGGACCCTAGTTTGAGAAACGCTGCTCATTTTCATTCTTTTTTTTTTCCCATTTGTTAAAAAATGTTTTATTTATTTTTGACAGAGAGAGAGAGAGAGAGAGAGCATGAGCTGGGGGGAGGGACAGATAAAGGGGGAGACTGAGGAGCCAAAGCGGGCTCCCCGATGCGGGGCCTGAACTCACAAACCATGAGATCATGACCTGAGACGCAGCGGGACGCTTAACTGACTGAGCCCCCCGGGGTGTCCCAATACCGGCCAAATGAAGGGCCCTGCTCATGTTCCGGGGGATCCTGATGACACTGGATGGAACATAAGTGCCTGTCTTGAGCTCCGGTGCCCACCTGGGACACCTTTCTCCCATCTCCTCTCAGCCAGTCCCAGAAAACCCAGCTCTGCCCCAGCAAAAAGAAGCGTGACACCTGGGAAGTAGGCATGAGTCTGGGTTTTCCAGGGAGAGGTGCAGGAAGACCCCGGTGTGAACCAACTGCTCTACACGCTCTCCTCCGATCACCCCCTCCCCAAGTGGCAAAAAATTCACACGGGCGGAAAGCCAGCAGAGGCCTCCCGAGTGGCTCCCAAGAGCCTCCAAGCGAGAAACCCCGAGACAAAGCTGAATGAAACAGAATAGCAAAATGTGAACAAGCAAATCAGGAATCAAAGAGAAGAGATAAAAAAGAGTAACAGAAAGAAAAAGGATGAAGCACAAAGACTGGGGGGGGGGTTGGCAAACACATTAGTGATTTTTTTTTTTCCCATTGAAATGTCAGTTTTTGAAACTAGCTTCTGAAAATGTAACCAGCTTCTCACATCCCCAAAAAGAAAGATCGGAGGACCGTGGCGAGGGGGGAGGCTGTGTTACCTCTTACTTCGGAGCCGGACATCAAGAAGGGGCCCTACCCTTCCACGTTCCCACCAAGAGCACAGCCAGCGGCTCGCACCACCCTGGCGTGGGCCCTCTCCCCAGGTCTAGAAGTTTCCCACACGGGGGTCGAGACCACCAAAACGCTCCCGATAGGTGGAACGGGGTCCCCCAGGCCGGGCACCACTTTCCAAGTGTCCTTAGCAGTCCAGGGAGTCCCGAGAGATGGCCAAAGGCGGCCCACACCCCTCCCTCCTTCCCTAGGGCGGCCACACCCGCCCCCGGGGACTCCCACCTCTCCCACACCCCAGGCCCCCTTTCCTCCCACCCTGCCCCCACACCCTCGGCATGCCGCGAATTCACCTTCCCCGCTCGGCCCCCCGCTTCCTGCCCGCCCCCTCCCAATCTCAGGGCCCTCACTCCCCCATTTCCCGCTTCCCACCGTACTCCGGGCACCTCACCTCTGCCCACCACGCACGCCCTCTTTTCTCTCTGCCCCATGACATCGTCCCTCCACTCGCCTCGCTCGGGGGCCCCCACTCCCAGCTGCCCCCGGCCCGGCGCCACGGACCCCACACCAGGCCCCCACGGCTTAGGGCCCCTCACCCCCGGGGCCCCGGGCCCCTGGCCGCGTCCGCGTCCCTCCCGCTCCGGGTCCCCCGCCCGGCCGGCCTCGTGGGCAGCCCCCGCGCGCGGCCCAGCCCCGGGGGCCCCGCACTCACGGCTGTAGAGGGCGATGCCCGCCGCGTCCGGGCCGGCTCGCACCTCGAGGCGCAGCGCCTGCTGCTCCGCGTGCCGCTGGATCTCGCCGTTCGCGTCGCCGATGGTGAGGAGGCGGGCGCCGGGGAACACGGACACGGCCGCGCAGGGCCCCGCGCCGCTCGGGACCGCCGCCCCTGCGCCGCCCGCGCCCGGCCCCGCCGCCGCCGCCGCCGCTGCCATCTTAGATCCGGCTCCAGGCCCCGCCGCCGCCGCCGCCGCGCCCGGGCCCAGGCCGCCGCCGCTGCCGCCGCCGCCGCCGCCGCCGCCGCCGCCGCCGCGCAGGCCGAGGCCGAGGCCGAGCCGGGCAGCGCCGCCTGCCGGCCACGCTCCGCCTCGCCGCCGCTGCTGCCGCGGCCCGGCCCCGTGGCGCAGCGCCCCCTGCTGGGCCGCCTGGGACACGGGGGGAGGGAGGGAAGAGGGCACCGGGGGGCGGGGCCGCCCCGCCCCGCCCCGCGCGTAAGGTCGCGGCTTTGTGAGGTGGCTCGGCCGCCCAGGAACGGCAGGGGCGGAGCGTGACCCGGGGGGCGGTGCTCGGCCTCGCGGACACGCCCCTAGAACTTGGCCCCGCCCCCGGCCCGTCGCGGCTCCAAAGGCTGAGCTTTGTAGGGCGGTGCCGGACCGGAGACTCGGGGCGGGGCGGGACAGGGGCGCGCCCCAGGGGGCGGGGCTCGGCCGCGTGGACACGCCCTTGACCCCTCCCCGTGCAAACGGCCGTGCTTTGTGAGGCGGCTCCCCAGCCCGGAACGGTGGAGGGCGGGGGGATCTGACGCCCGTCCGCTACGACACGCCTCTGCGGCCGAACTCCGCCCCCCTGGCCCTGCCCGGCTTTGTGAGGAGGCACGCGGGGGGCAGGGTGCAGCTACGACGAGGCCCCTCCTCTATACCCGTCCTGCTCCCTCCCACCGGATGTGGCTTTGTGAGGCTCTCCGCTCTCACGGAGGGCCGGAGCGAGGGGCGGGGCCAGGCTTCGGGACACGCCCCCAGCCTGCGGCCCCTCCCCAGCTCTCCTGAAGGGAAAATCGGTTTGAGGTGGGACTCAGCTTCCGCCCCCGACCTGAATCCGCGGGAAGGTCCCTTCGCCCAGCGCTCAACTGCTCCTAATCTCTTCCCCATCCTCTCCGCCCGCTTCCCCTAGCACCCTCCTCCTCCATCCTTGGCCATCTCTTCCCCCACAAAAAATTCTCGGATCCCTCCTTCTGGGCCCCTCCCTTAACTCCCTCCCTTGCCCCCAACGATGACTAGCCAACGAATCCAGCAGAGCAGGGTCAAGTGCCCCTTTTCACAGGGACACACACACACACACACACACACACATCTATCTTCCAAGTTCCCCCTTAACTGCTGTCTTCTGGAGGGTCCCAAACCGCTTGTGGTGGCTTCCCACCTTCCGCAGCTCCACCATCAGTTCTCCGGACCTCCTCCTGATGCCCCCATCATTCCACTCCCTGTACTCACCAATGCAAGGACTTTAGCAAAGGCCCCGCATGACACCGGCCCCTTCCTGCACCCCCATGGGCCTCACCATATACCTTGACAGCATGCAATTGAGGGGTCCTGCTCCCCTCCTCCCGCTAGGGATCCAGTGATTAGACCCAGAGACGCTGGGCTTGAAGGATTACACTGCATGGAGACCTTGGGAACAGCTCGACACGTGTTGTAATTAATAACTTAGGCATGACAGTAGGACAGACATACAGAACATACCCCCAGGCACCCTATGCTCCAAAAACCCAGGCGGGCCGGTCAAGTCAGATGCGGCAGGAGGAGGAGGAAACCGGAAGGGTGTGCGGAGAATTCAGACCTCTTATGGTCCAGCTGGGGGCCACAGGGACCCTAACATCTCCCTCCTGGGTGGAATCCAAGGAGTCTCCCCGCTTTCCATCCAGCTTCCAGGACAATGTGGGCGACCCCTCTGCCACCCCTGTTCCTCTGTTGAGGAAGGTCCCAAGGCCAAGGATTCCCTTCGTCTCCTCTGTTCAATTCCCTGAGAAGCGGGAGCCAGAAAGCCCAAAGTAGCTACAGGGCCCTCGGGCCCTCAAGAGAGGGGCTGAACGGAGAGTGCACAGACACAGGGGGCCCCGATCCTCAGCCTCACTGCGAGGCCCGGAAGGTGCTGAACTCGGGGGGCTCGGGCGAGGAGGATGTGGAAGTGGGCCTTTTCCGGGGCCCGGAGTTGTCAGGTGTCTCGCCGGAGCCCGAGCAAGCATCCGGGGTGGCTGGATCTTCTTCTGGGTTCATTTTCTTCGTCCATGGAGGAAAAACAGAGCAGAGCGTGATTTGGGGCTTCTGGATCTCGGGTCCCCCTACATTCTGAGACTGAGACTCCCCCAGTTCCTCAGGTCCCATTTCACGCCCCCACCCCCAACACACACTCCCCAGAGCTTTAGGGCTCAGACCCTGCCTTATGTCCTCCTGACTTCCTGTTTGCTGCGTAGGGAATCCGACAGCCTGGGTTCACCAGCTCCACCCTGTCCTAGTGGTATGACTTCAGTGGAGTAACGTAACCCCTCTGTGCCTCACTTTTTCCTTCTGCGCAATGGGGAGAATGCTCATATAATCCTAGAATTGCTACAAAACATAAAGGGATTAAATAGAGTGCCTGGCATGTGGCAAGCACCAACTGTTAAGTGAACGAAACTGTGACTGTCATCCCCTCCCCTCCTGTGCTGGGCTCCCACAAAACCTTCCTTCGAAGTCTATCCTCTCCTCTGCCTTGGAGGCTCCTGCCCCAAATGCCAGTCAAGAAGAGATGAACTGGGGCTGACTCTTGGTTTAAGTGTCTGACTCTTGGTTTCAGCTCAGGTCGTGATCTCACACCACCCAGGCGCCCCTCAAAATAACTAAACTTTATTTTTTTTTATTTTTTATGTCTTTATTTTATTTTGAGAGAGAGAGACAGAGTGAGCAGGGGAGGGGCAGAGAGAGAGGGAGACACAGAATCCAAAGCAGGCTCCAGGCTCTGAGCTGTCAGCACAGAGCCCGATGTGGGGCTTGAACCCACGGACTGTGAGATCATGACCTGAGCAGAAGTGGGACACTCAACCGACTGAGTCACCCAGGCGCCCCAAAATAACTAAACTTAAAAAAATTTTTTTTAGGAACACTTGGGTGGTTCAGTCAGTTAAGCATCCGACTCTTGGTTTCGGCTCAGGTCATGATCTTACATACAGTTCATGGGTTTGAGCCCCACATGGGGCTCTTTGCTGGCAGTGCAGAACCTCCTTGGGATTCTCTCTCTGCTTCACTCGCTGCCCCTCCCCCACTCATGCGGTCTCAGTGTCTCTCAAAATAAATAAACTTACAAAATTTTTTTTTAAATAAAGAAGAGATGAACTTGCTAAAACCGAAGCTTGTCGGTGAGAGCTGGCTGGGGGTCCCTCCCAGTCCTGCCCCTCCCTAGCTCGATGTCCGCGGTATGGCCCACCAGCTTCAGTGCTCTTGTCTATTAAAAAAAAAAAAAAAATGTCAGGGCACCTGGGTGGCTCAGTCAGTTGAGCGTCTGACTTCGGCTCAGGTCATGATCTCACGGTTTGTGGGTTTGAGCCCCAGGTCGGGCTCTGTGCTGACAGCTCAGAGCCTGGAGCCGGCTTCAGATTCTGTATCTCCCTCTCCCTCTCTGTCCCTCCCCTGTTCGTGCTCTCTCTCTCTCTCTCTCAAAAATAAATAAATAAACATTAAATTAAAAAAATGTCAGGGCGCCTGTGTGGCCCAGTCGGTAAGTTTCCGACTCTTGATTTCAGCTCAGATCATCATCTCACCATCCACCCCCCAATCTAGCTGAGTGTGGAGCCTGCTTGGGATTCTCTCTTGCTTTCTCTGCCCCTGCCCCTGTTTGTGCCCTCCCTCCCTCCCTCCCTCTCTCTCTCTCTCTCTCTCTCTCTGTGTTTGTGTGTAGCTCAGTAAATAAATAAACATTTTTTAAAAATGTCAACTCCTGGGGCACCTGGGTGGCTCAGTCAGTTAAACGTCCGAAGTTGGCTCAGGTCATGATCTCACAGTCCATGGGTTTGAGCCCCGCGTCGGGCTCTGTGCTGACAGCCCGGAGCCTGGAGCCTGCTTCGGATTCTGTGTCTCCTTCTCTCTCTGCCCCTCCCCCGCTCTTCCTCTGTCTCTCTCTCTCTCTCTGTGCCTCGCAAAAATAAAATGTTAAAAAAATTAAAAAATAAAGAAATAAACACTTGGAAAAAATGTGAACTCCACTTCATAGGATATTGTAAAGTGAACATCAGCCCTTCAGTATGGAAACACAATACAAGCCAGCTCGAGAACTGTCAGCTGCTTGACTTCGATCGCAGCCAACAGCACAGCTTCTCGTGCTTCAAAAAGAAGCTAGAATTGAAATCAGGGACTCAAACAGATATTTGCACACCCTTGTTCATAGCCGCACAACTCACAGTAGCCAAAAGGTGGAAACAACCCAAGGGTCCATCAACAGATTGTGCTACATACATGCAACGGAGTATTATTCAGCCTTTAACAAGAATACAATTCTGACACATGTTACAACATGAACGAACCTTGAAGGCATTGTGCTAAATGAAATAAGCCAGACGCAACAGGGTGAACATTATATGGCGTCATTTCTACATAAAGTGTCCAGAACATGCAAATCCACAGAGACAGAAAGTATGGTGGTGGCTGCCGGGGGGCTGGGGTTTGTTAAGAATGAGAAATCAGTGGAGTGCGGGGAAGGAGTTTCACTTTCGCAAGACACAGTTCTGGAGATGGACAGGCGGGAGGGCTGCGCACAGTGAATGTACTTAATGCCACTGAACTGGACACTTAAAAATGGTTAAAATGGTACGGGGCGCCTTAGTTGCTCAGTGGGTCAAGCTTACGACCTCGGCTCAGGTCATGATCTCACAGTTCATGGGTTCAAGCCCCGGATCGGGCTCTCTGCTGTCAGCTCAGAGCCCACTCTGGATCCTCTGTCTCCCTCTCTCTCTGCTCCTCCCCCTTTCTCTATCTCGCTCGCTCTCTCTCCCTCAAAATAAATAAACTTAAAAAAAAAAAAAAGAAAAGATGGGACACTTGGGTGGCTCAGTCGGTTGCGCATCCAACTTTGGCTCAGGTCACGATATCACAGTTCATGGGTTCGATCTTTGAGTGGGGCTCTGTGCTCACAGCTCAGAGCCTGGAGCCTGCTAGGGATTCTCGCTCTCTCTCTCTCTCTCTCTCTCTCTCGCTCTCTCTCCATGCCCCTCCCCCACCCGCATTCTTTGTCTCTCTCTCTTTCTCTCTCTCTCTCAAAAGTGAATAAAGGTTAAACATTAAAATAAAAAGAAAAGAGAAAGGGTGAGGATATAGAGGCCCTAGTTTCACCTTTCCTTGCATGTACTCGAAGAAGCTGCTAATGGTGGTTACCTGCATGTGTGGAGGAGACCAGTGTGTGGACAGGAGTTAGTGACAGAAGGATACTTTACTGCATATATGATGTTGACATATGGATATATTTCATATTTTTAAAATATGTATTATTAAAGTAGGCTCCGTGCCCAATGTGGGGGCTTGAACTCACGCCCCTGAGATTGAGTTGCACGCTGTACTCTCTGAGCCAGCGAGGTGCACCCCCAATTGTTTTTAAGTTTATCTATTTGTTTTGAGAGAAAGAGAGAATCCCAAACAGGCTCCACACTGCCCTCCTGGAGGCCAACTCGGGGCTCGAACTCACGAACCGTGAGATCATGATCCAAATCAAGAGTCAGACGCTTAACGGACTGGGCCACCCAGTCGCCGCTCCCACTCTGCCAACATTTTTAATTAAAAAAAAAAAAAACCTATAGAGTCACAAGAACTAAGATACTTTTTCTTTTCTTTCCTTTTTATCTTTTTAAGTAGTTTCCACACCCTGTGCGGGGCTTGAACCCATGGCCCTGAAATCAAGAGTCCCATGCTCTACTGACTGAGCTGGCCAGGCGCCCCAGGACTAAGATACTTTTTTTTTTTTAATTTTTTATGTTTATTTATTTTTGGGAGACAGACAGAGACAGAGCATGAGTCGGGAAGGGCAGAGAGAGAGGAAGACACAGAATGTGAAGCAGGCTCTGAGCTGACAGCACAGAGCCCGACGCGGGGCTCGAACCCACGAACCGTGAGATCATGACCTGAGCCAAAGTCAGATGCTTAACCGACTGAGCCCCCCAGGCGCCCCTAAGATACGTTCTATTCATTAATTTTTAAAAACATTTTTATGTTTATACTGTTCATTTCGTTTGAGGGGGGAGGGGCAGAAGGAGGGCGACAGAGGATCTGAAGCGGGTCTGGGGGGGACGGCAGAGAGCCCGATGCGGGGCTGGAACTCGTGAAGAGTCACATCACGAAATCGGATGCTTGACCCACTCCACGGAGCCGGCCAGGCGCCCCAGGACTAAGATACTTTTTAATTTTTTCGCCTTGTCTTCATCCGTTTCCATTTGTTTCATTGTAAATGTCTTTTGGATAAAAGGCAAAGGGGAAAATCACCACGACGGGTGTCTTGAGCAGCGGGTCATCTCACAGAAAGTTTTAGAATTTCCCGGCCTGCGGGCTGCTTCTTAACCCCCCAGGGCTTGTTCCCGGAGCGGCGACCTCACAGGGCAGAACCCGCCCTTCCCTTCCCCTGCCACCCTCCGCACCAGCCACCGCCCGCGTGACCGGCGGCCAGTTGAAATCTCCACTCCCCTCTCCCCAGAGCTCCAGATTCACGTCTCCACCTGCCCGCGGGCATCGCCGGGAGAGGTCGCCTGCCCCTGGTGCCCCCAAACCTGCTGCGCCTCAGGACTCCCCCATGCCTCGCTCTTCCTGCTCCCTCCGCCCGCCGTCCAATCCAAAATCAGCGCCGTGTCTCTACGGCCCCGCATCTGTTCGCTTCTTCCACCTCCGCTGCCAGCACGCTGGACCAGCCCTCCTACCACTTAGCTCGTCTGGACCAGCACAGTCGCCTCTCTCTGGTCTCCCCGCCGCCCCCGCACCCCTCCCATTCCGGCGCGTCCACACCCCCCCCCGCAGTCTGTCCTCCCTGAAGCCGCCAGAGGGCGCCCGTGAGCACCTGTATCGCTCCCCTCCCTCCTCTGCTCTGAACCCTCCATGGCTCCCACCTCACTGACGGCAAAAAGTCAAAGTTCTCCGCGGGGCTCCGCTCGACTCCTCACTCGGCACCACTCCAGTTATTCTGGACGGTGCCGAGAACGCGCCCCGAGCCCGGCGCAATCTTCTGTACTACCCCCTGCTTGCCGCCTGTCTCTGAGGCTTCCTGAACCTCCTAAGGAAGAAGTGAGCCTCCCTCTCCCTCCTACCCCACGTGGCATCGTCCGTCTCCGCCCATAGAAATTAGGAAGCGCTGAAGAATTAGACGCCTCGTCCTGTGCTTGTCCCAGTGCTCCAGCCCCGGGGGACCCTGCCCTCTGCCCCACAAGGCTGCCTGCCGCCCCCTGGGATTTGTCTGAACCAACTCTCGGCTGGCAAACAAATCCCTGCTCAGTGATTCTGGGCTTTTCCCAGGACCCTCCGAAGCTCAGAGACATCTAGTCGACCCAGCCTGGTGGTGGCCTCGCTAAGGTTGGGACAGTCAGCGGAAAACCAGAACCAAGAAATGAAATGACTTACCATGGAGATGGCAAACAGGGAGTTGTCAAAGGTCATGTCTAAAATGCAAAGAGAAAGGAAAGCCAGGGGCCAGCTTGAAATCCCGGCTCCCGGCCCTCCGCCTAAAAACACAGGCCTCAAGTCAACGGAGACAAGGGCTCGGGATCCGCCTCCCAGCCCGCTTTGGTCCCTTCCAGCCCATTCTGCAGGGTGAACCACTCCCAGCGGCAAACTGAACGGTGTCCCCTCCCCCAGGGGCCCCTCGCCGCCCTCTAATAAATGGGTTTCTCCTCTCGACTCCCATTTTACAGGGCACCTCTCAGCTCCTCCACCGCCCCAGGGGCTCCTCCAATCGCCTACTCTCCACCCAGCTGCTCCGACCCCCATTTCCGCACCCCCGGGGCCACCCTCCTCTCCCTCCTCTCCCCAGACAGGGTCCCGCATTCCATCGACTGTTTTCGCACCAGAGTAGGTAGGGGCTTGTGGGCAAAGACCACCTGTCCTGGTCATTGAGAGACGCCCCCCAAACGTCGGCATATAGTAGGGGCTCAACAAATGTGTGGGACAGTGAAGGAAGCAGAGGATGGAATTTCTCCCCTGGGGCCCCTTCCGGGAGCCTCGCAGAGCACAAACTGGCTGCCTCTTGCCCCCTGGTGGAAGCCTTTGGAATGACACGTTCTGGATCACAAGGTGGGGCTCCATTTAAGGACCGTGCCAGGCATTGTGAAAGCACCCAGGATGCCCCGGACGCGGTCCCTCCCCTGTGGAACTGAGCGTCCAGCGGTGGGGCCGAGTGTCACATACACGGCAGGCAGTGATTACCTGTGCTCCTCCTGAGGGGTAAGAGGAATCACAGGGTGCCGGAGACAGTGTACGTAGAAAGCACAGACCCTGTGTAGGGAGTCAGGGAAGGCTTCCAGGAGAAGGTGGCCTTTAGACTGAGACCGGAGGGAGGAAGTATGTTGTAGGCAGAGGCCAGGATGACCACAGAGTGAGGATGAGGCAAAGAGAGAAGGCGAGAGGTGGAACCCGGGGCGCGGGGGGGGAGCGGGGGGCGGGGGACAGGGGAGGGTGGGTTCTTGACCCTACGGGCCGTGAGCGGCCGCAGAAGAGGTTCAGGAGCAAGTAATGAGGCCTGACAGAGGCTTGAAGGGGTGACCCTGACCCAGCGGGAGATCGGAGTGAGAAGGTACAGACCTGTGGTGGCGAAGTTGATCTGGACCCAGCAGGATTCACGCTCTCTGCAGAGGGATTTGGGAGGGAGTGAGGCTTGTCCCGGGAAGCCCTGGGCTCCAAACTTGGCCTTCACCCCACGCCTTCCCTTGCATCCTCCCGAAGTCCCCTCCGATGGCGATTCTCTTGCAGGCGCCCCACCGCCAGGGGAAGTCGGGATTCGATCCCCGGGGCTGCTGCTAGCTCTCTGCCGCGAGGCATCCGGGGGCACACCCCTCTCTCAGAGAGGGGAAACTGAGGCTGGTGCCAGTTGGGACATCCTAATGTCCAGACACCAGGGCCGCTGCCTACAGGTTGCAAGTTGGGCACAGCAGAGCCCCAGGGGGTGCCACCCACACCCCCAGCACTGGTTAAGGGATGTGAGGAAGACACAGCCACTTTGCTCCCTGCGTGACTCAGCACTGAGCCTCAGTCTCCTTGTCTATAAAATGGGGCTATTTAGGGGCACCTGACTGGCTCAGTCATTTGAGCAACGACCTCAGTTCCAGTCGTGATCTCGTGGTTCGGGAGTTCCGGCCCCACGTGGGGCTGCGCACTGACAGCGTGGAGCCTGCTTGGGATTCTCTCTCCCTCCCTCTCTGCCTCTCCCTCTCTCTCTCTCTCTCAAAACAAATAAATAAACTTAACAAAATAAAATAAAATAAAAGAGGGCTATTTATAAAGCCAGCTTCCAAGGGGGCACCTGGGTGGCTCAGTCGGTTAAGCCCCTGACTCCTGGTTTTGGTTCAGTTCATGCTCTCACATGGGTTCAAGCCTCAGGTAGGGGTTCTGCGCTGACAGTGCAGAGCCTGCTTGGGATTCTCTCTCTCTTTCTCTCTCTTTCTGCCCCTCCCCCGCTCACGTGCGTGCACGTGCTCGCTCTCTCTCTCAAAATTAATAAATAAACTTTTTTTAAAAAGCCAGCTTCCTCTGCAGCTGTGAGCTATCGTGGGCTCTAGCTGCAGAGTGTCCCAGCCGAGCGCCCTGCACATACGAAGTGGTGCCTGTTCCTGTGAAACCGCCCTCCCACCAGAGGGCGCTGTGTGGAACGGAGCTCCTACCGGGCCACGGAAGTCCCCTTCTGTCCCCAGAACCCAGCCGTGTCTCAGAGTCCCTTAACACCCAACAGGAATTTCTGCATCATACCCCCCAACCCTTTGGTATTTATTTCCCCCAAATCACCCTCCGAGGGTCTCCAGAGATGATGGTCTCACCTTTTCTTCCGCAATTTTTTTATTTTAACTGGGAACAAAAAAAAAAATAATAAACAAGCATTTATTAGACTTGGGTCATGGTTGCATCCTGCTTGCACGCGCACACACACACACACAAGAATCCCAAGGCCCCCTCAGACGTTTGTGACCCCAACTTGGCTTCTCCTCTGGCAGATTTGCCACTCAACGGGAGATATTGCAACCCCTGCCTCCTGACATGAGTAGTGTATGTGGGTGAAAACTTCAAACAAGCAGGTAAAATTGTTGTTGTTTTAAACGTCAGTCTCAGGGGTTGACAGGAGCTAGGGGAGGAGGAAAGGAGACTAAGTGTTTAAAGGGGACAGAGTTTCCGTTTGGGCAGATGACAAAGTTCTGGAGATGGAGGACACTGGTGACAGTCGCCTAGCAAAGTGAGTGTCCTTAATGCCGCTGCTGGGGCCCTGCACCCTTACAAAGGGTTAAGATGTTAAACTTTATGTTATCTGTATTTTATAATTTAAAAATATACATCAGGACACCCAGGTGGCTCAGTCCGTTAAGGGACCGACACTTGATTTCGGCTCAGGTCATGATCTCACTGTTTGTGAGATCGGGCTCTGTGCTGACCTGCTTGAGATTCCCTCCCTCCCCCTCTCTCTCTGCCCCTCCTCAGCACCCACTCCCACTCTTTCTCTCAAAATAAAGAAACTTGAAAGAGAGAGAGAGAGAGAGAGAGAGAGAGAAAGAGTGTGTGTGTGTGTGTGTGTGTGTGTATGTGGGTGTGTGGGTGTGTATCCACTTCCCCTGCCCCACCACCAACACCCCATTGCTTTCTGGAGGACTCCTCATGGCTAAGTTTGGAGTAAGACCTCCCCAGCTGTGTGCTTCCACGCTCCTGAAAAATGGGAACATTTACCCGTTCAGGGGTTGCACCCTGGCCGGTGGGTGCCTGCCTGCTCTTACCTCTCCTGACCAACAGGGCAATGGTCACCAGCCCAGCAAGGAGAAAGAGGGCCCCAGCCAGGCTCAAGGAGAGTGCCAGGATCCAAGTGGGCACTAAAGGAACACGAGAAAAGAGAGAGCGGGCAGGTTACGGAGTTGCGGGGGTGCAGAGTGAAGTGGGACACCGGTCATTCCTCCAGACTACCTTTGTCGAGCCAGCCCTTCCCCCCGGTACTGCCCAACCATTTGACCTGGGTGTAGCTGGACTGGGGATCTAGCAAACCTCCCTACTGGTGAGTTAGCGTATTCCCCCAGCCCCCAGCCATGGTGATTAGTTCGGGGTTGGGCATGCAGCCAATGCTGAGCTAATGAGAGCTAATTCTGAGACTTTGGCTCCTCGGAAGAGGCGTTGCTACTTTGGCCAGCATCACAAAGCTGCTAGGATGGATGTATCTGGATCTCCAGGCACATTTTGACACCATGAAGAGGAGGTCTCGCCTGAGAATAAGATACAGGAGAAAGCTGAGCTGCTGAGAGGTGGCAATTGATTCCTGACTTCTTTTACGAGCACCTAGATCCAGCCACGCCTGAAGTCAGCCTGCAAACCGACTTCAGCCTGCCAAACCCTTCTCTTTTGTTTCGGAAGCCAATTTGACTCAGGTTTCCAGCGACTTGCAGCCTGAGAGTCCTGCTGGCTTCAGCTGGGTGCCAGGGGGTCAGATGACATCCGTCCCCAGCCCTGTGGCGGACCCCGAGGTCCATGCAGAGATCAGCCATGAAAGCGTGAAGCCCGAGCTTCAGAGTTTACTTCTCTGAGAGGCACTTGGCCGCCCCTCCCTGGAGAGAGGACATCTCTCAGGGGAGACAGGAGGAGATGGAAATCAGGAGCGAAGCCGGAAGGGGAAGGAGAGACACAGACTTGGTATTCTCACACTGTCAGCCCTTGTTCTTTCATTCATTGGGGGCAGGAGGGATGTTGTCGCCTCCCCGCTCAGAGCCCACAGGCCCAAGGTGAGTGAAGGGGGCCTTTGATAGTGGAGCTCAAGGACCCAGACTGTTCTGTAACCACAACGCCTGGGCCTCTGGTGGCAACAGAGTTCTCTTTGCGGCTGGAAAGTTCTGATCGACGTTGATGCAGAGGCTCTACCTGGAGGCTCCTCCCTCCCTCCTGCTCCGTGATCCAGAGCCCACACCCAGCCCCGTTCTGAAAAGACCACAGAAAAACATCAGGCTTCCCAGGGCTTCTGTCTCACTTAGACGACAAGCCAAAGTCCCTGATGCAGCCACAGGTACAGGACGATCCTCCTCGCCACCTCTCTGCTCTCTTGTCCCCCAACTTTCCTCCTCGCCCGCTATGGTTCAGCACTACAGAGGGGCCTCTGTGCTCCTCAATCACACCAGGTGTGTTCCGGCCTCAGGGCCTTTGCACAGCCTGCTTCCTCTGCCTGGGACCCTTTTGCCCCGGATACCCACATGGCTGGCCCGTCATTCAGGCCCTCAGGGAGGCTTTCCCTGCCCATTCTCTGTTTGTAAAACGACACCCTTGGGGCACCTGGGGGGCTCATTTGGTTGACCGTCCATCTCTTGATTTCCGCTCAGGTCAGGATCCCAGGGTCGTGGGATCGAGCCCTGCTTCAGGCTCTGCGCTGAGCATGGAAACTGCTTGGGATTCTTTCTCTCTCCCTCTGCCCCTCCCCTACTCACGCATGCACACACACGCTCTCTCTCTCAAATTAAAATAAAATACAGCAAAATAAAAGGACACCCCTTACCAGGCTGTATTTCATCCCCGCCACTTTATTGGTCTCCTGCTGACACTGAATAGTTATTGGACTCCCCGGTTATGGTCTGTCTGCACCCCCTCGGGATGTCAGCTGTGAGAGGGTAGGGACAGTGTTCCGTTCGCTGTTGGGACCCTGCAGGGCCAGGGACGGCGCCTGGTGCTCCCAACGTGCTCAGAAATGCCATGTGGCCAGGAAGGGAGGGCGAAGCAGAGTGTGGAGGTGTTAACGCCTAGATATCGGAGCCAACGGGCTCCCAGCTCCGCGGCCCACTAGCCGCGTGACTTGAGGGGCGAGTCCCCTCATCTCTGATGCCTCAGTTTCCTCCTCTGCAACATGGGGAGAATGGCAGGACGCATCGCGTGGGATGACTGAGGATTGACCAAGGAAAGGCAAGTGGGCGCTGGCAGGCTGGAGGCCTGGCTTGTCCCACGGAGCAGAGGGAACGGCATAAGCAAAGCCTCAGGGGTTGGAGAATGGAGCCCCGGGCAGTGAGGGGCCCTCGGTGAGGGGCCCGCGGTGGGGGGGGGCTTACCTGGGAAGGAGACTTTAATGGGCTCGCTGAGGTCCGACAGCTGCGGCTGTGTGTGCTCGCCTAGCACCCCGTACTGGCAGTAGAACGTGCCCCCGGGCGCCTCCCTGCCTCCGCCGCTCAGGTTGAAGGTGACCCTCAGCTGGTCCGCGGGGGCCTGCAGCAGCTGTATCACCTGCCCGCCGCGGTACAGCGTGAAATTTGCCCCTGGGAAGCCCCCGGGGGCGACACAGGCAATGTGGATGGGGTCTTCCTGGCTGCTGGGGTGGGGGGGCACCAGCAGGATGGACGGGGCTGGGATGGCCAGGGAGCCTGGAATGCAGAAAACAGGGGTGCGGGGTGAGTGGTTAGAGCAGAGGCCGACCTGGCTCCGTGGCCTTGGGCAAGTGGCTGACCCCCTCTGGGCCTTGGTTTGTATTTACTACTTGAGGCTGGTCATCCCGACTCCGCTGCTGGGTTGGGGGGTTCGGGGGCTAGCACCTGCTTGTGGGGGGTCACTGCCGTTGCACTGGTTTATTGTAACAGCAGCGGTTACCGCAGAGCACTGCAGTTATGCCCTTGCTGCCTCAGTCAACAGCACTCACTGCATGCCAGGCCCTGTTTCAAGTGCCGGGGACAGCGCAGTGAACGACACAGACAGCTAGACATGCCTGCCTCGTGGGGACTGACATTCTCAAGGAGGCAAGAAGCACTGTGCGCACCCCAGCCAGGGTAATGGGAAGCCTGCATTGGCTGGAGCAGTCGTGGAGGGCTTCCTTGAAGAGGTGACACAGGAGGAGCTGCGGGAGAGCATTCCAGGCAGAGGGAGGAGCACAGGCAAATGCGGGGACAATGGAAGGGGTGTGGGGGTCTCCAAGGAGGCCAGGGTGGCTGGAGGGGATGAGCCGGGGAAAGAACAGGAGGAAACAGAAAGCAGAGGGTTTCTCCTATTTCCCAGGCTGCGGTGAGGAATTGGGGTTTCGGGGTACCAGTGTCGCGCCAGCTGCCCCCAGGCTCCTGAGCAGAGCATCTGGCTCAAGTGAGATCTACCTTGTCCAGCTTCCGGACCTTTGCCCAGCGACTCCCCTACCCCCCAGCAGATCCTCTTGGGGCCCCAGCCATGGAGGTAGCAGCCTGTAGAAACCAAGCGGGGCTGAATCATGGGGCCTGGGCACCACTGTCCCCAGTGGGGTGGGATTTCTGATATCCTTGATGGGGGCGGGGGCAGGTGATGAGGAGCCCGCTGAGAGAAAGCCAAGCTTCTGGGGCAAATCTGTCAGGGCTCAGCCTCCTCCAGCACCTGGGGAAGGCTTCCTGTCCCCAGAGCAGAGCCAGGTGGGCGAGAGTTGGGGGGAGCGGGGCAGGGGTGGCGCAGGGGACATCAGGCTCACCGGCTGCAAAGAGCAGGACGGTCCAGGGCATCTCTCCTCCTGAGTTTGGCCAGGAAATCTGGCTGAGGCCAGCGCGGCCCACGGCTCACTGCCAACTCCCCTGTGAGGCCGGAGCAGGGAAAGGAGAACCAGGGCTGATTTGAACGAATGTTTCTTCACTAGCAGGAAGTTGCACACCCACAGTGGCTACTGAAAGGGAGTCTCTCCTCTCCCCACCCCTTCCACGGGTGCACCCCAGATCCTGGCACTGCTCTGCACCTTGGTGGCCACCGTTCTGCAGAGATGGGAGGAGGGACAAACGGCTAAGATGGTCAGGTGTGTGTGTGTGTGTGTGTGTGTGTGTGTGTGTGTGTGTTTTCTCCTCCTGAAAGGAAGGGCAAGGACTGCGGGCTGTTTGAAAACCCATGCCCAAAACACAAACCTCAGCCCAACCAGTTCCAAAGTTGAAACGTATGTTTGGTGGAGGTTGGTAGAGCACAGTGGTTAGTGTTTGGCCTCTGTGACCTCAGGCAAGAAATGGTCCTTCTTTGAAGACTCAGCTCACTGCTCTGGAGAATGGGGCTAAGAGTAGCAGGTATTAGATCCAAAGAACTCATGATATGAAGGGCAGTGCCTAGAGAGGTGTGAGTGCTCCCAGTGTGAGGCCACAGGCTCGTCACCGTCACCAGCCAGGTGAAAGGGAACCCAGGCTCCAAAATGAGGAAATGATACCGTTTACAGAATTGTCTCCTGTTTACAGCCCAGAAACGTCCAAAGGTCTGTCTTACCAGTAAGTTTGCTTTGGTCTCTCTAAACATTTCTGTTCAAGTCAAGCAGGTCTACCCAGAGGTTTACCCCAGGGAAGACGTAAGCATATGTTCACTGAACAACAAAAAGGGTCGTTACTGCGGACTTTTTTATTTGGATACGCGAAACTCATTCAAACGTCAGGACCTTTGTACATGCTGTCTCTCCTGCCTGGGACACAATTCTATTAACCTGGTAAAATTCTGGGGCGCCTGGGTGGCTCAGTCAGTTAAGCGTCTGCCTTCAGCTCAGACATGATCTCGTGGTTCGTGGGCTCGGGCCCCACTTCAGGCTCCGTGTTGACAGCTCAGAGCCTGGAGCCTGCTTCACATTCTGTGTCTCCCTCTCTCTCTGCCCCTCCCTCACTGACACTCTATCTCTCTCTCAAAAATGAATAAATGTTAAAAAAATATTTTAAAAAAAGAATAAACTTTAAAAAATCAAGAAATTGTCCAGGGGGTGGGGTGGGAAACTCAGTAAAATTCCACTTCTGTTTCAGGTCTCAGCTTAAATATCACTTCTCAGAAATTTTTCCAGGTCCCTCTGAACTTAGAAAAATTTCCTTGCTGAATTATACTACAGTGCATTGTGATGTTGTTTTACTAAAATTGGCATGTTGTTTTCAAGGAATTTGTCTATTTCATCTGAGTTGTAGAACTTACTCATATGAGACTGTTCATGTTCCCTTCTTATCTATTTAATGTCTGTAGGGTCTGTAGTGATGTTCCTTCTTTCAATGGCAAGGCGTGGTTTCTCTCTTTTTCTTGATTAGTCTTGCTGGGGATTAATCAGTTTTATTAATCTTTTCAAAGTATTAGCCTTTGGCTTTGTTGTTCTCTGTTTTTGATTCCATTGCTCTTTGTCTTTTTATTTTTTTCTTTCTTCTGTTTACCTTGTGTTTCATCGTCTCTTCTTTTCATAGCTTCTTAAGATGGAAGCTTAGATCATTGACTTTAAAACTTTATTTTTGTGTATAAGCATTTAAAGCTATATATTTACCTCTGTGTACTGCTTTAACTGCATCCCACACACCCTGACATATTGTGCTTAAGTTAGAAACATTTTCTTACTTCACTTGTGAATTTTTTCTATGGCCCATAGATTATTTAGTAAGGTGTCAAATTCCGAACATTTGGGACTTTTTTGATAGCTTACTGTTAGTGATTTTCAATTTGATTCCTTTGTGGTCAGAGGACGCATTCCATATCATTTCAGTTCCTTGATATTTATTGATACTTTGTTTAACGGCCCAGCATGTCTTGATGCACATTTGATATGCACTTGAAGTGAAAGTACATTCTGCAGGGTTTTGGTATAACATTCTGTCAATATCCATTAAATTAGGTCATGGTGGTTTACAAAACATGCTTGAATTTACTGAATTCATCCAGCTCTCTTCCTTCCTCTCTTCCTTCCATGATGCAGGGATGGGTCTGTGGTGCCTCTTCTAGTTTCACAATGCTTACCTCAGTGCTTGGCACACAGTAAACCACAATTCTCTCTCTCTCTCTCTCTCTCTCCCTTCCTTCATTTCTATCCTTTCTCACTTTCTTTCTCTCTCTCTCTCTTTTCCTTCCTTCCCTTCCTTCCTTCCTCCCTCCCTCCCTCCCTCCCTTCCTCCCTTCCTTCGTTATTTTGGAGAGAGACAAACAGTGTGAGTGGCGGAGGGGCAGAGAGAGAGGGAGACACAGAATCCGAAGCAGGCTCCAGGCTCTGACCTGTCAGCACACAGCCCGACGTGGGGCTTGAACTCACGAACCGTGAGATCATGACCTGAGCCGAAGTCGGATGCTTAACTGACTGAGTCACCCAGGCGCCCCTGAACCACTATTTCGTGATAGTCTGACCTAAAGCCAAAAAATACTCATTTTTGTTGCTCTATCCTGGGTGTGTAGGAGACAGAGTTAAGGGAGACTCCTGTCTTATTCTACCAATTGTTTAGTGAGTTCCACCAAGGGCTCAGAACTTTGCTGAGTGGGAGGGACACCATGAGGAATAAAAAAGGCTCCTGCTCTTAGGATGCTCAGAGTTTGGTTACAGAGTCAGACAAGCAGACAATGAGAGTCCAGTTGGGGCAGTGCTATAATGGAGGCTATCACCAAGGGGGACTCCTAACCTGGCTTCAGCAGGTTCAGGGAGGGCTTCTGGGAGGAGGTGTTATCCGACCCCAAAAGCCTGAGGAGACACGGGAAGGATATTCTAGGTGGAGGGAATAATATGTGTTAAAGTCCTTGGATGAATGTTAAGGACTTCATCCGGGGAGCATTTAACATGGTGCAGGAATCTATAACCTGGAATTCTGAATTCAGAAAAACAGACACACTTACCTGCATTAGTCACGGATACCAGCCGTAAGAGGTATGACTGAGGAGTCCTGGGCGGGTGAAGAGAAATCAGCCGGGGATGCTGACTCCGCAGGGTCAGGAAGCTGTTACCAGCTCAGGCCTAAAGTTGCCAGGGAGGAACGCGGTTGTGGAACTTGGAGAGAGTTGGAGCCGCAGGCTTTGGTAGAAGCACGCAGACCAACAGGGCGGGAGCCAGAGTATACACACCTACACCTTCCTCCGCTCCGGCCCTCAGATCTCCCACCAGGGCCGAACCCAACCGGATGTGAGAGGGAAAGGCAGCCACGCTGACCCGCTGACCCGGTGTGTAGAGATCAGCCTCCCAGGGCACAGAGCAGGGTAGGAAGGGGTGGAGAATAGCTCGGGGCGGGAGGCGGGCATGGGGGGATGGAGGGGGTTGCACGATGACTGTCTAGCACACACTCTCAGAATCTTTTCGGTTATAATTTCGGGGGATTGGTGGCCTCCAGAAGCTAGTTTGCAAACCCCCCATAGTTGTAAGAGCCCCAGGCTGACTGCAGGGCCAGTGCTGCAAGGGAAGGTGGGCCCTGTATATGTGGCCTCGTCTGTTGCTCTCGTCTCTTCTCTGGCTACTCCCCTCCCCCCACTCCATTTCCTTGCTGCCCCCTGAGCCCTCTGAGTGCCTTCCCACCTCAGGGCACTGCTCTCTCCGCCTGCCTCCTCTCCCTTCTACTTCCAAGTCCGAGATTCAATGCCACCTCCTCTGGGAAGCCTTCCCTGACTCCACCCAGGTGAAATGAGCCATCCATCTCCACCTAGCATTTACTCTTTAGTGCCTATAACCACCTGAAGCCACCCAAGTGCTCAGCTTGTGCGTAATCTGGCTCCTGCGCTCGGACAGCAGCTTCATGAGGACGTGAACAGAGTCTGTTTTATTCACAGTGTCAGACATGCAACAAATATTTGTTGAATACTTGAGACAGGGGAGAGTTTTTGCTCAGCCGAAGGAAACGAGAATCACCCGTTCAGGCCCCAGGTGTCGGCACAAGTTGCGGACTCGGTAGCTCCAAGGCCCCGTAAGCTTTGCCAAACTGAGCCAACGTAGTCAGAACCCACCTTATCTGAACTTCGGCAAACAGCCAAAGGTTTATGCCAACCAGGTGAACGCTGCCTCAAAATGAAAAGGAACCTTGAACATGGCAGGAAGGCTCTGTGGGGCTTTCCCCACCCTTTTGGTGGAGGTGGAGATGGATGGCTCATCTCCGGTACCTGGTCCCCGAGGTGGGCAGGATTGGGTTCGTCTGATCTAACATGTCTGAGGGCAACCTGTGGATCGACTCAAGGCGCTTTGTTTGTTGAACTCAGAATGCCTTCCTGGAAAACAGCGTAAGGCAAAGGGAAAAACCTACAGCCACTTGGGGCAAAATGTTATAATCGGGGACGACATTAACCAATGGTTTTACCAGCAAAAATGGGTTGGTTCCGGAATAGCACAGAGATGCAGCTAAGGACAAGCAGGCTGCGGCAAAAGCATAGGCAGGTCTGGAGAACGAGGAAGAGGAACACTTTTACGGAGGAAAGAGGGAGGTCAGGAAGGCCGTTACCAACAAGAGGTCCATTGGATTAAACTGGGAGTTGGAAGTGGAGTGGATGTTTCACCGGTTGAGTTGTGACAGTCTCTCATTGGCTGGGCTGTTCCCAGGGGAAGAGAAAACCTTTCCTCCTCCTGCCAAGGTAGTAAACTCAGGTAGGAAAGTATCAATTTGCAAGGCACATCGTTTCCTGTCAGGTCTGCAATTAACAATGGGTGGTAGGCTGTGAGCATGCGCCCTTCTGTCCTCTTAATTCCATCTAAAAGGTTTCTTTCTTTTTCTTTTTGAGAGCGAGCGTGAATGGGGGAGGAGCAGAGAGAGAGGGAGACAGAGGATCCAAAGCAGGCTGTCAGTGTAGACAGAGCCCAGCGCAGGGCTCGAACTCACAAACCCAGGGATCATGACTTGAGCCGAAGTCAGGTGGTTAACCCAACTGAGCCACCCAGGCTCCCCTCCTGACTTCATATAAAGAGGTTTCCTTTTATTAAATTCTCACAACAATAGACATGCCAAAAGCTAGGAGGAAACGCAGGGGTGAGCATTTCCCAGGGTAGCTCGGGCATTCAGAAGCACCCATATATCCTGGAGCTTTAGAAAGCCAACGCACATGCCCAGGGCAGAAGTGCTCAGAAAACACTGGAGAAGACTCTAAGCTTTCATCTCCGGTGCATCTCTAGGCCTCAGCGCAAACAGGAAGAGAAGGCCAAGGCAGAGTTGTAAATGCCTGGAAAAGCACTGAGGTGAGGGGGTGCCCCAGAATAAATCTGGGGGAAGTTTTTGTTTCTTTTATCTTTCTTTTGCTTGCTCTCTAGAATACATAAATAACTCTTGTAACTCAACTGCAAAATGACAACCCAATTTTAAAATTGGCAAAGGATTTGAACAGACATTTCTCCAAGAAAGATACATCAATGGCCAACCAGCACCTGAAAGGATGCCCAACATCAAGGAAATGCCCATCAGAACCACAATGAGATGCCACTTCACATCCGTTAGGATGGCTATAATGAAAATAAAATAGAAAATAACGAGCGTTGATGAAGACGTGGAGAAGTTGGAGTCCTCATACATGGTTGGTGGGACTATAAAACGGGGCAGCCACTGTGGAAAACAGTCTGGGAGTTCCTCCAAAAAGTTCAACATAGAGGGGCGCCTGGGTGGCTCAGCTGGTTAAATGACCAACTTTGGCTCAGGTCATGATACTGCAGTTTGCGCATCGGGCTCTGTGCTGACAGCTCAGGGCCTGGGCCTGCTTCAGATTCTGTGTCTCCCTCTCTCTGCCCCTTCCCCACGCCTGCTCCCTCCCTTTCAAAGAATAAACATTAAAAAATTGAAGCATATGTGCCTGAATCCTTGTCTTAGGCTCTGCTTAAAAAAGATAAAAAAGAAAGAAAAAGTTAAACATAGAGTTCCCTATGACCCAGCAATTCCACTCCTAGGTGTACCCTAAATAACTGAAAATAGATTCTCAAACAAATACACACACACGTTCATAGCAGCACTATTCACAATGTCCAAAAGATGGGAGCAACCCCGATGCCCATCAATGGTTGAATGGATAAATGTGGTACATCTATGCAACGGACCATTACTCAGGTATTAAAATGAATTAAATACTCATTCGTGCTAGGAGGATGAACCTCCATTATGCAAAGTAAAAGAAGCCAGACACAAATGGTCAGGTATTTCGTTTATATGAAACATCCAGAATTGGCAGATTCATAGAGCCAGGTTGGAAGTTGCCAGAAGCGGGGAGGGGAATGCAGTACGGGCTTAACGGGTACAGGGTTTATGTTCAGGCTGATGAAAATGTTTTCAAGGTAGAGTGGCAGCTGCACTACATTGTGAATGTAATAAATGCCACTGAATTATTCACTTTGAAATCATTAATTCTAGGGGTGCCTGGGTGGCTCAGTCAGTTGAGCGCCTGACTCTTGATTTTGGCTCACGTGGGACTGAGCCCCCCATTGGGCTCTGTGCTGACAGCGCAGAGCTTTCTCGGGATTCTGTCTCTCCCCATCTCTGCCCCTCCCCTGCTCCCATCCTCTCTCAAAATCAATAAATAAACTTAAAAAATGTCCATCCAAGCAGTGAGTCTGAATGACAGAAGATTGGGGGAGTGAACAGAAATAACAGTGACTGTCCATGAACTCTGACATAACAAAGTGGTGATACTTCCCCAAGTTCTCCAAAAGCAGGCGAGGACGGCCACCAGCTGTTATTTGAAGAGTAACTGTCACTAAATGCCAACCACTCCAAGGCCTGTCTTTAAAGACTCAAAATTCCATCTGAACATTTTTTTCTAATGCGAGACAGAACCACCTATCAGAGTCCGTTTCTACACTGACTTCTTTGCTTATCTGTCAGCTTCCTAGAGGGACGTCGCCTGCGAACACTCTAAGCCAGGCAGGGCGAAGAGGTTATATGATGGGCAATAAAGCCTGGACAATAACAGGTAGTATTTACCAAGGGCCTATAACGTGCTAAGCGCTAAACAAGCCTTCTCTCATTTAATCTTCACAACGGCCCCGTGAGGCAGGACGAGCATCACCCCCATCTTACGGATGAGGATACTGAGGCCCAGCGGGCGCTTTCTTCAAGCCAAGGGTCGGGGGTGGTTGGAACGAGCCTTCATGGCTCCCAGGCCCACACTCTCTCCTCTGACTCTTATTAAACAACCTGGCTGTCGTTCTTCGTGCCCTGGGCCACTTCAATTATCTGTTTACCTGCTGGGCCCCCCGAGTGTGAGACCCTTGGTGTGCAGGGCTTAGGCCCCTGTACTGACTCTACGCAAGGCTTCATCTCAACTCTCACAGCCGCCCTATGGCGTGGTCGTTCCATCACTCCAGCTACAGACGAGGAAAGTGACAGAGCGACAGAGCTAAGGAATAAAGGGTCAGGCCGCACCGGCAACACGGAACCCACATCAACACTAAAAGGTCTTCGCGCCCCCAGTTGAATTAGTTCATACGAGAGCCCTACGGATCGCGTACAGGTCCATTCCACCCACACAGGATCGCCCAACGGCCGTAGCGCGCAGCTTACTCTGGGAAAACCGCGGGGAGGGGCCTACCCGCCTCCGACTTAGTTGTCTTAACTTTTGCCTGAGAAAGATGCACCATAGTACCCATTTTTGTCATTTCCCGCCCCTTCCCCATCATCGGTTGAGATTACAGCCGGAGGCCACTCCAAAAACAATTTTTTTTCCTAAAGATGGTTGAGTGTTGTTAGGCACATCAGGCACTCATTCGGGCAGCTAAGCTCTCAGGGGCCCTTCATTTTTCTCCCCGCTGGTTTCACGAAGCGGCTGCCAATGAGCTCCGCCGAGGAGCAGAGGAGGCAGGGCTAGCCCTTAAAGGAACCGCGACCTCTTAGCAGACGGGAGGGTGACCCGGATGATGGCGGCCGGAGCGGCCCTAGCCTTGGCACTGTGGCTACTACTGCCGCCGGTGGGGGTGGGAGGGGCAGGGCCACCGCCGATCCAGGACGGCGAGTTCACGTTCCTGCTGCCTGCGGGGAGGAAACAGTGTTTCTACCAGTCTGCGCCGGCCAACGCAAGCCTCGAGACCGAGTACCAGGTAAGAGGGTCCCGGGCTGGGGAAGCCAGCAAACGAGAGGAGCCTGGGCGAGGGGGCGTGGCCAGGCAGTAGAAGCGGGGCACGCATTGAAGAGGGGGGAGGAGCCCGTGCGTTAGAGCGCGGGGGCGGAGCTGGGGAGAGCGAGCGGCAGCTGGGGGAGACCGCGTGTAGGAGCGGAGCGGGTGGGAATAATGGCAGGAGGCGGGGTTAGAGTGAGACTCCCAGAAGGGGCGGGGCCATGAGTTATAACTGGGAGCCTTTCACGGGGCGGGAACCTCCGAATGGGCGTGGCCAAGAGTTGTGCGACCGCTGGAGTCGGGGGGTGTGACCCAGATGCGCCACAAGAAAGGGCGTGGTCAACATGAGGATTTCTCGGGGGTTAGGGAAAGCAGGGCCCGGTTACCCCACTTGGGGTGTGGCCAGGTAAACGTCGATCAAGGACGTACGACGGGGGCGTGACTAGATGAAAGAGCCAAACCAAAGCTGTCCTATCAATGAAGACAGAGCCAAGGCAAGGGGCGCGGTCAGACGGACAGGGGGGGCAGGACCAGGTTGCGGGTGTAGATGTCAGCGCTCAGGTAGGCCTCTGGTGATCTGTATATGTCTGGCTTTCCCTGGCAGCTGCCCTTGGCCTACCCCTAGCCCTCCACCTTCTCTTACCTGTCCTCCCAGGTGATCGGAGGTGCTGGACTGGACGTGGATTTCACGCTGGAGAGCCCTCAGGGCGTGCTGCTGGTCAGCGAGTCCCGCAAGGCAGATGGGGTGCACACGTGAGTTCGGTCCCACTGGCTGCCTGGGTTCGGTTTCAGCCCTGCCCCTCCCCAGCGGCCTCAGGTTACCACCTTCCCTGCCTCTCAGAGTCCGGCAGGTGGGCCACTCAGGGTCAGGTGTGTCTGTGTGTCTTTCTTCCAGGGTGGAGCCCACGGAGGCCGGAGACTACAAGCTGTGCTTTGACAACTCCTTCAGCACAATCTCAGAGAAGCTGGTGTTCTTCGAACTCATTTTTGACAGCCTGCAGGACGACGAGGAGGTTGAAGGCTGGGCAGAGGCCGTGGAGCCCGAGGAGATGCTGGATGTCAAGATGGAGGACATCAAGGTGCGTCCAGGCTGAACTGGGGCTACTCATCCTAGATCTCTGGGTTCCGACAGCCGTGCTCCCCTGTTTTTCCACCCCCGTGGCTGGGGTCCACATTCGCCTGACCCAGCCTCCCTGGTGCCCCCACCTTAATTATGTTTGTAGCAACTCACAGTTAAAATATAGCATATTTCTAAGAGGTAGGAATTTCAGAGGCTTAAATATCTCATGAAATCTCCATATGAAGTAGGTAGTGTGTTCTTAATGCCCCATTCTAACCGGGGCACAGGATGGGTAAGGCCACACAGCTAGCAACTGACAAAGCCACTATTTGAACTGGGGCGGGCTGTCTTTGGCAACTGTGCTGTTGACCACTACTAAGTACATTTTTTTTACACTTATGTAGGCATGTAACTCTCAGAGCAATTCTGAGGATTCGGAGGCCCAGAGAGGATAATAAACTTGCTGAAGGTCACACAGCCACTCAGTACAGAGAGCAGAGTTAGACTCCGGGCAGCCTGACCACAGAGTCTGTGCTCTCAGCTCACCCCACGCCCCCTAGTTTTATTGGTCTCTGCTCCCTGAAAGGCTTCGGAAGCCTGACCCTGCCCCTCTCTCTGCCCCACAGGAATCCATCGAGACCATGAAGACGCGGTTGGAGCGGAGCATCCAGATGCTGACGCTACTTCGGGCCTTTGAGGCACGTGACCGCAACCTGCAGGAAGGCAACCTGGAGCGGGTCAACTTCTGGTCTGCTGTGAACGTGGCCGTGCTGCTGCTGGTGGCCGTGCTGCAGGTCTGCACGCTCAAGCGCTTCTTCCAGGACAAGCGCCCTGTGCCTACGTAGCCCCGGAAGGAAGAACGGGGAAAAGGAGGGCAGCAGGGTACGTGTGTGTGAGATTTGGGGGTCCCTTCCCCACCTGAGTGTCCTACGGGAGGGGAGGCTGTACAGTCAGGGCCGGAGGTACGGCCCTCAAGTGTCTTCTCCCTTCCGGGGGCGGGCCAGGCAGGAAGAAACACTTGTTGGCTTGGCTGACAGCTCTGGGCCCTCCGGGAGGGGCAGCTCAGTGGCGGCGCCTGCTCTCCTGGAAATTGTGCATGGACGGGGGCACCGCAGGATTTGAATGCAACCCTTGGATGCTGTGCCCCATCGCCGCGTCCCCTGCTGTGAAATGTGTGTGCCTTAGCCTGAGTCTTCCAGCCTGCACTGGCACTAGGTGTGGGATGGGGCCCAGGAAGCAGACTCTGCCTTCCCTTCCCTACTGGCCTTCTGAGCCAGGTTCTGGTGGGAGGAGGCTTGGTGTTTGTGGGGCCCTGTGCCTCCCCTGGTCTCCCTGGCACCCCACCGGAGGCCTGCTGCTGCTGGGGGTGGCTCCAGGCTGGGGGTGGGAAGGAGACACAGTGCTCTTGCCAGAACAGTCACTTTATTGAGAGAAGGAGCCCAGCCCCTCAGCCCAGTGCAGGGGGCACTCGCTGTGAGGTCCGGTCACAGAACTCTAGGAGCGGAGACTGCAAGAGCACCCGCCCCCGCTGCTCTCTCTGTGGGGGCCCCAGGGCAGAGCTGAGGGGTGGCCCAGCCAACCTTGCGCAGGCGCCTCACGGAACACAGGGTGGTCTGGCCTGGGCACTGGAGTCAATAAATTATGGTCAGAAAATCACAGAGCCTGGTGATTGGGGCTCAGGGACAGACCTGGCCCCCAAGGGGGCAAACCAGGCAGACGGGAGGGGTCTCCCACGAAGTTCAGAAGAAAGGTCGGGTCGGAGCCGATGGAGGTGGTCGCCTGGGCACAAGAGAAAAATCAGAAAGCGAAGTTTAACTGTGACCCGGGCTGGGCCAGAAGCCCTGGGACCTGCAGGGGGAGTCCTTAGGACTGAGGGAATGGGGAGGGGGCCCTGACCCTTGCGGTTCGGGGTGGAGGGCTGGAATCCCCTCTCCTTCAGTGCCCACCCTAGGCGTGCGTCCTGGTCCCCACACCAGCGGTGCGTCAGGGGGCTGCAGCCAGGCCCCTGTGTTAGTATGTGTGGTGGGGGGGTGGGGAACATTTGCCCCCACTCCTGAGGTGTTAAGGAAAGCAAGAGATCTTCCCTCAAGAGCATGGTTGTCTCTGGAAGAAGTGAGCTCTCTGGTCAAGAGCAGAGCCCAGTGAGTGAGGTGTGAGAGCCCGAGGTGGGAGGCCGGCCCGGGGTGGGGGAAGGTGAGCAGTCCACATCCTCAGCCTGACAACACAAAAGGCCCACACAGCAGCCGCCAGAAGCTTCTTCCCTTTATTTTAGTTTATTAATAGGATACAGAGTGCAGGCACTTACAGTGGTCAAACCGAGCGAAGGGCGAGCGAGGTCTGCTCAGTGATGGGCCACCTGGGGCCCACCCCGTGGGGGAGGCCTGGGTGGAAGCCAGGAGCCCCTCAAAGCCTCCCCACTCGCTCAGCCCTGAGCCCAAGCCACCCCGGGGACCTAGGAGGAGGGGGGGACCCAGGGGGGAGAGATTGAGGCTGGCAGGGCTGAGGCCTCCTCCGGACCTGGCAAAGGCACCTCCGGCAGCCGAGGCGGGGCCGTGTGGTCAATACGGCCGCGGAAGGAATATTTACAACTCAGGCGGGGCGGGCAGCGCGTGGCCTGCAGGGCCTGGCCTGATGCCCTGATGCCAGCAGCTCCCGCTGCTGAGAAACGGACATGCTCCTTGGGCCCCAGGAAGGGCCGGGGGTTACCTGCACTCTGGGTGCCTCTGTTTCCAGAAGGCCCGGTCTTCTTAGGCTTTCCTGGCCGGAGAAGCCCTGGGCCAGCCCCCTGCCCCAGCCCGAAGCCTCATCGAGATGGCGCCCAGAGTGCGTTCCCTCCTCGGCTACTCTGAGGTCCATCCCCCAAAGTGCACCGCCCTGGCTTCCCCCCTGCCCCGGGGCTCCGGGGCCCCTTGAGTGCGGTGTGCAGCCAGGGATGGGGGCCAAGGTTAGGGAAGAGTCAGGGGCTGCCCGCAGGGAGCCGGTCCTGGCACGCGGATGAGGGGGCCAGAGGCAGCGGAGGGGCCCAGACCACCGGAGCTCCTGCACCGCGGGTGTGCGAAGACCCCCCCCTGAGAACGTGCCCCCCCTGCAGCCGCAGCCTAGTCGAGCAGGGACGGCTCGGCTGGGCGGATAATGGTGGGCCGGCTGGGCGCAGCAGGGGGTCTTCTGCTGCAAAGAGAATAAAGACAGGCGGGGAGGGGGGAGGGGAGGGGGAGATGGCAGTGAGGCCATAAGTAGGATGAGGGAGAGGAGCCCGACCCCGCCACCCCCCCTTGCCCAGGGCGCTGCCCAGTGCCAGATGCTAGAGAGCCAGGAGGGGGCTTTCAGTGTGACTGTGTGAGTCCCCACCCACCCTGGGCCTTGGGTCCCTCGTGGGAGGAGTGAGGAGGACAAAGCCTGGCCTGCAGGGCGGGGGGGGGGGGGCGGGGGGCGCGAGGTAGGGCAGGGGTGTGCAACGGCTCCTGAGTGTGTTAAGTAAGAAAACCAAGGTCAAAACCAGGAGACGGGGTCCTGAGTGAGGAGTCCCGTCCTGCATGGCGGGCCACTGCTCAGGCAGAGGACAGGCCTAGGAGCCCTGGGGTCACCCTGACCCTCCACCACTCAGCAACTTTTGGGCAATCGACTCGGTCTCTCTGGGCCTTAGTTTTCACAGCAGCCAAATGGGAATGAGGACTCCACTTCCCACAGGGTGCAGGGAGAGCTCAGGGCAGGAGAGGCCCTAGGGTGCAGGCTGGTGGCTCAGGTGGCAGGCAGTGAGGGGGGTCCAGCCTTACCTGGGCACTCCAGGGGGGATGCCGGGCGGAATCCGAGCTGGCCTAGACGGGATCTGAGGCGGGGCTGAGAAGGGGTCGTTGTTCGCAAACACGCCCTGGGGTCCAGGCCTGGACGGGATGGGGGGTGCGACGAAGGAGGCTGCTGGCATGGGAATCAGGGGGGGCCCGGGGGTCGGGCCTCTCACTGCTGGGGGCCGGCCTGGGGGATGCACGCTGGATATGGGTCGGCGCTGTGGAGTGGGGCTGCGGAGAAAGGAGAGCGTGTGAGCTGGAGGTGGGGGTGGGGCGCGCCAGCCTGGCCGGTGTGGCCTGGAGGCCTGAGGGGCACAGGAGTGACACAGGTGACACAGATAGGCCCCAGGTCCCGCCTGGGGACACGCAGGTGGGTGAGTAGCTGTTCCCTCCATCCACCCTGCCACCACCTGCTTATCAATGGCTGTACCACCACCTAGAACTTGAGCCACCTGCACCCCTCCTCGGCCGCCCTCTGACCTCACTCCCATGGCCGCGTCCCTCCCACCAGCCCTGCTCGGGCCTTCTCGGATCCACCCTCATTAGCCACAGATCCTTCCAGAGCCCAGCCCTGACTCCCAATGAAGTCCAAATGCCGCCAGAGGCTGCAGGGCCTAGCGCCTGCCCTGGGCGCCCCCCACAGGCTGCACCCGGTGCCTAAGCAGACACCCCCAGTCTGGGTGCCCTCTCCCTAAGGAGCTCCATGGCTCCCTGAGGTCTCAATAGGCCTGGCACCTTCTAGATTTCCCTGACAGCCCTCTCTCCTCCCGCCACTGCCCCTGGTCAGGTGTCCCCGTCTGATGGTCGGCACTGCCCATGCCAGGGTCTCATTTCCACCCAACAACTCTGGGGCGGCTGAGGGGGAAGGGGACGTGCCGGTTAAGGCCCCGAGCTGCGTCCGCAGATCGTCCTCAACACGCCCCTCTCATCTGTGCTCTGGGCTCCAGGAGAATGACCCCACGGCCACCAGGGCCCGGGCCTCTTGCCCTCTCTGGCTTCCACTGTGGACTTACCCCGTGGAAAGCCCCAGGAGACACATGGGCCTTTACCCCCACCCTTCTGTCCCTCGGTGAGGCCCAAGCAGGGTAGACGCTCCCACTGTGGCCTGCCCTGGGGGCCCCTCCACCCCACCCACCCCTCGGGCTGTGCCCCATGGGACACTCAGAGCCACCGCGTCCTCCGCAGACTGCAGGGGACCGGGCCTTGCAGACCTGTGGCTGCTGGAGCTCTGGATCCAGGTGTCATCGACGGGCGGGGGCACGGGCGTGGACACGGTGCTGGTACTGATGTCCCCGATGATGTTGAGGGCCTCCTTGAGCGCGTGGTACATGCGTAGCATGTCGTCCCGCCTCTGGGCCTGGTCCGCCGACTCCTCCATGAGGCTGCTCTGGTCCGCCGACGAGTACAGGTAGGCCAGCAGCTCGTGGTGGATGAAGGCCTTGGTCTGGGGGCAAGGGGCGGGGGTGGGGGTCAGGGCTTGCGGCCACACCAGCAGGCTGTCCTGCCTCTCCCTTGACTGCAGGTTGCGGAAGAGGTTGAAAACTCGGGGGGGGGGGGGCTTTCTACCCAGGGGTCTGCATGTCCAAGTGCTCTTCCGGCCTGTCTCCGCAGACGCTGGTGATGAAACTTAGCCCAAGACCCCTGCCTCTTTCCTTCCGTCGGTTACCTGCGGCCTGGCTTTTGTTAAAAAACTACTAGTTCCTTCTCTTAAAGAAAAAAAAGTGTTTAAAAGGGGCGCCCGGTGGCTCAGTCGGTTGAGCGTCCGACTCTTGATTTTGGCTCAGGTCACGATGCCAGGGTCTTCTTGCTGAGCGTGCAGCCTGCTTAAGATTCTCTCTCTCCCTCTCTCTCTGCCTCCGCCCCTCCCCGACTAGCACACGCTTGCTCTAAAATAAAACAAACACCACCACCACTACTAGTTTCTGTTCATTTTATACCTTGTTCCTTCCAAAACCTCCTACAGGATACAGGAGTTTTTCAGTTACATTTATTGTATTTCTAGGTACGTGTGCTCACGTGTACACGACCTTCTACACACAGGAACAGGCTTCCCCATTGTTCAGCATTCATACCTCTACGCGATTTTTCTAATCTGACTACATTGGTTAGTAACTCTACAAGAAAGCTTTAAACACAAGTGGAGATGTTCAACTTGTTCTCGATTTTCGAGGGAATGCTTCCTGAGCTTCCCCATTAAGGTCCAGAGTGGCTTTGGGGCGCCTGGGTGGATTGGCGGTTGAGGGTCTGACTTCAGCTCAGGTCATGATCTCACGGTCTGGGAGTCTGAACCCTGCATCGGGCTTTGTGCTGACAGCTCAGAGCCTGGAGCCTGCTTCGGATTCTGTCTCCCTCTCTCTCTCAAAAAATAAACACTGGGGCAACTGGGTGGCTCAGTCAGTTAAGTGTCCAAGTTCAGCTCAGGTCACGATTTCAAGTTTGTGGGTTTGAGCCCCGCGATGGGCTCTGTGCTGTCAGCACAGAGCCTGCTTCAGATTCTGTGTACCTCGCCCACCCCCCATCCCCCGCGCTTGCACTCTCGCTCTCAAAAATAAAAGCATTAAAGAAAATAATAAACATTTAAAAACAAGGTCAAGGGTGGCTTTGGAGGGGCACCTAGGTGGCTCAATAGGTTAAGCATCCGAACCTGGAGCCTGCTTGGATTCTCTGTCTCCCTCTCTCTGCCCCTCCCCCTCTCAAAAATAAACAAACATTAAAAACAAAAAAGAGTGACTTTGAGACTGAAACACAGATTCCTAACAGAAGACTCCTACAACTGTCTTTTTTTTTTAATTTTTAAAAAATGTTTTATTTATTTTTTGAGAGAGAGAGAGAGACAGTGTGAGGAGGGGAGGGTCAGAGAAAGAGGGAGCCACAGAATCTGAAGTGGGCTCCAGGCTCTGAGCTAGCTGTCAGCACAGAGCCTGATGGGGGGCTCGAACCCACGAACTGCGAGATCATGACCTGAGCCGAAGTCAGATGCTTAACCGACTGAGCCACCCAGGCGCCCCTACAATTGTCTTTTTAAGAATGGATGTTGAATTTTCCCAAACGAACTTTCAACATCTGCCAAAATGACCAGGTTTGATAGTTTATTTCCCCTCCCCCTTTACACAAATGGAGCCTTCCAGTATGTTCTGTTGTGCTCCATAGTTTTTTCCCCTACGTTATGAGTTATTATCAACCTGGACATCCTCTTCTTCTTTTTTTTTCTTTCTTTCCATTGTTTTTTGATAGAATGGCTATTTATTAGATGGGCTCTGTTAGGTGGATAGACATTTCTAATTTTCAGCCACTACAAAACAATGCTAAAGAACATCACCACATATATGCTCAATTTGTATGCGGGCAAATGTCTGTGGGAGAACTTCCTGCAAGGGGAGCTTGTGGGCCGGAGCATACATGCATTTTAAATTTCACAGCTGCAGGAGCGTATGAATCATAAATCCCGTCTACACGTGAGGAGCACACCGGCACCCCCATGAGCCTAACAAGGAAACCATGAAGAACACACTGAAAAAGAAAAGACTTGGGATTTTTGCTTCAGACCCTGTTGGATTTCGAGCTTTCACAGGCACAACATAAACGAAAGCTGGTCTGCGTAGCTTCCTGAGTGCCTGGCGGTGCCAAAGGCCTGATATGTGAACCCCCTGCACCCTCCCAGCAACCGAGAGCGGGAGACATTAGTACAAGTGCGATTCACCAGGGAGAGGCCGAACGCCCTGTGAGTCTTGGGAGCCTGGGGGTAGGCAATGCCCTTGAGTGAAGACGGGCTGGGCCACAGGCCAGCAGGAGGCCACTGCTGGGGACAGGCTCGGTCTGGGTTTAAAAAAAAAATTTTTTTTTAAACTTTTATTTATTTTTGAGAGACAGAGACAGAGCATGAATGGGGGAGGGGAAGAGAGAGAGGGAGACACGATCGGAAGCAGGCTCCAGGCACCGAGCTGTCAGCACAGAACCCCACACGGGGCCCGAACACACGGACTGCGAGATCATGACCTGAGCCGAAGTCGGACGCTTAACCTACTGAGCCACCCAGGCGCCCCTCAGTCTGGATTTTAATCCCACCTCCCACTTTTCTCAGTGACTCCGGGCGGCATTCTTGACCTTGCTGGGCCTCCCTTTCCTGTCTAGAAAATGAAGATGATCGCGGTTCTTCTCCTAGGGTCATCACAAGGCTGAAAAAACTTAGAGAAAGCGTATACACGTGGCGTTCGCTTCAATCACCCAAAGAAAAGGGAGCGAGCCCCATGTGGCCCGCACCTTCTGATTTCCTGAGGGAGGCTGGGAACCCTGATTCTGATATTTATAAGGTCGTGACTCAGTCTAATTTTAAATGTTATACAAACGACATTCGGGCCCAACCCAGCTGTGGCTGCCCTGTCCCCTCCCCTGCGATGGGAGGGCACTCACGTTGTTGATCATGAGGTGCATGATGGTCTTTGGCATGAGGTCGCGGATGGACTTGTTGATGATGGCCACATACGAGTCCACCAGGTTGCGAATGGTCTCCACCTGGCGCTCCAGCTGCGGGTCCATGGAGAAGGTGTTCTCCTGGACCCCGTCCTCATTTTCTGCCTGCAGGGGGAGAGGGCCGGTGGTGAGGGGGGCTGTGGCCTGAGGCGGCCATGGGGAGCCCCCTCCTCTGCAGATTGCTTGCCTGTCCTGCCCACAACCAGTTTTCTGGGGATGTCCTCTGACGGCCGTTGTTGGCACCAAGTGGCCCTTCCCGCCCCTGGCCTGAGCTGCCTGGACCTGGGGTGACCTTGGCCCAAGGCGGTTGGACCCCCTCACCTGGGGACTGGACTGTGTTAACTTAGGGGTCGAGGGCGGCCATGTTCACTCCACCTCAAGGACAGGAGGAAGAGAGGGGACAAAGCAGATGGGATCCCAGGCCCATGTATATCCCTGTCCTTGGCTTTACCTGGAGAACCTTCTGGACCCTGACGACACAACCCTCTGCCCTTTTCTCCTTTGTTTGCTCACGACACTATGGGCTACATGCCTGGGAATGACCCATCCAGGGAGATGCTAGACCCCTTCCTCTCCCAGGCTGGGTCTGCACAGCGCGAGGTGTGCCCGCTGGGCAGGGCGGCTCCTCACCTGGTCCTTCTCGGGGTAGACCCCAGCCCGGAGGAACGAGGCCTTCCAGCTGTCCACGTCCTCCTGGGAGTCGCAGGCCAGCTCGATCTGCCGCAGGTCCTTGTAGACGTTCCTGCAGCGAGAGGGAGTTAGAGGCATGTGGTTGACCCTGCCCGTGGGGCGAGCAGGGCGCAGGGAGCTGTGGCGGGGGCTCCCACCTGACCCAGGTGCTCACAGCTGGATGGCCGTGGCACCTCTACCAGCTCGGGCTGATGGGAGCCCCCAGGTAGTGCCTACAGCCTTTCAAGCCCTGCCGAGCGCAGCGCTCGTGCTCAGTGACGTCTGCATCTGGCAGCATCCGTGGGGGTTTGGTTTTGTGGGTTCGGTCGACTCCTCTCCTTTCCCTGGGAACTGGCCCTCTCCCATGCCCTCCTATGGGGGGCAAGGGCTGCCCGACACACTCTCAGAAGTGGGCAGGTGTCCCACAGCACCCCTGCCTGGGGGAGCCCCCGTCACGGTGTTTTCAGGGAGGCTACAGCAAAGTTGTCCAAAGGAACATCCTGCGATGGCAGAATCGTTCTCGACCTGTGTCGTCAGGTGCAGTGGCAAGGCGCCACAGCGGATTCTCTGTGAGCACCAGGAACGGGGCCAGGGTGACAAAACTTCTATCTTGTTTCCATGACTGTTATTCTGGGGTTCCTGAGCTCACTCGTAAATGATACGTTAGGTACTATCTGCGCCTTCCCGCACAGGGGATCGCGGGACGGGGTAGGCGGGCTCGCTGCCCACTGTGCCCCAAGGAGGAGCTTCCTGGCAGGCCTGTCCCACGACAAAGCCCAGGCTCAGCCATACCCAAGTGGGTCCCAGAGCTTGAGGCCGGCCCAGAATAGAGCAGCGAGAGAGCTATTCGTACACAAAACAGGAGGCTGGCCTCCAAGCCCTGGGAGCGATGGGCAGCGGGGGAGGTGGCCCTGGGGCAGCGGGGAGGATGTCGATGTCTGTTGGTCCATCATGAAGAACCTCCAGGCCTTGGCTGAAAGCCAGTCTGACTTAGTGCTCCCTGGCTCCTGGATGAGGACGCATGAGAGGCCCGTATCCATACTCTGCATGTCGTCTGCTCGCAGACCTCCTGCCAGCTCTCTTCCCAAGCAGAGGAAAGCATCTTTGTTTTTGCTGAAGGCCCCCCACCCCGCCCTAGCAGCCATGGGGTGGATTTACTGAGGACGTCCTGGGCCCTTCTCTTCTGTCTACAGGTACCCAGGGGTCTCACCCCATCTGTGACTTTGGACAGGCCATGAAGTAACAACTCCCCAATTCACACCCTGCCCGGAGCTCGCTCCCCAACACCAGACTCTTGTCATGTAACAGCCGCCTCCCTGATTCCCCACCTGGGGTCTCAGAGCCCTCTCTCCCTCAGCGTGGCCCCAACCCAGCCCGACTGTCCCCAAGCCTACCCTGACTCTGCCTTCCCCCCAGCTGATGGCAGCTCGGTGCCCAAGTGAGCTCAGGATCACCAGAAAATGCCTTCCTCTCTTGCACCCACATCCACCTGGACTTGGGTCAGCTCTTGACCTTCAGCATCGGCCGCCGCCTTCTCTGTGTCCCCAGCCCAGCCCCCCAGAATTCCCACCTGGACTAAGGGCTATGCAGCCGGTCCTAGTTTCCCAACTCCTGCCCTGCCCCAGGGCAGCCACCAGGGGGCGCCTGAGCACCCGAGCAGGAGCCAGTCCCTCCTCTGCTCAGACCCTCTGCCATCCCTCCATCAGGTCTCTGCCTGGATAGGTCTTTCCTGACCACACACTGGAAGCACCCATGGCTGTTTTCTGATTCTCACTTGATTCCCTTTCTAAGTTTTTCTTTTTTAAATATTTTTGAGACACAGAAAGAGCATGAGTGGGGGGGACGGGGGACGGGGAGGCTCTAGGCTCTGAGCTGTCAGCACAGAACCCGACGCAGGGCTTGAAACCATGAACCGTGAGATGATGACCTGAGCCACCCAGGCGCCCCTCACTTGATTCCCCTTCTAGAACATGAGACCCCAGGGCAGGGACTTTACACAGACGATGCTCAGTGGCCGCTGCAGAATGACCGGACAAGGCCGGCCGCCCTCGCACGGTGGGCCCTCACCTCTGCTCCGTGTTGAAGATGGCGAAGACGTGCTTGTTGGACATGAAGCCCTTCTCCACGTCGCGGATTTTCAAGTTGTCCAGGGGCAACATGTACTTCTTCTCCTTCTCCTGAGGGCGGGAGGGGGACAGGTCACCCCGGACTGGACCCCACCTCGAGGGCCACTTCCAAAACCTGATGCCACCCGAGCTGGTGGCTTTACTGGGATTAACTCACCTGCCTCGGCCCCTGCCTCTCCCTTGTGCACTCTGCCCCAGCCATGCCGGCCTCCTTGATGCTCGTGTCACCCCAGGGCCTTTGCTGGAATGCTCCTCCCGATGGCTGTGTGGCTCCCTCCTTGCCTCCTTCAGGTTTTTGTGCAGAGGGGACCCTCTCGGAAAGGCCTGCCCCGACCCAACCCCCGCCCCTCGCAAGCTCACAGGCACTCTCTCCCTTGTCCTCTCCGTCCTCCCCTTGCTACTTCCCCTTGCCTAACACAACACACATTATCTTGCTCATTGACCTAGGCTGCCGTCTGTCACTGGCCTGATTTGTCAGTTCCTCGAGGCCAGGGATTCCTGTCTGTTTTGTTTGCACCACACCTACAACCACTGTATCTTCACAACGAGCCTGTAGTTGAATTACCGCTGTGATCCCATCTTAGACAGGAAGACTGAGGCAAAGAGGGGGCAGGCAACGATTCTGGGGTGGGGCTGGGATTTAAAACTCATCAGCTTCAGATGATCCTGGAGCTGGAAAGCGAGCCCCATTGAGGTGACGCCTGAGCTCCAAAGCCACGGAAGTGTCGCTCGCTTCCTAAGGGCAGCCCTATTCAGGAAGGGCCCCTCTGAGAGCAGGCATGGCAGTCTTGGTGGCCGCTGGGGAAGCAGCTGAGAGGACGTGGCCCTCAGCCAGGGCGCAGGCCTGGCGAGTCGCGGAAGCCAACATTCACCCACCGAGGGCGGCTAAGAACCTTGTGTGCCCCAGCCTGGGGCTGGGCCCCCTGTGAGTGCATCATCTTAGACCTCCCGGCGGCCACTAACTGGGTTTTCCCCATCAGGAAACAAGAGCACAGCATCAGGGGTGCATCGGGACCCTGTGGCTCCCATACCCAGGTGACCCACAGCAGCTCTGATGAGCCTCCCCTGTCCCTGCCAGGGAAGCACTGTGCTCAGAGAGGGAAGGTGGCTGCCCAGGGCCACACGGCAGGCGGAGTGGCCACAGCGCGACTTCAGAAACCAAGGCCGTGTGACCCAAAGCCAGGTTCTGCCCACCACCCCTTCCTGAACCTCGGGGCATCTATGGAGAGGAGACACCTTCCCCAGCACCTGGGAGTTCACTTTCTTTTCACCCGTTTTGTGCCAAAGCTCCGAATTCCAGAGCAGCCACCGTGATGAGGGGCAGGGGCTGGGGGCTCCCTGGCAGGTGACGGCTGGCTCAGAGTCTCAGGACCACACAGTGAGGCAGGCGTGGGCACCAGGCTTGCTCCTGCAGCCTTAGCGGCTCGGCTGGGCTCCGGCCCACCCTGGCCATGGACCCTCGGGTAAGTCCCTGCCTCTCTCTGCCTCCGTGTCCTCATCTGTCAAAGGCGGACAGGAGTCCTGCCCTCCTTGTGCAACGTGAGGATTCAGGCGAGCCTAGGAGACACCAGGGTTTTCTTTCGTGTGTCTGTCCCTCTCTCTTATGGCCCTAGGCTCAGGTCCCTGGACTCTGGCAGAGGAAGAAGCCGGGCAGAGTGCTCCTTCCGGCCGAGCTGCAGTGAGGGGCCCTGCGGCTACAGAGGCGCGAACCCCCCACCCACGCTGCAGAAGGGGCGGGGCGGGGGGGGGGAGAGGGCGGTCCAAGGAAGGAGGTGGCAAAGAAAGGCTCCGGGTAAGGCCCAGGGCCTCCAACTTCCCGGAGAAGAGTCTCAGGGGCTTCAGAAGGGGCCAGGACCGGGGGGGGGGGGGGGAGAGGGGGGCCCTGCTCAGAAGACTGTGGAAGGGCCTCTGCTGCCCCCACCCTGTCGTGTCAGGAGGCAGGAAGCTTCCAGCCGGCCGGCCGGGCCAAGTAACTGAGTCACAGTCCTTCTGGGCCCTGAGCGAGACGCCACATCTGGAACCGTTTATAGTGTGATTCCGCCCAGAGCGAGGCGGCCGCCTTCCTGATGCTGCGGACACACACGCACAGAACAAACACAGAGACGCAGAGGCGCGCGTGCACCACCCCCCCCGCCCCCCCAGGAGACCTTGGCCTGCAAGCAGCGGCCACGGACCCAGACCCTCCCTCCCGCCCACGCCCACCAGCTCCCCAGCCCCCTCCTTAGGATTTCCTGCAAACCCACAACTTTCTCCAGATGCGAGCCGGCCCCAGCCCTGCCACGTCAGAAGAGGCGAAGTGGACGGGCCCGCTCCAAGGGACCGGGGCGCCGTGGCCCTCCTTGCGCCCCCCCCCCACTTCCCCCCACTGCCCCGGGGGTCCTGCAGGACGGACAGCCGGCCCCGCCAACCCAGTGTTCAGACTACCTGTTCAGGGGGCTCTGAATGTGTACAGTAGTCTGCACATTGGTTAGGCTGGGCTCGGGCAAGCGGCGCGCCGGGACGGGCACCCCCAAACTTGCTGCCCCTCCGCAGCGAGGCAGGCCTGGAGGTGAGTGCCATCGCCCACCGCCCTGCTCCCCACTGGGGTGGAGATGCGCACACAAGCCCCGGGGAGTCGGGAAGGGGCTGGGTGGGAGAAGAGGGGCCAGGGAAAAGCGGGGGGAGCCTGCCGCCCGCCGAGGGGGTGGGGGCTCCGGCCGAACTGTTCCCCTACCCCCGCCCCAGTCTGTAACTGCTTCCTCTTGGGCTATTTTTTAAAATAAAGAAATACAGTTCGCCTCTCTTGAGGCGTCTCTGAGACGGTCCCTGGGCTTCGGGGGGTGGGGGCTGCCACGTGGGGGGTTCCGAGGGTCCCTGCTCTGCCGGGACCCGGCTCCCACCCCTCCTGGTCTTAGCCTGCTTTGTGTCTGCGGTGCGCACAGGGCCCCTTTCACGGGCCTGGTGTTACCCCTTGCCGGCCGTCCACCCTCCTCCCGCCAGAAGCTTCCCAGGGCCTCTGGTCTGGGCTCGCAGGAGGCTCCGGGGCTGCGGCCTTCAACCCCCCACACGAGGGGAACACGAAGGACCCTTTCTCCGCTAAAGAAAAGGAGCTCTTAACAAGGCCTTGGAGTGGCCCGCCAGGATGGGTGCTCCCACCCAGGGCGGAGATGCCCAGGCCCAAGGTGGAGCCCGGCCCCCGGCTGGCCTGGCAGTGGACGCACCACAGCAGACCGGCTTTCAGACTGCGGGGGCGGGAGGAGGCACAAAATGCAAAAGCGTCATCCCCACCCCCCGAGCCCGGCCATTTTGAGAAGCTGATCTGGCCACAAGGGTCCCTGAAGGAACGCCTGACCTCACCCTCCCTCTGCATCCCAACCCCGAGAGGCGCTGTGGTCCTGGACGCACCCTCTCCCGTGTTAGAGACAGCCACCAGACAGGGTCCTTCAGCAGGCTCGGGGTTCCCGCTGCTCTTGGAAGGTTCCAGAAGGAGGGGAACAATGACATTTCACCCCTAAACACGCTCCCTCAGAGGAACCGTGTCCGGCCTGGGCCGCAAGGGAGTGGTCCAGGCCAGGGCTGAGGGGTCTCTCAGGACAAGGAGCATGCGCCCTATACCCCCAACACGGGGACCCTTCCCCGCTCTGTGACACAGGGCGAGTCACTGCTTGGAGCCTGATTCCTCCAGGACAGACGGAGTATAAGGATTTCCTGAGGAAAACGTGGCCGCGGTGGGCTCTCCAAGCCAGCACACAGAGCTGTGCCCTCCCAGCTGAGCGGGGCACACAGGGGCCATATGACCGGATGGTCAGGGCCGGGGGAAGGCCCTTCCTTCCCTTCTTCAGGCTGCTGGAGACCATACTGTGATGGGCGTGGGGGTCTGGGGCCACGACAGGGGAGTGGCGCTCCGGGGACGGTGGAGCTGGGGCCCTGCACAGCCTCCCAGCACAGGCCTGCCAAGCTCACCAGGACACGGGCAAGGAACGGACTTCTGTCTCTGTAAGTGCCTTCATTTGGGGCCTCTGTCGCAGACACCCAACACCCCCCTGGCCAACAGGGAGAGGCGGTGGGCCTTTCGCGGGGCAAGCCCAGGAAAATGAGAGAAACACAGTGCCCCCTGCTGGCGACCCTCAGAAGCCAACCCCACCCACGATGGAGCAGCAACAGGCAGTCACAGGGGACCAGCGCCACTCCCCGCCATTCCCGGGCCACTAGGCCGCGCCAGTGCAGAGGTGGAGGAGGGACCCGGACAGTAGTGCTGCCCGAGAGGCGGCCCACCGGGCTGGGGGCGCCATCGCTCAGAGCGCTTGCCCACGGGTTCCTGGAGGCCACCGTACAAGGCAGCACGCAGGGCCATCCCCGGGGTTAGTTCCTGGTGCCATTCCCAGAGGCCTCCCCACGTCCTTTGGATCAGGACAAGCATGTGTGGAACGCTCTAGACAGACGCTATAGGTAAGCACGTCACGGGGACCATTCTACCCCACTTCACAGACGGGGAAACGAAGGGCCTGGCTGAGCCCGTTGTGGATGCTGGACCTCCCCCCGCCCCCCCTGCACCTCAGCAGTCTGGCCGGGAGCCTGAGTCCCTGACCTCTGAGAGCCAGGGATGCCTCACTATGGCCCTGGAGGCCGGGGTCAGTTTCTAGCGCGCCGAGGGCTCCCCTCCCCACCTCCCTCTCCTGGGGTGGGCCTGCCTTCTGGCTGGACCCCCAGGGGGCCGTGTGGGGCTGGGACCTGCAGCCTGGTGCCTGGTATGCCCCCCATCCTCGGAGGGGGGAGCTCGGGGCGCCTCTCTCGAATGAACCAGCAGACGTCCACCTACTCTTGTCTCTCTGCCCCCCCCGCCCCCCTGCCCCCCACCCCCGGGCCACTCACCTCCTCATCCTTGTACCAGGATAGAGACTCGGCCGTCAGTACAAACCAGTACTCCTTGGAGCCGCCCTTCATCAGGCTGATGTTGTTGATGGTCAGCCAGCCCCTGCGGATCACCTGAGGGAGAGGGGGCTGCTCAGAGGGGGACGACGCCCGCCACCCGGCCCAGCCCAGCCCACCCCCGCGCGGGGCCCAGTGCCCTGGTTCCCAGGAAGGAAGACGGAGGACCACACAGCAGAGAAGCCTCCAGCCCTAGGCCAGGGAACCCAACTCCACCTTGCCCCCAAGCATTTCCCACTGGGAACCAACACGCACGGGACGCCCAGGCGGACAGACAGAGGGCACGTGCACTCACTCAGGAGGGCTCGGGGGCGCCGGTGGAGGGGACAGGCAACAGCACAGGCAAGAGGAGGTGTGCCCGGCTGCAAGGGGCCCAGGAGCGTTCCCGGGCTTATACGGGAGTGTGTCACAGGGGACGTGGCATTGGAGGAATCACACTTGAGGGACCAAGTGCCAGGGACACCCTCACACCTGCCCCACGCGTCCCCTGGACGATGGCTGCTGACGGAAGGCTGGAGGAGTTGCCACAAAATGGGAGTGGTTTTCTTTTGTGGCCGGACCAGCAGAGGCTTAACCCACAGCGTCACCTCTGCTGCCCGAGCCGTTGACTCATCTGCCCAGCTTACTCAGGTGGACACTTGGTGGGCGAAGGGGCCCGCTCTGAATGGGGGCTGCGGCCAGCCCCCGTCCCGGGGTTCCCTTCCCCACAGGCTCTTTCCAGAGTATAGGAAGAAGGGGTGCTTCCACCGGAGGGCTGGGGCCAAAGGTGTGAGCCTGCGGCACCCGCCAGGGATCTTGCCCCCCGCTGGCCTCGAACCCGGCAGCCCTACTCTTCTCCGACGTGTTGAGGCTCTGGCCCGGAGGATCCCCTGGACGGGGCTCGTCTGCCTGTAGCTGACACCTGAGTAGAAGGCAGAATCCAGCCAGGCCTACGCAGAGGCCTCAACAGACAGCCACATGCAGGCAGCCTGGGAGGCCACGGTCCCGTGTTCCCTGGGTCACAGAGGCATGCGTGGGCCAGAGCTACCCATCACTCTGGCTTGGGGACCCCGGGGCCGTGGGAAGCACAAGGAGGCACAGGCAAGGCCGCCCAGGGGGCCCAGGCAGCAACAGACCGGGCCAAGCTACGGAGATGCGGTCAAGGACAGCTGGAATGGGCTGGTATTGAGTCCTCCCAGGGTGGGGCAGGGCAGAAGCAGCAGGGATGCGGCATGAGGGATGACTCTGGGGCTCACGTGTCTTCCTGATGGGTAGGTCTCAGGAGAGGCTTTATCCTCCTACTGTGACCTGCCCCCAAGGCTTATCAAAGCTTAACAGGGCCAGCTGCCTCCTATGGCTGGAATTAGGCTCTGAGACCCATGGGCCATGAAGCTGGAGGCAGCCAAGCACACCCAGGGACCCCAGCACTACACAGAAGCCCTTGTCCAGGCTGGGGACAGCACAGGATGCCACCTGGCAGCCCTTGTTAGGGCTTCCTAGCGATGACGAGACAGCACCTGGAAACCCGTGGCTACCAGCGAGCAGGCAGAGACCACTGGCACCCACCCAAGCATGGGCTGCCTGGTGAGCAAGGGGATAGGGCCCGCTGTCCCCAGTAAGGTCATGGTATCCTCCCAGGGCGCCCTGGTTTAGCACCGGAAATCTGGAGTCCTGGGAATGCCCCCAGTCCCAGGCAAAGTGGGAGGTGTGGTCACGCTGGGGGCAGGGCTGGTCTTCAGACTCAGGCTCTCGGCCATGCTGCATATGGCCCAGGAAGGAGTCCCTGGCGCCAGCACCCACACCCTCTGTCCCAGAGCTGTGTGGGTCTGTGTTCATACCCGTTCTTCCCTTCCCCGGCTTGGGGGGTAGGGGGCAGGGCAGAGCCCGCCTAGTCCTAGCCCAGGCTGGACAGGGGGAGGTACTTCTAGACCTCAGTCACCGACAACCGGGGGAAGAGGAGCAAGAGGTGGAGAACATAGGCGGTCAGTGCTCCCCAGAAGTCTTCACATGGGGAGGCCTCTCCACTCCGGGGCCCAGCCCAGTTCCCCAGGGGGCAGATGTGCCCCCCACCTACCCCTCCTTGGCCTGGCTCACCTGCCTCCACCCTCAGGTGGTAGCAGTCAGAGCTGGGAAATAGAGCCCTGGTCACGGTGCGGGGCGCGCGGCCACGGGGCAGAGGCCGTGCCGGGAATGGCACCTCTGAGTAGGCCTGGAGAAGCCTGCAGGTCCCCTTCCCCTCGAGTTGCCCAGAGAGCTGTCTGCGGGGGAGCCATGTAGGGTCAGGGACGAAATCCCACCCTGGGGAGGAGCAAGCTGTGGGCGGCAGCCACATGCACTGAGTCCACAGGAGAAGGCGTGGCTGGGCCTCCTCATCCAAAAGCCAGATTTGTGTCCCGGGGGCCTGGCTTAGAAGGGGGGGGGTGGAGGGACAGAAGAGGCAAGCAGGCTCCCATGGCCCCGGTGCACAGCGGCAGGGGTGGGAGGAAGGGCTGCCAGGGAGCAGTGGGGGCAGCAGCAGGAAGCAGCAAGCTGGGGCCCGCCGGCAGGGTGGGTCAGCCTCCTCCTGGGTCAGGGTCTCGACCTGAGTCACCCGGGCAGGAATGGGAACCATGGCCAGGAGACCCAGGGGCCCACAGCAGGGGCGCGGCTGGGCTTTGGGGCTGGGGCCATGGAAAGTGGCAGGAAGAGAACAACTGAACCTCATAGGAGGTGAGGAGAAGTGGGCCTCTGGGCTGTTTGCAGGGGGAGATGGTTCAAGTTCGGAGAGGACTGGGGGCGACACAGGGAAACGCGGGACCCACAGGCCTCCGGAGCGGCCCTTCCTCCGGCCTCTGCCCCTACCCGACCCTGCCGAGCTTCAGCTCTCTCGGCACCTGCCAGGCCCTGGGTGCAGTGCGGCCCTGGCACGGGACCACCTCAGCTACTGCGAAGACCCCCACCAGAGGGCAGCAGCAGGGCCGCCAGTGCCTCAGTGGTCAGCGGCGGGAGACCGCCCCGGAGGAGGCGGCCCAGGCCTTGCGTTTGGAGGCGGAGGGCTGGGGCTGAAGCCAGCTGCTCTGAGGTGAGCACCTTGAAGAGAGGTCACCTCTCAAAGGGGAGCACACCTGCTCCCCCCTGGGCTGGGCTGGGCCGCACGTGGAGAGGAAGTGTTCCCTATAACAGGGATGGCAAATACCATTCGTTGGGGGCGGCTGCACCAATCGATGGGTAGCAGCTGCCGCCTTGGCGAGAATTCAAAGTGAGAATCCTGGGCGCAGCGGGAAAGGACACTGGGGTCAATGAGTGATGCCCGCCGCAGGCAAGCTCTCAGGGAAGGGAGCAAGTGGCACAGAACAGTCTAATCGATCGTCCTATCTGCCGTGGGCATGAAACAACAGCGGCAGCACCCAGGGCACCCAGGAGAGAGCTCCCTGATCAGCCAGTCACGCCTTTGGGGGGGGGGGCCGTAGGAGGGGTGTCACGTGCAAAGCTATCACGTGAGGAAAAGAAAAATTCTCTGACCAATCCAGTCACACCTGCCGCGGAAAGGGGAGTAGCGGCATGCTCAGGAAAGGACACCAGCATCCATGAGCCATGCCTGCACACGGCCAGGGAGGGGCACCAAGGAAAGCGCACCGGATCGATTAGTAATGTCTGCCCTGAGCGCAGGAAGAGAACATTTCTGCATGGTGAGGCCCGCGCGGCAGGGGTGAGAAACAGTTCCAGCAGGGCTTAAGCAACACCGTCGGTGGCCAGGGATGTGAGGGGAGGGAAGCCTGGGGTGTTAGCAGAGTATTTGCCATCCCTGACCTACAGGAAACTAGCTACACGTCAGGAATGGGCTGGCGGGGGGCGGGGGTGGGGCGCCCACAAGGGTGGTGGTCAGGTTAGTGTCTGTGTCAGTCGGCTTATGCCCAGGGCAACACGGAGTCCAGCGGGTGTTGGCCACGGCAGGGGGTTTTAGGTTAGCTTGGTTTTTAGTTCTGTTATTTGGGGGGGAAAGGCACATTTACAGGGTGGCGGGATCTCCACCACTCTTAGGTTCTCTAATGTTCGCTACCACACTAAGTGGGTACTTACCAAGATCTCCCCCTTTGAAAATGCAAAGTTAGGATTGTGGGTAAATCAAAGAAGAGCAGGCAGAGGAAAAGAAAACGTAAGGGACATGAGGGGACAGAGAAAAAGCAGGAAAAGCACAAAAATGGGAGGAGAGAAGAGCAGGGGAAAAAAACAGCAAAAGAAAAAAAATTACATGCTATTAATTATATTCATGGTGTTAATATTTAATTCATTATCATCTCCCGAAACAAAAAAGCAACAACGTATGTATTACCTACGGCAAGCGCAAAAAAATCATGCAGTGGTTACATCCTTCTTTTCCAGAGGGCTCTGTAATCGCGCGGCACAGCAGAGCCCCCACCCGTCCCCACCCCCACCACCCGTCTAATATGGAGAAGTGGGGTGTGGTCTGGCAGGAATTTTTGCAAAGATGATGTGTTTTCTTAAAGAAAAAAAAAAAAAAAGAAGGCACCTAACACTGGCATATATGAAGCTGTTCATATGTGACCAGGCCTCTGGCTGGGGCTGTGACATCAAGGTAGAAAACGCTTCACGTGGCTCTGGGTTTCTCCAGGAATGGGGCTCACGGCACCCCAAGGCTTCCCAGACCCGCTTCTCACCACGCAGCCTCCCACCCACCTTGCCCAGGTTCCAAGTCTCCGGGGCTAGGGCTGGGAACCCAATTTGGCTGCAGCCACCCATGCCCGTCTCTCGGGGGTCAAGTTCTAACCGTGGCCTTGGATGTCAGACAGGGCCTTCTGGGTGTGCAAATGTGCCCCACAGCCCGGGCCAGAGCTTGTTCAAAGACAGGTTCCCTGAAATGCCAAAACCTGAATGGACTCGAGAGGCCGGGAGTGGGGGGGGGGGGGGAAGGGTCTGGCGGGACATGTCACGAGCCAGGGACCATCAACTGGGCTCAGCGGTCCCTACATCCCATCCGCCCCCAAGGCTAGAGCTGTGGGCTGGGGAGGGGTGGGCTACCTGGTTGGGGATGGCTCTCTTCTTGTTCAGCTGCGTACTCCTCTGCTGGGCGCTGAAAACGAAGCAGAGAGAGGACTCACGTGGCGACAGGCTGGGAAGGACGAGGTGGGGTTCTCTCCCTTGTGGGGGCCAAGGGGCCAGCTCAGGGTGGAGGCAGAAAGAAGCCCCTTCCGCGCAGAGGGCTGCCCCCAGGGAAAGAGCTCATGCAACGAGATGCATTTCGTTAAATGGAGGCTTCGAGGCCCTGACCTCAGCCACTCCCAAGAGCACCAGCTATTTCCAGGGGTCAGTGGCCCCAGAGCCTTCGAGGCGGGACCCCCTGGTGTCTGGGAGGCGGCCATGGTGGCCTCAGGGTAACCTGAGAACCAGGCTGCTTGGGGGGGTCAAACTTGCAGCGTCTCCCCACGCTCTGTGCCCATCTCTGACCCCAGCACCAAGGCCACAGAGCCAGCCAGCCTGGGAGATCAGGCCACGGGACAGCTGCTCACCGTGAAAACATTCTGGATGGTTCCTGACCCAGTCCACAGGAGACGTAAGGTCACTGGGAGCGTTTCCATCAAGTCCCCTTATTTGCCTACAGTCCTGATCTCTTCTTCTTCAGCTACCCTGTTTCCCGGCGAGCGCGTGCCACGGGGGTGAAGGCCGCCTGTGTTGCACGCGGGCACTCACTCAGCTCCCCCGTTCATCCTATTTTCTGCTGGGACAATCACGGCACCACCCGCCTGCAAACAGCTGACACCCCCAGTTACTTAGGCATCCTATTTGCTTTTCTTCTCGTACTGCTTGAGGAGTAAGATGTTCCTTTAGGAGTACGTATTGTTTTAGGAACTTTCAGAATGTGACAGAGCAAACCGTCTTGTTACATCCCTTTACTGGCTGCCTCTGGGGCTGTCCCTGAAAGTTCAAGCTGGCTATTGGATAAAGGAGAGAGACAGAGAGAGAGAGAGAGAGAGAGAGAGAGTAAGAGAGACAGTTAAGGACGTAGGCTGCCGTTCCTAGACAGGCAAAGGTTGAACCCTAAGAATGGAGGAAGTATTGGGGCACCTGGGTGGCTCAGTCGGTTGAGCGTCTGACTCTCCGTTTTGGCTCAGGTCACGATCTCACGGTTTCATGGGTTCAGGCCCCACACTGGGCTCTGTGCTGACAGTGCAGAGCCTGCTTGGGGTTCCTCTGTCTCTCTCCCTCTCTCTGCCCCTCCCCTGCTCACACGGTCTCTGTCTCTCTCAGAATAAATAAACTTAAAAAAAAAATTTATCCAACAGTTTTCCTAACATTCAAGGAGTTTATTATAGAGCTTTTTCTCCGGGCCCTGGGTTTCACGTTTAGAGGGCAGGGAGAAAGCAGCCCAGAACATCTAGCAGAAGAAGGAGTTCGGTCAACAGTGTCTGCGGGAGACGGGCCGATTAAGCCACACGCAGTGACGGCTGGAGGCTAGCGAGGTCCCAGAAGTGCTGCTTCGAGGGGCTTCCGGGATCCCACCCTCGCCTGGCAGCCCCTTCCCTTGCCTGCGCCCAGCCAGACATTTCTTGCTATCATGTGGGTGAGGGGGGGTGGAGGGGAAGAGTCCAAAGTCTTCCCCTCGGCCTGCAGGGCCCCTCCTGGCAATGGGGCCTGGCCTCTCCCCCTTCCCCCCTGCCTTGCTCTCCCCGTGCTCCTGTGACTTGGGTCTCCCTTCCCTCCCTCCCTTGTCCCCAACACTGTCTAGCTCTTCTGCCTATGTGCCCCCTGGCTGTCGTGACTTCCCCGGGAAAGGTCTCTCCAGGCCACCTCCCTCACTCCACTCTCCTACAGCCCCTCATCTACTCTCCTTTCCAACTCTGGTCTTCCTCATGAGAAGTGCTCAGTGACAACATGTGTCCAGCCTGTGGGCTCTGAAAGAGCCTGGCTCGTTCCCCGCACTGGGCCCGGCTCTGGGACAGCACGCCACGGTGCTCCCCTGACGTCCACCCTCCCCCAAGGTCGGGGCCCTGGGCCCCGCCCCCAGCCAGGGCGACCCCGATCACACACCAGGAAAAAGGCACACAGCAGGCAATACCCACCCGGTCACCAGCTGCTCAGTATAATAACAGCTGGGGGCAGTGGGAAGGCCCAGGAGTCCAGAGGAAAGAGTGGAGTGGTCAAAGGAAAAACAGGAGAGATTGTGAGAAGGAACTGTGGATGAAGTGTGAGAAGCAGAGACGTCAAGGTGAGGCGAACGGCAGCAAGCCAGGGAGGGGGCCGGCGGTCTTGGCCCCCACACGCCCGGCTGCCGGGAGGGGAGGCGCCGGAGGTCAGGGCCCCTCCGCCCTCCCCGAGCAGGGAGAGCCCAACCAGGGCCCTTGGCTCGTCTGGGTGCGGAGAACAGCTTCTGATCATGCCCTCATTCATTCATTCGTTTGTTCATTCGATCGTTCGTTCGTTCCTTCCTTCCACTCACCTACCATGTGCCCAGCCAACAACAGCTGCCCAACTGTCCTGAGCGCAATGATAAATGCTCTACCCGGAAGTGCTTCGCCCAGCACAGAGACCCCTGAGAGAAAGATCCTCTTGCCCAGCCTGCTAGCCCAACACCGGATTCTAACAGGCCTTTCTCCACGAGGAAGCCTCCCTGCGCCCAGAAGGCCAGGCCGGAAGTCTGCCCCTTGGACTCCACACAGCGTCACACAGCCCTGACCCCGGTGGTGATGACACCATATTACACATGGCTGGCTGCATGTCTGTCTCTGGCCTGCGACCTTCCTTTGACAGCGGGGGCCGGGGTCTGCGCTTGGCACAGAGAACGCACACCAGGAACACTTGCTAGGTGAATGCAAGGAGGCTGGCGACTGGTTACTCTGTTATTCTGCTGGGCAGAACAATCCGTGGGACGCCCAAGCTCACTGAGGGGGGACCCAGGGGCTGATGGGAGTCAGTGCCATCGAGCGTTTCAATTTGGAACCTGTAAGAGGGCCCAGTGCAGATGGGCAAGTCTGGAGACAGCTGCACAGTTTGTGAAAGGTTCTGAGAAGTCACGCAGGAAGGAAAGCACTGAATACTGCCTCACCCTCACAGGTCTTCCCCATAGGAGGCATGCTGAGGACGAGTGTGAATGCCGCTATTAGCCCAGGAAAGCTTCCAGATACTCTCAGATGGCTCTACACTTCGCCCCAGGATCCAGACAGAAAGACCCTCTTGCCCCGGTCTGCTGAGGGAAGCCAACCCAACCATCCCCCTCAGGGCCTGGCTCGGAGGGTGGGCATTGGTACCCCCACCAGCTGCTGTCCTGAAAAGTACATACTTGGCAAATCCGATAAAGTCCTCGTGGTTCGTGTTGATGTAGGACTGCTCGATGTCGATCAGAAGAAGAATCTGGAAGAAGGAGGGGATCTGTGAGCAGAGTGGAGCTTGGCGAGGATGGCTGTGGCCAGAGCACTTCCCAAGCCTGCCAGCAGGGGGAGCTGGAACCATACGGCTTCCCAGGCCGGAGAACTGGGTGGGAAGACTGGGACGGAGCACACCCCTCCAACACCAACCTTGGGGTAAATCTGCAGGGGGAGGAGGGGCACGGGTACTTGGAAACTTCAGGGCCTCACAAGGAAGAAAGACTGGGCCAACAGCACAGAGGGAGGCAGCCGTGTGGTGGCTGCAGGTGCGGCCTCGGGGGCTGACCACCTGGGCTGCCGTCTCACCCTTGGCCTCACCTTACTGGACGTTGGAAAGGGGCAACAAGAGGCCCAACTGCGTAGGATTAAATAACCCCCAACGGGTGAAGTGTTTAGAGGAGCGCCTGGAGCGTTGTTCAGTGCTGCAGTCACACAGCAAACATAAGAGGCCAGGCAAGGGCGTTAGAATGAACCCCCCCCCACACACAGGCCCACAGGAGCCAGTCAGGGTGGCACCTCAGGTAAGGATCAGGCCTTCACACAATACCCTGCCCCTTCCTGGCACGTCCCTGTGCCTCTGAGCCCTCCAGTGTCAAACATGCCAGGCACTTGAACTTTGCGGGGTTGCTGGAAAATGCTGGGGTGCTCGGTCCCTGGGAGCCACTGTTGCTGGTTTTACAAGGCCTGAGCCCCATCGGCCAGAGCCCCGGGACGGAGCCCGCGAGTGCTGGCAGTGGGCCAACCAGGCGCCATGGTGTGCGCGGAAGGGACAGCAGCGTTCCCGAAAACAACAAAATCCAATGGAATCTTCGGAGCTTTTGCTACAGCTTCCAGGCTACGGGAACCAGCCCCCGCTCCACTGCCATGGGCAACGCGGCGGTGCCGCCACCAAACACAGCACGCAGGCTTGTGCTGGTTCCGGTTTTGCACGGACACCTGCCGGAGACCACAAGGGCCCCCCGGGGGAAGCGAGTCGGCCCGGGTGTAGCGGCGTGCAGCCGGCCTCGGGCTCACTCGGTGCGCCACAGGTGCGGGGTCGGCCCCACTCCGTCCTCGTGTGCGCTTGGCCTTCACAAGAACAGGTTACAACGTGAAAGGCACCCACGCGTCATCGGGAGCGCGAGCGGGTACACCAAGCTGTGGTCCGCGCGCGCGAGGGGACCCCACTCAGCGGTCACCAGCAACAAACCCCGCAGATGCCCCGAATGACAGGGGTGAATCCCAAACGCGCTATGCGGAGCAACAGAGGTCGGACTCCGGGGGCTACATACAACAGGAGGCCACTCGAGCGACTTTCTGGAAAAGGCAAAACTTAGGGAACAGGGAGCGGACGGGTCGTTGCCGGGGCTGGGGGCTGGGGGCCGGGGAGGGGCAAAGGAGGGGAATTGTGAGGGCCACAGAATGGTTCTGGATCTTGCTGGGGTCGGGGGCGGGCAAGTTCCCTTGTTTTCTGTATTTGTCATTACTCGAAGAAATGTATGCTCAAGATTTAAGCGCATAAAAAAATTTTTTTAATTAAAAAAATAAAAGATTCATGCAAATAAATGACACTTGAAAGATAAAACAAAAAGCCAATACCTGGTCCTTGGTTCTCCCCTCCCGTTCCCGGATGTAGGTGGTGACGATTCGCTCGGTCTCTTCTCGCAAGCGGGGGTAGGAGCTGAGCTGGGGGGGGAGCAGAGTGGTGGCATTGGCTGG
>CM053574.1:7449480-7499326 GCA_028646485.1 Cryptoprocta ferox | reverse complement strand
GACGGTGTGGCCGAGAGAGTGACAGGGCGCCCACGCACGAGCAGATGTGCTTTTCGAGAATGGATTCCAAAGTGGAAAGTGGCAGAGAAAAGTGGGCGCTGTGTGTCTGCTGCCCGGCAGCGACAGGTGCCCCCTCCGCCCGGCACTGGGTGAGCGCAAGGACCCCGAGGATAATGAAGGCCACCGGGCCCGTGGGGTGGGAACTCTCGGCCGGCTCGTGAGTGAGTAGCGCCTATTCTGGGCATCTGGGCCATCTACCTCAGAGGGACCCCCTTGCAGAAAACCACGCCCCGATCACAACCAAGCCAAAGGCACAGAGAAGCCCACCTTCCGAGGTTCGCACATGACGGGGAAAACTGAGCGGGCGCTCAAAATCACTAGCGCCTCTCAAACGCCCTGTGGCATCATGAACGCGCAGGTCTGCGTGCTGATGGCATTTCACCTGCGGTGACAGTCTGGAGACACCCCCCACCCCCCACAAACGGGTCCCGGGAACAGGCACAGCGGCCGGTCCCCACGGCCTGCTACGTGAAGGCACTGGCCTCCCGTCCCCGTCCGAGCCCAAACCAGGAGTGCGGGCCAGCCGTGCACCGCCCACTCCCCCCAGCTCGTCTGGCAGGCAAGGCCAAGGTGTCGCCGAGCGACAAGGGGCCCACAGAAGGGGGTTCCTGCTGAGGCAGAGTTTCCAGACACCCGGGTGAAGACGGACGTGGGTGGGGGAAGAAGATGCGGGACCAGTGCGCGGGTGATAACAACGAAACCCTCGGTTACCTTCTCGGCACACTTTTTAATGACCGTGGCCAGTTCTGAGACCACGAGATCGACACACTTCAAACTCGGCTCTTTGAGTTTTACAATCTGTTTTTTCACAATGGCTTCAAAGGCCATGTCGGGGGTGAAGAGCCCCGTCCTGGGTCATGCGGAGGGTGGGACGAGGTAGAAAGACACCCAGGGACAGTGCAGGCCACACACGCAGGATGGGAGACAGAGAAAGAGAAGAGAGGAGAGTCGGCTGGTTAGTGACATGCAAGTAGGAGGCCGTGCCCGCATTTGCCCCGGAAGCTGCTTCGGATCAAAGAGGAGTCCTGGGTCGGAGGAGAGGGCGGCACTTGCTCTGGGCTTTCGTTACGGAAGCGCCAGGGGTCAGCGTCACGGTTCGGACAGCTAAGGGAACGTGGAGGCCTTGAATTTTCACACCTGTGACAATGCGATCCAGGAGGATCATCTCTACCCCATCTAGGTTTCTCGCTCTCTCTCTCTCCCTCTCCCCCTTTTCTAATCGAAGAAGCTTAAGAAGCAAATGTGGGCTTTTCCAGACCGAGACAGAGGCTCAAGCAGAGTTTCCCTGCCTTGGAGGACCGACCCAGGGCTCTGCGGCCACGGTGCACGTGCAAGCACGGACCACCCACTGGGAAGCACTTCAGGGCCTGGCCGGAGCAGGCTGCCCTGGGAGCTGGCCTGGGAGCGACTCCTGCCAGGTGGAGACAGTGGCCCGAGAACACTGGCACACGGGTGCCCGTGACCTAGTGGCTCAGGGGGCGCACTGCCTGGGGGGACAGCCCTGTTCCTGGAGGGAACCGGGGGGACGTGGTGGAGGCGGTTAGGAGCCAAGCTGGGCACCTGAGCGCTCATTGTGCTGTTAGCACCTGGGCCTTTCTTAGTGCCTTGGGGTCAGAGAAGTGGCCAGCTCCAGGAAAGCCCGAGGGCACCAGGCGCCAGGCGTTTGTCAAGAAGGGGTGACGGCCGGAGAAGGTTCGTTCTGGGAGCCTGGCCTCCGACAGCTGACATGGGGTCCCTCTCTGCTTCCCAGAAGGCAGCAAAGCGACAGCCCAACGAAACCCCCAATTCCATCAGACACATGCTAGGCTTGATATCAGGGTCCCAGGGAGCCCTGCCCACCAGTCTGGCCAGTTCTGGAGGCCTGGCGCACCCCCGCCCACCCGCCATACACACACACATTGCGCCCAGGCCAACACGTCCCTGCCCCGGCCCCTGGGAAGAGGCCACATTCTTGGAAACTGAGACAATCTGGGGGGAAAGGGCACCAGTGGGGCAAAGGCTGGAGCAGCACCGGGAGCCTGATACCAAACCCCCAAACCCCCGCGTCCACAAGGCCAGGAGTCACCCTGCCGAGGGCCCGATACCTTACTGGTACACTGCCTAACTGTATTGATTAGCTCCTGGATAACCAGGTCGACACATTTCAGACAGGGCTCTTTCAGCTTGACGACCTGCTTTTTCACAATGGCCTCGAATGCCAAGTCCGGGGTGAAGAGCCCGGTCCTAAAACCATCCGTACCCGGGGGGCAGGGGAGATAAGTCAGAGAGAAACAAAGCACGGTCAGCAATTTCATAGGCACGGGCCAGGTCCCCGAGAATGAGCCAAGGTCACAGCAAGTCTGGGGGCCGGACGCCTGCATCCACTGCCTGGAAACCCACGGGGGTGACCTGAGGACCCCATGGTGACATAAGACTGGACGGCCAGAGTGAGTACTTTTGTTCGACAGTGGAGGGGACCCAGGAGTCTCACAGGAGCCCTGTGATGGGGACACATGCTGGGTTCCCATAATCGTGACTCAGCTCTGGCTCCCCCAAACCCCTGGAGGGGGGCAAATCTACAGTAAGCTTTCGTAGCCGGGCTCATGCCAACTGACGGGTTGAACCTACGTGCCACCCTAGGGCAGCAGACGGCCCCATGGCCTGCGACAGAACCACACAAGACCGCCCACCCGCCCACGAGGGCCCCTGGAGACCCCCGGGGAGAGACACAAAGCTCCTGAAAACCACCCGGGAGCCCGCCCAAGCCTCCCGGTCAAGGCACCCAGAGGGATGGGGGACCAACTGGCTGGAAGATAGTGCCACAGAGGTGAAGGGAACCTGGCAACTCTCCGCTCAGAACTTGCCTGACTCCGTGGATGTTCTTAATGGCGTAGCTGATCTCGCGCCGTAAATCCTTCTCGTCGAACTCCATCTGAGAGCAGACAAATCACTCACATGCTAGGAAGTGCCCGCGGCACCCCCACAACAGGTGCGTATTTGGGGAACACTATGTCCTGCGCGTGTCTGCTTTCACACGGCAGACCATTGCACTGGTCAAAATTCTTCAAAACACTAAAACCCAGTCTCAGCAAGGATGGTTTGAAATGAACACTCTCGCTCTCTCTCAGAGGGAACATGAATTCACATGAACTTTCTTATGGGCTACTTGGCAATACCAGTCAAGGTCCTCCAAACACACAACTCTACTTTTGGGCAGTTTTAAGCGTTCTAGAAATCTACCTTGAGGAATGAATAAGAATTAGTTACGTTCACAGAACTATTCCTAACTGCTGAAGAATGTGAAAACCACCTAAATGTCCAATGATGGGAGACCGGCTCAACATCTAACGGAACACCCACAAGATGAGATACTACTGTCCTTAACAACACGTGACCTACACATAACTGATTTGGAAAGATGGCCACTGGATGGAAAAAACAAGGTACAAGACATATTAGTTTGTTCTTTTTACGTATGGGTGAGTCTACCTGCTGTGTCTGTGTCTGTTGGGCACAGAAATCATCGGGCAAGGACGGACACCCAGGTGCTCACAGATGTTGTCTGCGGGTGTTGGGATTGTGGGTGCTTCCCCCCCTTTAGCTTTCGTTCTTTTATAGAAAAGAACTTCGCGGTTTTTACAAAAATGGTACAACTTCAAGCCAACTAACAAAAGAACTCTCAAATGCCAGCGCCCAGAGTTGACGCGAATCTCTGCAGATGTGTCTCCACAAAGGCACACATCTGGGCACGCCCCTCACGGGGAAGGACCCTGGAAAAATCTACATGCTTCGCTTCCCTGACCAGCCTATTTTTCCCGTCCACACGATGAGGCCATTTTCCTACGAGAATTTACCTCTTGTTTTCTATGTATTTTGCAAAGGACGTGTTTTGGTTTTTGGTCAGAGTGGAAAAAAATGGAACTTTCATTCGGGTCTGCCGGGCACCTCTAAGCTTCGGGCTCAGGGAAACAGGACCCCCCCCCCCCCCCGACTCCCCCCCAGGGGACACCTCCCCCACCTCTGCTCCCAGCAGGCAGACGCCTGGGGGCAGGAGGGAGGCGGTGCAGAAGGGGGCCTGACCTGAGTTAGGAGGGCCCAGCCCCAGCGGCGCTACCTTCACCAGCTCAAAGGGAAACCGTTCGTGGAAGATGCGATTGATTCGGGCGCCGCCGGAGAGCTCCAGCGTGTCCACTTGGTCTCCAGAGCCTTCGATCCTCTTTTCGAAGTCCACCCCAAACTGCTGGACCATCCTACGGGGAAAAAGAAAACCCGAACGTCAGAGGGGAGGTTCTGACTCGGAATTATGTCCCGAGTCAAGCTGGGGCTTACACGCTCCTTTTCAATTTTTAGCAGCAAGAGGCACGCAAAAACGAGTAAAATACAGGACTGCCGGGGGCAGCGACCACTAGGTGCCAGGCCCACTAGGGTTATTCATTCACTGAACTGGAGGGGGTTCGGGTAGCATTATTACTCCCATTTTGCAGGCAGCAAGAGTGAGGGCGGGGCAGGTAGGGTCACAGTTTAGCAACGTCTGCTCTGATCCGGCAGAACTGTGAGTGAAAGGGCAGCCCCTCCACGCAACTCAAGGGGATTCCCACAATGACTGCCGTGATGCCTTGGACAAGTGCCTTTGCCCCTCTGAGCCTCAGTTTCTTCATCTTCATGGTAGGTCTCCGCACAGGGTCATTGTGAGGATTCAAAGAGTCTCTTGTTTTTATCCGCTCCAAGAAATCACCAAGCCTAAGAAGCACTCTTCGTTGGTAACCCCTCCCCCACCCCGAAAAGAAAGAACGCAGCCAATTAATGGTAATTCACCTAAAACTTCTGAATTCAAAGAAGTGAAAATGTTTTAATTTTTTTTAACGTTTGTTTATTTTTGAGAGAGAGACAGAGTGCGAGTCAGGAGGGGCAGAGAGAGGAGACACAGAATCGGAAGCAGGCTCCAGGCTCTGAGCTGTCAGCACAGAGCCCGACGAAGCGGGGCTCGAACCCATGAACCGTGAGATCATGACTTGGGCCAAAGCTGGACATTTAACCTACTGAGCCACTCAGGCGCCCGTTGTTTTGTTTTGTTTTTGAAAGTGTTTACATAACGGGCGCCTGGGGTGGCTCAGTACGTTAAGCGTCTGATTTCGGCTCAGGTCATGATCTCACGTTTCGTGAGTTCGAGATCCACGTCGGGCTGTGTGCTGACAGCTCGGAGCCTGGAGCCTGATTCGGATTCTCTGTCCGCCCCGCCCCCCCCACTGCCGCCCCTCCCCAGCTTATGCTCTCTCTCTCTCTCTCTCATAAAGAAATAAACATTAAACAAGTAATAATAAAAATAAAGTGCTGACACAACCGAAGAAATAAGTTAATACCACACACCCTGGGAACCCGGGCCCAACCTCACAAGAGTCTCTAAGCGCTGCTGCGCGCTGTGCCCTCGTGAGCAGCCAAGGACTCGAGTATTTCTTGGGGCTGGGATTTCCTTAGCACTTCTGGTTGCTCTCCCAGCCCCTTGCACCCCCTTATTTCCACCCCCCAAATTCTTGATCTCAAGTGCTGCACACAGCTCTGAGCAGGAGCTGCTGCGGTGGAAGGACCAGCCCCTGCTCGGCCCGCAGCACCGAGCCGTTCGCCAGCGAAGAGATGAAGTCCGGCTCTCGTGGGCAAATCCGGCTGGTGCCGGCCAGAGGCGGGGGCAGCCGACGAATGGGGTTCTCCCCGGATACCTGGGGTGGGGATGGGGGGCAGGGGCAGGGTGTCTCAGACCCCAAGAAGCTTTTCTCCCCACAAGAGGTAAACAGTGTTGTCTGAGCATCGAAACATTCTCACCCCCGAGCCCACCGTGCAGGGCTGCGTGGCAGAGAGCAAGGGGGGCCAGCAGGGTTGGGACGGCCGCTGTGGGTGGTGTGTCCCGCTGGTGTGTCCCTGGGAGGACTCATATGTGTGGGACCATCTGCCTCATGAGCTGCCAGGGAGTTTTCTGGATCCCACTCTGGCCAGGCGCCCAGGGTGCCGTGTAGGCCAGAAACTGGGGATACAGAGGCAGGAGAAGCCTCGAGAGAGAAAGCCTGGGATGGTGGGGCACACCTACCCCGCACCTCACAGCGGGTGGCTTCCAAGAGTCCCCCTCAGCTCGGAGCTGGGCCGGTGAGCACCGACTCGGGGTCAGGGTGAGAATTCCAAGAGCAGAAAAAGCGGACACAGGGCCAGGCTCCCAGCCCTGCCCCCCATGTCTGTCCTCCCCCCAGGCACCAGAGGGCGCCTGTCAACACTTGAATCAGGCCCTCCCTCCTCTGCTCAGAACTCTCCGTGGCTCCCACCTTACTGGCAGCAAGAGCCCGATTCCTCTCATGGCTCACAAAGACCTGAGCGCTCTGCCCTGTCCCTTCCCTGCTCTCCCCTCCTCCACTCTACCCCTCATTCACACTCTCCCCTCACTCATTCTGTTCTGCCACACAGCTTCCTCCAACACTGCAGGGCACCGTCCTGCCTCAGGACCTTTGCACTGGCCAGGCCCCATCCCTGCCTGACTCTCACTGTCTCAGGGCAGCCCTCCTGACCGCTCTGTTTTATATGGCAACCCTAGGCCCATCCTGGCACCTGAGCCCCTTCCCCACATCACTATTTGTTTTCTTATTTGTTTACTTGCCGTCCCATCCCTCCCCTCTCCGCTTCCTGAGCGCGAGGGGGCAGGGTGGGCGGGCTGCCCCATTCATGGTGGCGGCCCCAGGGCTCAGGACAGGGCCTGGCCCACAGACGTTTGCTAAGTGACTGGATGGACGGATGGACGGGGGTCGGCACCCAGCCCAGACCTGGGACCCCGCGGCCGCGCAGAGGCCCCGGCGAGCCAGGTGGGGGGCGGGGGACACGTACTGCAGCAAGGCTTTGGTCTTGCGCGTGGGGTCGTCGGGCCGGAAATTCTTGTACTCCTCCACCTCCTTCTCCAGGGACAGCAGCTGGCTCTGCAGCTTGCTGCGCAGGGCTGGCAGGGACTCTCGGATGTGGTTGGTCAGTTGCTGTGGGACGAGGAGAGGCCAGAGGTCAGAGGCCAGAGGTCGGCACAGGCAGGACGCCAGGAAGGGACAGGCCTGCCGCACTGGCCGAGGGCTGAGGTCGAGACGGCCCCCTGTGCCCGGCGCACCCCCAGCCTCGAGGGGAAGCAACGGGAACACCCAGCCGGAGTCACACCAGCGCGCGGGCAAGGGCAGGTCACCAGGTGTCCAGGCAGCGGGGTATAAGCAACCCAGGGGTGCACATGGGGTGCACGCGGGGTACACACGCTGACCCGGGACAGCCTCCCACACGTGCTCTGGTGAGATGCCCAGGGGGCCACCAACGGACCCACGTCCTAAGGACTGGCCAGTGGGTCCTAGGACCCGGGCAGCTATATGGACACGGGACCGGGCCCCACAAACTAAGACAGAAACAGCTCCCCTGCGAAGGCACAGAACGTCCGCGGGATGTGCTCCCTTCTGTGAAAGACAGGGGAGAAAGTGAGAACGTATTTTTAGTCGCGTGGACAGAGAGAAGGAACCATCACAGGAAACAAATGCGGAAGGAAGGCCGGAATGGGGCAGGCGGGCAGGAAGGAGGACTTCTGCGGCCCCTTGTCTCTCGTTCTGCTTCTGAATCACGTGGATCCAAGCAGTCACAAATTGTAAAAAGAAGCGGCCCTGCAGGAAAGGTTACAGAATGAGCCTCAGGATGGGCAGGGAGAGACAAAGGGAGAACAGTATACGATACACTGTTGTTCAGGTAGTGAAAGAGGAAAGAAAAGGGAAGGGAAGGCAAAGGAAGTGGGGAGGGGGAGGGGGAGAGGGAGAGGGCCAGGGAGGAGGAGAGGAGCAGGGAGGTGGGAGAAGAATAGGTGGGGAAAGGGAGGGGAGAAGGGAGAGGGGGCAGATGGAGAAGGACAGGGAGGAAGGGGGAAGAGGGAGAGGGAGGAGGGAGAGCGGGGAGGGAGGGGAGGAGGGAGATGGGGCAGATGGAGAAAGACAGGGAGGAAGGGGGGAGGAGGGAGAGGGAGGAGGGAGAGGGGGGAGGGAGAGGGGGCAGATGGAGGAGGATAGGGAGGAGGGGGGAGGAGGGACAGGGAGGAGGGAGAGGGGGCAGATGGAGAAGGATAGGGAGAAAGGGGGGAGGAGGGACAGGGAGGAGGGAAAGCAGGAAGGGAGGGGAGGAGGGAGGGGGCAAATAGAGAAGGACAGGGAGGAAGGACAGGGAGGAGGGAGAGCGGGGAAGGAGAGGAGGAGGGAGAGGGGGCAGATGGAGAAGGACAGGGAGAAGGGGGGAGGAAGGACAGGGAGGAGGAAGAGCGGGGAGGGAGGGGAGAAGGGAGGGGGGCAGATGGAGAAGGACAGGGAGGAAGGGGCGGGAGGAACAGGGAGGAGGGAGAGCGGGGAGGGAGGGGGAAGACACAGACACAGTGGCGGCTCCAGGCCCTGAATGTCTCTAGAAGGAAGCCCAGTTAGTGGTGACACTGGCCGACTCCCGGGAAGGGACCCACCACTAACTGGGAAGAAATGGGATATTCACTGTAGCTGGGCTCTAGGGCTTGTTTTTGTAACTATAACAGAAGAGAGACAGACAGACAGGGAGGGAACAAAACAAAAGCCGTAACAGCAGCAGCTAGTACCCTGCAAGTGGAAAGGAGCATTTTGCTGTCACCTGTCCCACGATAGGAAAGAATTTACAAAGTATCCACCGGGGTAGAAAAAAGATGCGAGGGAGGCTCCCGCTCCGGCTCAGCACACTCTGTGCCAGGAATGTGATGGCCCGTCCAGCATCCCCCGTGGCCAGGGCACTGTCCCAGACCCCCGCGGGAGCTGCGTGCCACCCGGGCTGGGGACGTAGGCCACGCGCTCCGCACGCCTTCCCTCCAGCGTCCGACCACATCCCAGAGCACGAGAGCAGCCCCATTTTGCTCACAGGGAAAATAGGGGACGGGGGTGGAGGGGGGCACGGCTCCCAAGAAGTGCCCCAGTGCAGAGCTGCGTCCCAGGAGGCCGGCCGGGCCCCTGACACCTGCAAGAGAGTTGTCCTTCTTTCCTCTCCCTCTGCCCCCCTGCGCGGGCCCGCTGCTTCCTGGGCTGGAGGGCCCCTCCCAGCGGGCACTCACTCTCCTCTGTGCCCCCGAGCGGCCTTCTCTGCCTTCCTGTCCTGCACTGGCTTTTCGTGGCCCACTACCTACCACCCGACGAAGCACTGATCTGGTGACTCGTCCTGAGTCTGTCCCCTCCCCGCCCGTTAGAAAAATGCCTTCCCCGAGGACAGAGCCCTGCTCTTGTGTTGCCACTGTGTCCCCACTGCTCGCACGAAGAAACGCTTCGCTGTGGCTCTGATGCCGTCCCGCCTTCCGGGAAGCTGCCATCAGGTCTCAAACGGGGAGGTCTTGCCACCCTGGGTGCGCAAAGCAGGACAGACCTTGAGGACAGGCGGTGCCTGTTACAGTGAGTCCCCCATCAGGGACTCTGCCCTCCAGAGAAATCGACACGCGCACAAAATGTCCTCAACACGTCAGTAATGGCAGCCTTTATGGACCAGGGAAGATGAGAAGACAGGGTCATTCTCCAAAGAGAGACGGCTGAACAGACTGTGTTCAGCGACCGCTCTGTAGCCGCAAAAAAGAGCGAGGAAGGGGCGTCTGGGCGGCTCAGTGAGTTAAGCGACTTCAGCTCAGGTCACGATCTCACGGTTCGTGGGTTCGAGCCCTACGGGCTCTGTGCTGACAGCTCGGAGCCTGGAGCTGCTTCGGATTCTGTGCCTCCCTCTCTCTCTGCCCCTCCCCTGCTTGCGCGCGCTCTGTCTCTCAAAAATAAATAAAAAAAGAAAAAGAAAAAGAAAAAGAGGGAGAAGGGTTCTTTTTTGCACGGCCAGCACTCCAGGAGACGCTGCTGAGCAAAAACCCTCAAAAGCAAGGGGTGGGGGAGCTTGTGGCATCGCTCATGGTCAGAAAGGGAGAAATGGGATTCTCCAAAGTCCTTTTTGGTTCTATGGACAGAAAGAGACGTCAGCCGTGCTAACCGTGGCCGGAAGGGAGGGGCAGATGGGGGCACCTCGCTGCACGATTATCGATACCTGGGTTGTTTATAAACCCTATGAGTACATTCCCTGTTTAAAAAAAAAAAAAAAAAAAGAGCGGTAGAAAATGCAATACCGGAGTTGCTGGTATCTGATGCCCGCTGTGTTTCACAAAACAGCGTGCTGGGCACTTAGCGGATGTCACAGCCCTTGGGGACAGGACAGTGATGCTTCGCAACTGACGAACAGAAGCTGGAGGCTCAGAGAGGCCGGGCCACCCAGTCGGAGGTTGGGGTGGGCTCTGGACCCAAGAAGGTCAGGCTCGATAGTGCTCCTGTGAGGTCCTGGCCTCCACTCCTGGCCACCCTGCCTTGGGGCCCGCCATGCGCGTGTAATGCACGCAAACGTCTGGGTACGTAACTAGACCGTCACGATGGTAATTAACAGGAACAGGAACAGCAATGGCAATGGGGCCGGTACCAGTCACTGAATGCCCAGCTTCCCCAGGCCCTGAAGCAAATGCGGACTGAACTCGTTTTGCTAACCCAAGCGCTGGCTCTAGCGCAAGGCCAGCATCACTGCAGACAGCCCTTGCGCAAACCCCTGGCCGTACCTGGTTCAGGGTCTTCTGCAGGTGGGGGGTGCCCATGCGGTCAGCCATGTGCCGATAGGCGGGGTGAGAGAGGAAGAACTTCCTCTCGGCCGCCAGTGCCGTGCGGATGTCCTTCTTGCCCTCAATGTCCTTCTGGCTGCGGTTCACCACGCCGATGTAGCCTGTGGGGGAGGGGAGGGGCAGGGGCAGAGCCAGGTGAGCCGAGGGGCCCGGACGCCCACCGTGGAGCAGGTGCGGGGCTGGGCCAGGCGCAGGGGCAGACAGGGACCCTGTCCCACAGGTCACGCGCAGACTGGGCCACAAGCCACACTCCTTACTCAGAAATCGGGAGAACACACAGAGTGAGGTCCTGGAAAGGAACAGAGTATCTGCAGGAGAGGGGGGTGACGCCCGCCTAACGTGAGGCGGGGGACAGAGAAAAGCTGTGGAGAAGAGGACACCCACAAACTGTGCTTAAAAGACGAGTGAGAAGGGGCGCCTGGGTGGCTCAGTCGGTTAAGCATCTGACTTCGGCTCAGGTTGTGATCTTGCAGTCCGTGAGTTCGAGCCCCGTGTCAGGCTCTGTGCTGACAGCTCAGAGCCTGGAGCCCGCTTCCAATTCTGTGTCTCCGTCCCTCTCTGCCCCTCCCACTTTCTCTCTCTGTCTCTCTCAAAAGTAAATAAACACTAAAAAAAAAATTTTTTTTTAAATAAATAAATAAAGGCAAGTAAGAAAACCACCTCAAAAAGAAGGGCGAGTGGGAATACCTCCTCTTGCCTGGCATTAAAACCTGTCAGGTGTGAAAAGGCTGGGTACACCGGGGCCTGTGTGTCCAGAGAGACGAATGGAACAGAAAAGAAGAAAGTCTAAAACCACACGATGGGCAGGTGGGAACTCATGGCTAATTCCTCAGAGCCAACTGGAGGAAAGGCGGATCACCCAGCGGCCACGGCCACGGCCGGCAAAGGAACAAAGTTGGGTGCAGGGGCGCCGGGTGGCTCAGTCGGTTAAGCACCCGATCTTGATTTCGGCTCAGGTCATGATCTCACAGTCTGCGGGGTCGAGCCCCGTGTTGGGCTCTGTGCTGGCAGCGCGGAGCCTCCTGGGGACTCTCCCTCTCCTCCTCCCTGGCTCGTGCACACGCACACTCTTTTTGTCAAAATAAATGAACATAGAAAAAAAAAAGCACAAAAAAACCAAGTTGGGTGCCCTCCTGATCCTCGAGGGATCACAGATCGACACACACACCACGAACCTGGAAGTACTTGAAGAGAACACGGGTGGATTTAGAGATGACTGTATTTGGGCTAAAATTTTCTGAGTCAAGACACAAAACGGTAAACTGTGATCACGTGAGAAATGGGACGGGCAGGAAGGGCTGGGAGACCTTCTTCTTCACGGACAGCTTTCGGTACCATTTTGGAATTCTTCGCGCATGGGAAACAAGATTTAAGCTGAAAATGCTAGCGTGAAGAGATCTGCCATGTTCGGACATGAGGCAACTGGAAGGGAAGAGAAAGGGGATGAGGGTCAAAAAGCCAGAACAGTCTCGGGTCCCCGCGTGTGGACGTGAGGCACCCAGCACACCAGCGGGGTGTGTGAGTGGGTGTCGAGGGACACCAAGGACGCAGCCTCGTGGCTGGCCCATGGTAGGAGCTCAATGCACAGATGCGGTGACTGTCACTCACGGCTGCTGACATAATCAAAGTTGGAGAGGTGGATTGGGGACAGGTGCGATGCACACGTTCCCCCACCTTCTGAGCAGGGGGCGCTGACAGTCTCCCTTGGGGGAGGGGGGGGACAAGGGCGGTGCCTGCCTGCCCTTATTCCCGCCCAGTCTTGTGCCTGATTACTTTTCATCCTCTCCACATCTGTCACTACATCCGTTTCACAGAGGAGGGGAAGTGACCGAGGGGAGGTCACGGGGAGTGGCTGCAGGAGAATCAAGAGGCGAACCCAGACTGGTGAGAAGCTCGCTGTCACCCACGCGACAGCAAACGCGCAAACAGCAGGGAGCGGAGACAGTGGTCTGGCTTGGATGTTGGTTCCTGAAGGTGCGAGAGTTCGGAGCCTTCGGGAAGCCAAGAGAAAGGCTGCGGGTGGAGAGATTCTAAAGGCCACGGGACACGAGGGGAGCACTGAGGGAGGGAGGCCCGCGGGCACAAGTCAGGAGCGGGCGGACAGGGTCAGGAGGGGAAGGGCTCGCTTTCGTGGACACGGACAGGGAAGGCAGAGGGGGGCAGATGCGGACTGTGGCGAGTGGGCAGGAAGGAATCTGAAGAGGTCTGTGCCCCCCGGCCCCCCGGCGGCAATGCTGAGCCCAGGTAGCACCGCTCGGGGACCAAGATTTAGGCCCAGTACGTGTGGAATGAGCAGGGGAGGGGGATGGCAGAGGGTGTGAGGACACGCGGGGTCCGCTTCCGGCTTCAGCACCAACCCTTCCTTCCTAACCCTTCCTAGACGCTGACTCACTCTTCAGCCCGGGACCCTGGCAGCTAAATGGGAGCGTGGTTTTGCCCCGACCACGTTCCATCCACATCTGCACCCACCGCTCGTTACTCAGGGTCTCAGCAGGCTTGGGGGCAGGTGGAAACCAAGCCTCTCACCAGGCCCATCCCAGACATGGAGGAGGGAATGCCTAGGGGCAAAAGGAAAGATCTAAACAGTTCTGGCCGCACCAGCGGGCCAGAGGTGCCCAGAGCTGACAGCAGATCCCGGAGGGAAGGAATGGGGGACGAAAGGGGAGCGATTAAGAAAGAAATGGTTGGGGGGACGGGGGGCGCCTGGGTGGCTCAGTTGTTGAGCTGACTTCAGCTCAGGTCATGATCTCACGGTTTGTGGGTTCGAGCCCCGCGTCGGGCTCTCTGCTGCCAGCACGGAGCCTGCTTCAGTCCTGTCCCCTTCTCTCTCTGCCCCTCCCCCGCTAGTGTGCACACGCATGCTCTCTCTCAAAAATAAATATTTAAAATAAATAAAATTAGTAAAAATAAGAAAGAAATGGCTTAAAACAACAACAACAACAACAGGGGCGTCTGGGTGGCTCAGTCGGTTGAGCATCCGGCTTCAGCTCAGGTCATGATCTTGCGGTTCATGGGTTCGAGCCCCGCATCGGGCTCTGTGCTGACAGCTCAGAGCCTGGAGCCTGCTTCGGATTCTGTGTCTCCCTCTCTCCCTGACCCTCCCCTGCTCAGGCTGTCTCTCTCTCTCAAAAATAAATAAAACATTTAAAAACAAAAATTAAACAACAACAACAACAACGGGGAGCCTGGGTGGCTCAGTTGGTTAAGCGTCCAACTTCAGCTCAGGTCACGATCTCATGGTTCGTGGGTTCGAGCCCAGTGTCGGGCTCTGTGCTGACAGCTCAGAGCCTGGAGCCTGCTTTGGATTCTGTGTCTCCCTCTCTCCCTGACCGTCCCCTGCTCACGCTGTCTCTCTCTCTCTCTCTCAAAAATAAATAAGACATTTAAAAACAAAAATTAAACAACAACAACAACGGGGAGCCTGGGTGGCTCAGTTGGTTAAGCGTCCAACTTCAGCTCAGGTCATGATCTCACAGTCAGGGAGTTCGAGCCCCACGTCGGGCTCTGTGCTGACAGCTCAGAGCCTGGAACCTGCTTCGGATTCCATGTCTCCCTCTCTGTCCCTCCCAGCTCATGCTCTGTCTCTCTCAAAGCAAATAAACATTAAAAAAAACCCCATACAAAACCAAAGAACAAGAACAAATAAAAGCCTGGATGGGCACTCAGCAACATGCCACCGTGAAACCCCCCTATAGCGGATTCCATCGAACCCTTGGAAGGCGCCTTGAGAAATATTTGCCTGTCAGGGGACGTGCTCCGCTCTTCTGCTAAGTGAAATGGGAAAGTAGGTGGCAAAGCAGCACGACGCTGGAGAGCTAGCATTCAAAACCAGCTCTGCCGCTCCCTAGTTCTGTGAGCGGGGGCAAGGGATGTAGCCTCTCTGTGCCTCAGTTTATTCACCTGTAGAATGGGGATAGGAATAGAGCCACCTCGCTGGACTCTTAGCAGGATTCAACGGGCTGGTGTACACCAAGAGTGGCTGGTACGTAAGAGACACTTAATGTTTGCTTTCTCATTTTTTTTTAAGTTAGAGAGAGAGAGAGAGAGAGTAAAGAGAGCTCACACGCATGCATGAGTGGCGGGGGGGGGCCAGAGAGAGGCAGAGAGAGGGTCCCAAGCCGGCTCCGCGATGTCAGCGCAGAGGCCGATGCGGGGCTCCATCTCACAAGCCGTACGATCATGACCTGAGCGGAAATCAAGAGTCAGACGCTTAACCGACTGAGCCACCCAGGCGCCCCGGCTAGTCTCGTTTTTTGAAAATAAAAACAGTTAGGCTACTCCTGTCACAAGATCTGAACTTGACCATAACCCGGAACCTTATCGGACCTCCACCTAGATTTAATGACCAGTTTATAGGGAACCACAATTGGCCCAATGCCAAGTGTGGGACACGACCTGGTTTTTTCTACCAAAAAATAAATAAATACGTAGACAGACAGATGAATAAATAAATAAAAAGGTGTAGGAGGAACAAAGGGGCTGGTGGGGAAGCTGTTCGAACAGAAACTTGGGTATTTATGTGTAAAATGATACGATGCCAAGGATTCGCTTTGTAATCCCCCCCAGGAAGCAAATCAGGCGACGTTCAGAGATTTGAAATTAGCTGTGTGTTGGTACCACTGAGGCTGGGTCCACTGGGGCTCTTTATACTTGTCTACTTACTTTCGAGAAGCTTTTAAAAATGTTCATAATAAGGGTGTGTGGGGGGCTCAGTTGGTTAAGCATCTGACTTCGGCTCAGGTCACGATCTCGTGGTTCGGGAGTTGGAGTCCCGCCTCAGGCTCTGCGCTGACAGCTCGGAGGCATCTTTGGATCCTCCGTCTCCTTCTCTCTCCACCCCTCCCCTGCTCAAGCGTGCTCTTTCAAACATAAATGAACATTATAACAAAACAAAAAAAAAATGTTCATAATAAAAGGGCGGCTGGGTGGCTCTGTCAGTGGAGGGTCCGGCTCCTGATTTTGGCTCAGGTCATGATCCCAGGGTCTTGGATGGAGTCTATGCTCAGTGTGGAGCTTGTCTGAGATTCTCTCTCTCTCTCTCTCTCTCTCTCTCTCTCCTTCTGCCTCTCTCCCCTGCTCATATTCTCTCTCTCTCTAAAATAATAATAAAATTTCTTTTAAAAAAAATGTTCGTAATAGGGGCACCTGGGGGGCTCAGTCGGTTGAGCATCCGACTTCGGCTCAGGTCATGATCTCACAGTTCATGAGTTTGAGCCCCGCGTCGGGCTCTGTGCTGACAGCTCAGAGCCTGGAGCCTGCTTCCGATTCTGTGTCTCTCTCTCGCTCTCTGCCCCTCCTCCATTCTCTCTTCCTCAAAAATAAAACATTAAAAAAAGAAGGTTTAAAACAAATGCTCATGATAGAAAACAAGCATGAAAATTAATAGAAATTACAAATCCTAAGGTACTTTTTGAGAGGAGACACACCAAGCATGAACTCAAGTATGAACTTTGGTTTCCTTCCCTGTAGGCTTATTTATGTCCCCCAAGTGAGCAGGTGCTAACCGTGTAACTGGAAAGTGAACGTATACACATCAGAGGAAAAAGACATGTACACGGAGGCGTGAAGACAGAAGATGGAAGAGCAGCGACTCTGGGCGACGGGGAAGCAGGCGGTACTGTGTTTATCTGCGCGTGCTTCCTGGCATCTGCCCAGGTTTCGGTAATGACAAGGACGAAAACCAACACCATGTGAACATACATCCGGCTGCTCGGCCCCGTGGCCCCCTGCTCCCCGCCCAGCCGTACCTCTTCTCAAGGGGAGAAGCTTGTTTTCCAGGACGTCCCTGGCGTCGGTGCCTTCGTCCATCAGGTCAAGCTTGGTGATGACACCGATGGTCCGCAGGCCTGAAAGAACCCAGAGGTCAAGAGGATGCCGTGGGAAAGGAGCCTGGGCTGGCAGCCTGGAGGGTCCCCGCTTCCAGGCTGTGAGACCTGGGACAAGCCATAACGTCACCTGCCTGGACCCCACTTTCCCTCATGTCAAGCGAAGACACTAGCCACACCGATCTCAGAGGGGCGTCCATGGAGATACACGTGACTTGTGACAAATGTCCGATCAGTGAAAACTGGGCACCGTCACGGTCACTCCCATGATCTGCGACAGCGCCTTGCACTGTAGTGTCGCAGAAACCTCATGGAAACCCAGGTCTTGGGTCAGTGTCCGTGCTGTGCTGAGTCACCTGCAAGGTCCCAACATGGCACGCAAACCCACGGCGACGGTTTCTAGGGTCACCTTCCACCTGAATGGCCAAAATTCCGCTCTGGAAACCACCCCCATGGGATTCCTCCTGTCTCCAGATCACCGAGAATCAAGGGACCCCTCCTAGCAGAGCTGCACCCCTACAGGTCAGCGCCCCTGCCGGTGCCGAAGGACGCCCTCCGTGCTAGCACGTGTGTGGACGCGGACGTGTACACACACGTGTGACACCAGGAGGCCCAGGGAGATCACCAGAGGGTGCTGAGGGGGGCAGCAAGCCCAGCCGTGCGCTCCCTGGTGCCCCAGCCAGTTCACACTCGGCTGTGAGCCCGTGAGCTGGCATCGCCTTTCTGGAGGGCAAAGGAGCCACGGCCGTGAATACCTACTAAGCTTGCCACGGAGGGAGGGGAGAGGCAGAGGGATGTGACGGGGGACGATGGCTCTATTGGAAATGTCGGATTTCACCGGAGTATTGTTTATGAAAGACCAGAAACAACCCAAACGCGCAAGAACAAAGAACGGGCAACAGTGGCCCACTGGGTGGATGTCACGTAGATGTGTCCCTCTGAGAACAGAGAAACACGCACACGTTATAGAAAAACCAGGACAGATCACCCCATTTTTAAAAATGTGAGCATCCACGGAAGAAGAAACTCAGAAAAATTATTTACCAACTGTGGCCACTGGTGTCCCTGCATGGGGAGGGGTGTGGTCACTTTTTAGGTTTTATATTTTACGGTTGGTGACATGTTGGTAATAACGATGAATTATGAATACTGTCAAAACTTCTTTAAGGAAGAACGCCAGCATGGAGGTCACAGGTGGCACATAACTGTACCCACTGCCATCTCTCACTGCCCGGTCAAGCCCCCGCGGCAACTGTCACAACCCTACTGCGTTCCGTGGGACTGGACTGGGGGCACAGGGTGGCAGTGGCAGGTATGGGCAGAGGCGGCCTCTCCCGGGAGAGCATGCCCGCCCCGATGACCTCGGGGACACAGCATGTCCTTCGCAGAACAAAGATGCTAAGTGCGCAGCCCTCAAGCCTGAGTAGCTCACCGTCCAGTGCGCAACAGGGCAGTACGTGACAGGGCCGTCAGCGGCCCGCCCTCCCCGACCGCCCTCAGGCCTGAGCAGGGCTGGAAACCAGGCAGCGGCACCTCAGGCCCCGTCGTTCCCCAGCTCCCCTCTGGTCCCCCAATCCCTCCAAACCACATGGCATCAGGCAGTCAGAGGGCATTTTGCGTCCCGCTCCACGCAACCTCCAACACGCTCAGGGCACACCCAGCTGCCCTGAAGGTCTGTCCCACCCCGCCCTTGCCCCGCCTGTCCTCCCTGTGGCTTGCTCTGCCCCGGCCTCGCGGGCATCTTGGGTCCTGGGCGCCACGGGCTCACATCATGCCCAGCCTAGTTAGCATCCCCGTCCGTTTTCCTGGCTTCTGCCTCTTTCCATCGTTGATCAACGATCTGGTCTTGCCTGAAACCTCTCGTCTTCAGAGGCCTCTGACCCCCTCCCACCCCCACCCCACTCTCAAACGGTCTGATTTTCCTCCGGTGCTCACTGCTGGCTGAGACTGTCCCACTTGCTTCTTTCCCTGTTGTCTTCTGTCTCCCCCACTGGAATGTCCACTCCCCAGTGGCAGGGACCCTGTCAATTCTGTCCCCTGTAGGGTTCCCAAGGCCAAAGCAGAACCCCGCCCAGAGCAGGTACTTAACTGACATGTACTTAATAAATGGAAACGTTTGACCCAGAATGCCCTAAGCGACAGATGCCACAGTCCCCACGACTCCCTATTGCCCCACTGGGCTTCATTAGCTCATCAATCCTGTACCCCACCCCCACCTGGCCCGAGTGGCTACAGGGACATCAGTCCTCTCAGCACGCAGCAGTGCTACACGTTAGGATTGCTGGTGCCATTCTGACAGCAGGGACCAAGCCTCGGAGAAATGCCCAAGTGCCACACAAGAGCCTCCCAGGGGCAGCCCCCCAGCACTGCTGGCCCCCGTGGGAGATGCTGTATCCCAGGGGGGCCTTTTCCTGGGGGTCTTGCGCCACAGGGAACGCCAGTGACTTGGACTCAAGGATGCGAGGCAGTCGCTATGCTCCCAGGCACCCAGGAGGGGACCTCCTACTGTGGGGCTTGGCGGGTACCTTGGGGGTCGACCTCCTTGGCCAGCTTGAGGGCGTCCGAGTTGGCCAGGTCCATGTTGGCAGGGGTGACGGCGAGGATGAGGCTGCTCTCTCGGCTGATGAACTGCAGGATCATTTCCTTGATCTGGTACTCGATATCCGGGGGCTGGTCCCCCACGGGCACCTTGGTGATGCCCGGGAGGTCGATGAGGGTCAGGTTCAACACTGGTTAGGGAAGCCGGAGGGAAAGGTCATCAGAGACAGAGGAGGGGAGGCTCGCACAACCCCACAGCTACCCAGCCCGCTTCTCCAAGGGCTGGGGGGGAGGTGAGGGTGGGGGTCGGGCCTGGGGATTCCCCGTCCTCCCACCAACCAGATCACCCCCTTTGATCCAGCAGCTCCTCTTCCAGGACCCCCTCCCACAGATAGCCCCTCTCTATTGTAGTCATAAGGTTTTAAATCGGGACGTTTGCACCGGAAGGCTGGAATTGCTCTCGGTGGCTGAATAAACTTCCGCCCGCCAATTCAGCCATGACCAAAGGCCGCTGTTTACCAATGTTTACCATGAAAAACAAAAGGATGATACTCTGATGAGAGACACGCTCGGGAGATGTATTCGTACAAAAAAGTGGCATTTTATGTGAGGCTACATTTTGAGTAAAAGTGGTAAAAGACACACACGTGACGTACACACATATATATTCACAATTATTTACTCAAGGCATTAAAATATAAAATATACTTGTAATACAGAGGGCAAGGCAGGTTTTTGCTAAATATCCTTTTGTAATTTGGGCCATGTACAGGCATCGTTGATCCAAAAATGAGTAAATTTCAAAATTCATCTCAAAGAACTCATACTGAGGAGTTACAAGTCTGCTGGAATAGTCCCCAAATGCCATCTGAGTTAGCAATCCACGCCCTGGGGCCGGAAGTTGTACAGGGTGGCAGGCCACTCTGGGTAAATGAGGCAGAGTTTTTAAGCCCTGGCTCCTCTGGGCTGGTGTCATTCTACGGCCACCATCTCCTGGAGGCCATACAGAGGCCACCCCTTTTCCCAGGGGCGCACGGCTGCAATTTGCCCCAGTCACCACCACTCCCAACAGTCTTCCCAGCACACTGTGGCTCCTTAAGAGCTGAGACTGATTCCCCAATACCACGTCCCTATCAAAAGTGGGAAGACAGAGATCAAGAGGGCCGCGTGTGCACGAAGAAAAATGGAAGGGGTCATATTTTTCATCAGAGTGCTTGAGACCCGACTTCCCTCCGCCCCCAGCCCCGAAGCGTGTGCGCCTGTGTGGCCTACCGTGTGGCGAGTAGACCCGCAGGTTGATGGGCACTGGGGAGATGCCTTTGTTGGTCCCCGTGACCCTGTCGGTCTCCGCTTCGATCTCCTGTCGGACTTCATCAAAGTCTGTAAACTTTTTGGACTTACAGTGCAAAAACTCGGCATATTCTGAAAAAGGAAGAAAGATGTTCGAGATGGGAGGGAGCAGCAGTCTTGCTGTGGGCAGGGGGCCGATGGCCTTCTGGGACAGGTGCCTCGTCAAGCAGGGAAAGTGCAGCATCGGTCACAGGTGCTCCAGGAATTTGGGGAGCAAGAGAGTTGTTCTCGCAGTGAGTATTGGGGGGGGGGTGCTCCTACAGGCCAAGCTCCCTTCCAGACCCTGAATTCCTCAAGGAACAAAACCGAGGAAGGTCCTGTCCCCAGGGACTGGAAACTCTCGTGAAGTATTTTGTGAAGCCGCGCACCGTGACAAACTCCGAGAAAAACAAAACAAACCCAAACAAAAAAACCAACAGGTGGGTGTAACCAGCATCTGTGATTTTTTTGATGAACGGAACAGAAGAGGAAATACCGGTGTGTGTCACCAGGCCGCGGGGGGTGTGCACGTGATGCAGCTTCTGCTTTGCTGTTAGACGTGAGCCTGAGTCCCGAGTCCTGATGTCAGAACCTCCCTTGCTGTGGGTCAGAGAGAAGCCACTGTCCCAGACAGATCCGGAGCTGACTGCACTCCCCGGCTCACCAAGATCCCAGACTCACGTCCATGGGACCCAGCTGTCCTTCCCCAAGGCATGTGGCACAGTATGGAGAGCTGGCCATCACTGTGGCCTCACTAAAGCCCGTCTCACTGTCTCGCATCATCTCCTGGCTGTTCACAGGCCCCCACCCCCACCCCAGACGTGAACCCCTCAGGAGAACTGCTTTCTGGGCAGGGTCTCATGTGGACACAGGAGGCCTCGTCACGCCTTCTGAGCCCGGGGTATCTAAAAGCCATACTGTGGGGCACCTGGGGGGCTCAGTCAGTTAAGCGTCGGACTTCGGCTCAGGTCATATCTCGCGATTCGTGAGTTCGAGCCCCGCGTCAGGCTCTGTGCTGACAGCTCAGAGCCTGGAGCCTGCTTCTGATTCTGTGTGTCCCTCTCTCTCTGCCCCTCCCCGCTCATGCTCTGTGTCTCTCTCTCTCAAAAAATAATAAATAAACGTTAAAAAAATTTTTTTAATAAAAAAAATAAAAGCCATACTGAGGCCGAGATACTGGGCCACTACCAAGTAGTGGTGGTCCCATCATATACAGGAAAAAACAAGAATAACATGTGTTCATCCTAAGATGTAGGTACTGAGCCTACAGGCGTTCACTGTGTAATTCTTCAGCTTTTCCCGAGGTGCGTATTTTCATAGTAAACGTTGGGGAGGCAGGGGGCTTGCAAGCTCAGAGACCATGGCTCTGCAGTGATACTGAAGAGATGGAAGGAAGTCAGCCCAAAGATCTGTACCCCTACGGGGGCGCCTGACTGGCTCAGTCGGTTAAGCGTCCAACTTTGGCTCAGGTGGTGATCTCTCAGTCCGTGAGTTCAAGCCCCGCGTCGGGCTCTGTGCTGTCAGCTCAGAGCCTGGAGCCTGCTTCCGGTTCTGTGTCTCCGTCTCTCTCTGTCCCTCCCCCGCTCATGCTCTGTGTCTGTCTCAAAAATGAATAAACGTTAAAAAATTTTTTTCAGACCTGGACCACTACAGACAGGTCTAAATGCACACAGCTGTGACACCTCTAAGAGTAAGGGACCGGAGATCGCCTCCACGTTCAGCAGGAGGAGACCCGGCTGCACAAGTCGCAGCGCGGACATACCATCGGCGGCCTGGGTGCAGAGGATGGAGATGGCGCCCCACGACAGAGAAAGCCCGGCAGGCCTAGCATCTCTCCCCAGACGCGTCACAAGGCAGAAAGAAAGGAGGGCAAACAGGGTCACCATCCCACCTAATAACCTAATAACCCAATAAACCATGGCCAACACTTGGCCCCCGCTGGCTCTGGCCAAGCCCTGCGCGTGGGTCCTCTGTGCCCCTGGAGGGCGAGCACCTTAGCAGGCAGGCGTCTCCATGATGCCCGTACCGCAGATGTGGAAACGGAGGCCCAGAGAGGTGACGCGACTGGGCCGAGCTCGGTGGGGGGGCGGGGATTTGGAGTTTAGATAATCTGTCTCCAGGTAGCGGCTCTCTCTCAAGTCACGCGGCCTTTGTGAGGCCCCCGGCAGGCTGTTAAGCTCTCTGAACCTCTCTGCTTCGGGTCAGGGGGACTCTGCGGGCTCAGATCACCGAGCGCCACCTTCCCCATGGGCACTGGCCCCTGGGGGCCAGGTGCGGTGAGGACACTCGCTGGAGGAGCTGGGATCCCAGCCCCCGCCCCGCCCCCATCAGCTGACCCAGTTCCCAAAGACAGTCACGCTCTAGCCTCCACAGGGACAAGAGGAAACGCCTGACTGCTCTTCCGGCAGCGGCCACCAAAAACGGCACAGTCCCCAACCCCCCACAGCATACCTCAGTTCTCATCCGGCTCAGGGCCCTGGGCTTGGCTCCCACCGGAAACCACCCCCCTTCCAGGAGCGCAGCCACGGGGAAGGGACTGGGGACCAGGACACAGGCCCTCTGCTCTGCCAGGCCCGGTACCGGCTCCACCTCCTCCGGGGCCGGCCTGCCTGCCGCCTCTCCCGGGAAGCCTTCCTAAACTCCACGCCACCTGACACTTCATCCCGAATCCCGGGCCTCCTCCTCTATCAGGACCAGGTCACTCTGGGACCTCTGGGTCACACTCTGGGACTGTGTTTGTGGGGACCAGGACCTGCCGGCTATGGCCCCGAGAGCCCAGTGGCAGCCTCCCCTTCTACCAACTCCTTCATCGGCAGGATGTGCAGACGGTGCCAGAAAACCACAGCTTCTTCCCCAGGGGCCCACCCAACAGGCAGCAGAAACCACACCTTCTGGGCCCAAGAGGAAGGTTCAGGAGCCTGCGGGGCCCCTCCCCATCATGGCCCGCTTTACTGGGCCCCTGGTCACCTTCAAACCATGTGCTGGATTCCTCGCCTTCATTTCCTCAGAACCATCCATGGCTCCCAGCTAACCACATCCCTGGCTCTGACTTCAACTCACTCTCCTCCAGCCACTCTGGGCTTCTGCCTCAGGCCCTTTGCACTGGCTCCTCTCTTCCTGCAGGCTTCCTCCCTAGCCTCCTTCAGGTCTGTTCAAGGGTCACCGTCTCCATGAGGCCTGCTCTGGCCCCCACCCAAGATGATAAACCTGGCCAATCTCTTTCCTCCTTCGGTGCCTTATGACCCTCCAAGCATGGCTGCGTTCTAACAATGCCGACCTCCTCATCGTGTGTATTTTCCTGGCTCCCTGTGAGAAGGTCCCCCCGCTAGGGCAGGGATCTGAGTCTGTGCTAGTCACTCGGGGTCCCTGGGGGTCCCTCTGAGTGAACCTCCTGAAGTGCTCAGTAATTGTACGTGTGAGTGAATGACTATCAGAAAGATAACACGGTCCCTGCTTCAGCTTCTATAAGGGGGCCCAACTCCAAGGCCACCAAGCTGTATATATGGGCGATTGGACAGGGACAGGGACTGGCAGGGCCACCTGCTGTTTTCTCCTCTCTCTCTCTCTCTCTCTCTCTCTCGGGAAGGAAGGTCCTTCCTTCCCAAGCTCTCCTTGACGATACAGGCCCAGTACTGAGTTGGGCTCTTGGTCTGCTGGGAAGAGGGACACTGCACAAGCATGTCACAGCAGGTGTCACAGACACTCAAAAAGAGACCCACCACACCCGAATCTGGAGGGTGGGGACCTCCTGGGGGAGCTCATCTGCCCCAGCCCGGGCCACCATGATGGAGGCAGGCAGGGGCAGCGGCGGGCAGAGCGCGTGCCTGCACCATCTCTCTGCAGTGGCCACTTTCCCCCACTCCCCGAGGATGCTCTGGGCCCAGGGAGTCTGGGGGACGACAGCCTCCCCGGCCACATCTGCCTCTGTGCCAGGCTCCCTGAGAAACAGGCGGGAGGGGCTTTGCCAGGGGCTCCACGGCCCTGTACTTGCTGGAACGCTAATGATTTCTTAACGATCCCACCTCAAAGAGTAAGTCAGAGGCCTTGAGGCTGAGCTCAGAGTCGGGGATGACGGGAGACTCCCTCTCAACTCGTCCCCGGCAGCCACGGCCCTCCGTCCCCAGCCCAGCGGCCACGTTTCCTAGCCCGCCCTTGCTCGTGCACAGATGACCTGGCCAGTCCAGTCCCGCCAGTCCCTGACCCCTGCTGCAGCACTGACAGCCACACAGCGGCCACTGCCACCCTGCCCTAGAGCCATGCCCTGTGCTGGGAGGCGGGGCGGCCCCCGGGGGAGCCGGGCCTGGAAGTGCCGGCCACCCTCCCCCACTGCAGGGCTTCCTACCCGCATCCTCACTGGGGGGACAGTGAACGCACTTCCGGCTTTTTTTCTAGAAAGCGGCTCTCTGCCCTCCCTCCAGGACTTGTTCCCTCATCCACTTCAGGTCTTAGCCCTAAACACCTTCGCGGGGAGGCCCACCCTGACCACCCGGGACCCAGCAGATGTCCCAGCACTTTGCCCCCTCTTCCACGGCGGTCCTCACCCTGACACACCACATGCGCGGGTGTCCCCTGCTAAGGCCAGAGCTGCAAGAGAGCACACTTAGCTTTGGTCACCACTCTCCCCGGGGCCTCGTGCCTAGTGGTTAATAAAACTTACCGAGTGACCTATTAAAAATCGTTAGGTGCCACAGCCTAAGAGGACATCACTCTCTTGAGTCCCGAGTGGGTCCCCATTGTGCTAAACAGCCAATCCCCACTTTGGCCATCTCTCAGGCCCTTCAAGAAGGTGTCCTCAAGGGGCACCTGGGTGGCTCAGTTGGTTAAGCATCCAACTTCAGCTCGGGTCATGATCTCAAGGTTCGTGAGTTCGAGCCCCTGCACTGTTAGTGTAGAGCCTGTTTGGGATTCTCTCTCACTCTCTCTCCCCCCCTCCCCCACTTGCTCGGACTCTCTCAAAAGAAACTTAAAAAATTTTTTTAATTAAAAAAACTTATTAAAAAAAAAAAAGGGGGTCCTCAGAAGGGAGATGACAAGTAAATGGGGCCACCCCTCTCGGTATCGGGCCACCCAGGGCCCAAGGAAGCAGCCCTATGACAGTGGCCACGGTTCCCTCAGGCCTGGCTTCCTGAGGGGTCTTAGGACCCTCCTGTTTTTATTTATTTATTTATTTATCTATCCATCTATCTTTTATAGTTTATCGTCAAATTGGTTTCCATATAACACCCAGTGCTCATCCCAACAAGTGCTCTCCTCCATGTCCATCATCCCCCTTCCCCTCTCCCCCACCCCCATCAGCCCTCAGTTTGTTCTCAGGATTCAAGAGTCTCTCATGGTTTGCCCCCGCTTCCCCTTCCCCACGGTCCTCTATTAAGTTTCTCCTTTTCCACATATGAGTGAAAACATAAGGTGTCTGTTCTTCTCTGCCTGACTTATTTCGCTTAGCCTGACCCCCCTCGAGGTCCACCCACTTTGCTACGAACGGCCAGATTTCATTCTTTCCCACTGCCATGTAGTGTTCCATTGTATATATAAACCACATCTTCTTGATCCATTCGTCAGTTGATGGACAAAGGACTCTCCAGTTTTAAAGGAGCTGGAGGAGGCCCGCAGGACGGAGGGCACCCGTCCCAGCCCGAGGGCAGACTGTGAAATGCCCAAGTTCTGCTGCAGCACCCTGCCTTCGGCCCAGCCCCTCCAGCCTGGAAAGGCTGAATCAGGCACCACGGCAACATGTGGGGAGGAGACAGGAGAGAGAGAGAGATGGGCGTGCCTAGCCACTCCCAGCTCAGGGTTCCAGCCTCGCTCCCCTCACAGTGCCTCGGTTTCCCCACAAGGAAATGAGACAACACAGGACCCGGGTGTGGGGCTGCTATGAAATCAAATTCCATAGTGCTGGGCCCACAGGGGGCACACAGCTAGCTTAGTGGCCAGTCAGGGGAACTCGGGGGGTGGGGGGGCTGCCTCGGGGTCTCAGGGCTTTGCACGGAGGAGCCCTGCCAGGGTCCTCAGGGACTTTCCCCGTCCCTTCCCCATTCTCAACCCCGCGAGGATCGAGGGGGACAGTGCAGAGGCTTTAGCCTACCGAGAAGAGTATGCGGCACCTCCTGAGTCTGTAGGGTCCTCGAGCTCCTCTGACTGGGGACAAGTGGCGAAGACCTCCCCATCTAGGACACACAGCCGCCGGGAAGGCGTGCTATTGTGATTTACAGTAAGAAATACACATTTGGAGTTCCACCCTCCATTTTTGACACATGGCTCCTAAAATCCTTGGAACGTCCCAAGAGATAAGTGCAACAAGGGTGTCTAAACATTCCTAACGATCCCCTCTCAACGACACATTAGCTCAATGAGGGGACTCCTGGGAAGCACTTAAGGACGGGGCTGTGCCAGGGGGGCCAATTTATGTGATTAGAAGGCTGGAACTTTTAGTCCTGGCCTATCCACCCCCTACTCCGGAGAGGGGCGAGGGGCCGGACGTTGAATCAATCACCAAAGGCCAATGATTCAATCAATCGTGCCTATATGACGAGGCTTCCATGAAGCGCCCCGAAGGCCGGGCTGCGGACAGCTTCCGGGCTGGTGAACACGCAGAGGCACTGGGAGGGGGTTGTGGGGACCTCAGATCTACAGCCAGGGGGCGAGACGCACAGGTGACAAGCGGACTGTGACTGGCGGTAGGGGTGGAGGATGACAGTCTGGGGGGACTGAGCCCTTCCGCTGTGGGATGGGACACTCTCTCCAGGCAGGCAGTGTCAGGATGGAGCTGATCGAGGGCCACGAGGTCAACGTCCACTGGAAATCGGGAGAACCCCACCCCACGTACCAGAGAAAGTGACAGCCCCAGCCAGCATCGTGGGCGGCCCCTAGCCTGACTCTGACTGGCTCCCGGCTCTGTTTCCTCATCAAGAGACAAGGCCATGGCCCCGAACGCCGCAGAGTCTACCAGCTTTACAGAACAGGCCCCGTCGGGACTGGGCCCACAGGACGGGTGCTGGAGAAAGGGCTGTCGATGATCCCACAACAAAGCAGATCGGTGCTTTCTGGGACTGACTTCCAGGAGAGAACCCGTTAAGAATGTAAGAACAGGAGAGGTTACCTGAGGAGGGACGCAGGCAACAATGACGGGGTGGGAGGAAGGAGGGGAGAAGGAAGGTGGGGCAGGGCGCCCCGGGCAGGAAGGACCTCAGGGGCAAAGGCCTGGAAGGGCAAATGGACGAGCTGGTCTTGAGGGTGAGGAGGGGGACTGTGGCTGTGGCTAGGGACCAGGAGGAGGTGAGGTCCCAGAGGCCAGCAAGGCCCTGTCGGGGTCACGAAGCTTTAAGGAGGAAGCTGGGAGCCAAGCCGTGCCATCCCCTCTCTGGCCCCTGAGAGCACCAGTCAAGGGCAAGGGAAGGAAGGCTCCGGGGGCACATTCCACACAGGAACAGTCCCCCGCACCCAGGGTTTACAAGGCCAAGGGGTGGCTCCCAGACGATCAGGGTTCACCTGGGAGCCATCAAACTTCCTGGTGGCTGTGGCCTGAGGTAATTTTTTTTTTAAGTAACCTCTATGCCCAACGTGGGACTCAAACGTACAACCCCGAGATCAGGAATCACACGCTCTACTGACTAAACTACCAGGTGCTCCCACTCGGTCTTAGGTAATTTTTAAACCAAGCAGATTAAAAGTCTGGGCACGCCTGGGCCGCTCAGTTGGTTAAGCATCCGACTCTTGATCTCAGCACGGTCTTGATCTCAGGGTTGTGAACTCAAGCCCTGGTGTTGGGCTCCACGCTGGGCACGGAGCCTACTTTAAAAAAAAAAAAAAAAGTTAAAAGTAATGGCTCCCCAAGAGCACCCTGGACCAGCAGCCAAATGTCACTGGGTGTCACAGGCCTCAGAGAGAAGGGCTGAGGCCCGGCCTCAGAGTCACATCGTTGGCCCCCAGACCCCATGGGGGGCGGCAGCCACACCAAAGCCATATGGGATGCTGGGGCCCCAAAGGGGGTACCACTATCACCTCCGTTTTACAGATGAGGAAGCCGAGACACAGAGAGGGAGGCCAGTTGGCCCAGGCTGCAGGCGATAAAGGGTAGCTGCCTGGCTCCGGAGCCTTGTTCTCCAGAGTCGGCGGGACAAGACGATTCTCCAGAAGCAGTGCAGCCCCACGTAGCCCCTACCGGTCCCTCCGCCAATCACCACATCCCACCTACACTCAGCTTCCTCCCTCCTGCTAGTGGGGTGTCCCACCCCCCCACCCAGCCCAGGCACCTCTGATGTTATCGCCCTGGACCCCCCCCCACCTCAGGGTCACTCTAAACTGCCCTTTACCCCCACAGCACTGGCCTGGGCCAGGCCTCACGACCTCTTGCCTGGCTCTAAACTAACCTCTCCCTGGCCTCCCCTGCCTGCATGCCTAACCCTGCCTGTCCTTCCTCCACAAGGCAGCCAGCAGCTGAGCCAGGCTCTCCCCACCCAAGTGCTCCTTGGGCTCTCACTGTCTGAATCCCTCACCAGACTCCCAAGCCACATCACCTGCCTCCTGTCCCTCCCCTCCTCCCAGCCCCACCTCACACCTTTGTACATGCTGTTGCCCCTGCCTAGAATGTTCTCCCAAAAGTAGATCCAATGTCCAGGATACTCTCCCATACCCCCTGTCCTTTCCCCTACCGGCCTGACCACAGCACCACATCTGCCACCCCAGGCAGCTTCCCTGGTACCCAGCTGAGGTCCAGCAGAGTGGGCACACAGCTACTGGCAGCAATAGAGAGCTTTCTGGAGGGGTGCCTGGGGGCTCAGTTGGTTAAGCATCCAACTTCGGCTCAGGTCACGATCTCACAGTTCGTGGGTGCGAGCCCCACGTGGGGATCTGCGTTGACAGTGCGGAGCCTGCTTCGGATCCTCTGTCCTGCCTCTCTCTCTGCCCCACCCCTGCTCATGAGCTCGCTCTCGCTCTCTCTCTCTCTCAAAAATAAAAACTAATAGAAGAGAGAGAGAGACTGGAGATGCCAAAGTCAGGTGGGGAAAGAGGACTATGTGAACTGAGACACAGCAAGGCCACTTCCACATGGGACACCTGGGCCTCTCTCCCCACCTCCACCACCCGCCCAACAGGATCCAACCATGACCCTATCTCCACGGCGGCCACCCCATCTCTACCAGGCCCCAGGTACCACTTCCTCCTCCTCCGGGTCCCCTAAGCTGGGCTGGGACCTGTGGTCTCTTCTTCGCCAGCAGCCACAGGATCTGATCAAGTGATCCCTGGCCCTAGGGTGCACCCCACCGTGGGGGTTTCAGGCTGGGCTCTCTAGGTGACCCTGCTGCATGCTCTCAGGCAAGTGGCTTCGTCTCTGGAAGCCCCAGTTCCCTCCTCTGTGAAGTGGGGATGACAGGAACAGGGACCCCAGCCTCGGTCTGGGTCAGGCACTAGGCTGATGTGCGCCCTCAGCTTCTGCCTTCACTGCTCCTCACAACTGCTGCCCTCTGCTGGAAAGGAGTCCCTGTCAGCCTCGGCTCCAACATCACTTCTTCAGAGTCGCCCTGGGATGTCCCGCCCTCCAGCATGAAGTTAGTCACCCTCCCCTCTCCACACACACACTCCCATCTGGTGGGGGCCAGGCCGGCCTGTCTCCCTGCTGGTCTCACCCCAAGTCTCCCACTTCTGTCTGCCGGCACCAATGGGAGTGCCAGGTGGGCAGGTGACTGGTGGTGGCAGCAGCCTTGGTCCAGTCACTGCTGTGCCCTGGGCGCGGACCAGCCTGTGGCATGCAGTAAGTGCTCCAGTGGACCACAGCTGGGTGATGGCCACCAAGGAGGTGATAGAGGGGCCCTTTTGGCACGCCACAGCCTGCCACCTTCCAGTACAGAAAGCCAGCAGACCCGTTCTCCCAGCAGGCTGTCCCAAACAGGCCAGCAGAAAGCACAAAACCGCAGCCACTGAGTCAGCACCACAAGGGGAGGACCTAGAGTGCCAGGCACTGTTCTGGGGGTTGGACGTATTGAATAACGTGGTCTCGGTGGCAACCGACGAAGTCGCTGCTATTATTATCTTCACTGTCCAGAAAGGAAAACACACCGTGAGCAGAAGTCCCTCGCCAGGGGCCATACAGCCAGTAAGCTGCAGAGTCACGATCTGAACCCAGGCAGCCTCAGCTCGCAGGGCCTACCCAGCCGGGCAGAGGTCTTCCGCGTGCGGCCAGGGGCCAGAAGCATCGGCCATCAGCTGGGAACTCATTAAAAATGTATATTCTCACCCACGTCCCCCAACCAAACTGCTGAAACCTGCTGAATGAGAAGCGGAAACCCACCAGGCCAAGCCTTCTGTGACTCTGACCCATTGTCATCCGAAACCTGTGGCTCTGCTGCCGCCAGTCTGGGCCCAGCTGATTGGACATCTGAATCCAGGGGAAGCAGCCCATTGGCTTGCCTGTGGCCTATGATATGGCAGAGCTCACGAGGAGGGGGTGTGGACCAATCCGCTATCGCCTCTCACCGGAGCCGCGCCCCCTCCCCGCCGGGCTGGGCGGAGTCAGAAGATGAAAAGGAGAGAGCGAGACTGGGGCACAGCAGAGAGCCTGGTCGGAGGTCTGACTCGCGGTGCCTGTCCCAGATCCGGTGCCCAGTGTAAAAGCAGGTGGCCCGGCTGAGCGTCAGTGTCCCCGTAAAATGGGGGTGTGTCAGCTGCCTTCCTAGTATGAGTGTGTTTTACTGGGCCGTGCGGTGAGACCTCGGCGCTGAACCAACCGAGGGTGATACTCCAGGGCAGTGGGGAAGCAGCATAGAGGCCGCTCGGGGCTCTGGAGAGAGGTGAGGCCGTGCCCCCGAGGGCTCCCCTGTCCCCTTCCAGCTTCTGGCCCAAGATGCTTTCCAAGGAGGCCTGAGTGGGTTTCATTGTGGGAGACACGCCCACATCATGCCAGGCTTGTGTGGAAAGAACAGAAATAAACAGAGGCCACCAACGGGACGCCAGAAAAAAACCTCCATGTGGGCCATGCTACATTCAACAGGTGGGCCTCTCCAAAAGCCAACGGCCTGACTGACGTGGCTATGCGGCCCTGAAGAAAAGAGGAGACAGGACAGCGCGGTGCAGCAGGGGGCAGAGCGGAACAGCTGCAGAACTAGCCAGGGGACGACTGGCAACCCAACTGTGGACTGGGCATCAGATCACATGCAGGAGTGATTACTTTTCTTGGGTGTGGTTCCGTGACCGTAGGAAGGCGTCCTCCCTGCAAGGGGAGGCGTGCCGAAGCAATCCAGCTTGACGTGTCCCAATGTCTGCTACTGATTTTGAAAGCGTTCATTAGGCAAAAAAATGTGTTATCCACAACAGAGCAAGCAGACACGGCACCTGGCAGCCTGGTCACAACTGAGGACACGAAGGGGGTGGGTGTCCACCAAACTGTGCTTCAACTTCCCTGTACAGATGGAGAAGGCTGAGTTCAAGCCCAGATGTCAGCCGAGACCCCCGACAGCACCACCGGCCCCGGCACTCCCGCCGGGCACTCCTCCCAGGCACTGTGCCCACGCTCATTTCCTGCCGCGGCAGCGAGCTGCCTCACTGTACCTGTTTTTGAGAAGATGAGCTGCAGAATGAGAGGCCGCCGGGTGACGATTCCTGAACCTCGGGGAAGGAAGTCCCTGTGGGAGGGGAAAAGGACAGAAATTACTCATGCGGCTGGCTTGCGGGGCAGGAAGTGTGACCACACATGTGGAGCAATCCCGCCTTGTGACTGGGGCAACCTCAGCAAAGACACCAGTGTCCCAGCCAGATACTGGGAACGCTCTGACCTTGGGGGTCCTGAGGCCACCAGGGTCAGAGGAGGGACTGGAATGAAGGCTGATGATGAATGGAACCCGTTTCCCTCCGGCTGGCCATGCTCCAGCCCCAGCATGCCCCAAAGAGCCCTTTCATTGACACATATTTGAACATCTCCTACACCCCAAAGAAATGAGTACATTTCCTACATACATGTTTTAAATTAATTTAATGCCATATTATGATATGAAGACGAAATAAAAGGAAAGTAGTCGACGACAAAATGTATTTCGTGTCCCAAAAAGGCAAAGTGACACAGGCAGGAAGTGGACTGCCCAAGGGGTGGGACACGAGGAGGAGCTTTCGGGGGTACTGGAAATGTTCTAACACTTGACTGTGGTGATGCTAATATTTACTGTAAGTTTACTAAAAACCACTACATTTGAAGTGGGTAAATTTTCCTAGTATATAAGCAATCCCTCAATAAAGCTGTTAAATAAAATATATACCCCGTGTGTTTCACTGTGGAAATACTCAGACGCCACCTGCACCGACTTATACTAATACATGTGGATTCATGCAAACCAGGACGACCAGAAGGTGCTCTGGGCCATTAGGAAGGACGGCCAAAGAGCAGGGGTCCAGTGAGCGCTGAGGTAGAAGAGGGATTGTCAGACATTGCAGCCGTGCAAAGGATTCTTTGTTGTCTCATGTAAAATGGAGAAAAGTTCTAGGTTCAGAAAATTCCAAACAAGGTTTGCACATAAATGTTTAGATTATCTGAAACCTGTGCAGAACACAGGACCGGGGGTAGTCGGCAGGCGCGTCCCATATGCAGCAAGACAACACCACCCTCGGGGTCTCAACCCAGGGCCACCGGCACCAACCCGTTCCCCAGTACTGTGACAGCCACAGCGCCTCGGGAGGGCACCTCCTAGTGCTGGGAACCCCTGTTGGGAGCCCGCAAGGCCCCAGAGGCCGCTGGGTCTCCGTGCAGGCTGGCTGTCAGAATCCCTGGGAACGTGTTAGTAACCCGGTGGGTGCCGGAGCAAAGGAGGCGCACCCAGGCATGCGCCACATGTCTGCAGCACGTCCGCTGGCTGGGCGCAAGGAGGTGGCAGTGACCACGTGAGGCTGGCCCACCCGTTCGCGGGGAACCGCAGCCCAGCCTGTGAGACGAGGGGCCCTCTGTGGGCCACAGGGCTCTAAATGCCCCACAGGGGCACAGCCTTAGCAGCAGGAGGGGGCACTCGAGCAGACAGGCCCAGAGACGGGTGGGGTGACGGTGGTGCCAGAGTCCCGTCATCGTCCTTAGAGCAAGGCAGCCAGATGGGCATTAGGGACAGCCAGATTATAACTATGCGTGCTTTTAAAGGTGTGTGGCTTTAAAAGAACGCTCTGGAAGACAGGGGCGCCTGGGTGGCTCAGTGACTGAGCGTGTGACCTCAGCTCAGGTCGTGATCTCATAGTTCATGGATTCGAGCCCCGCATCGGGCTCTCGGTTATCAGCACAGAGCCTGCTTCAGATCCTCCGTCCCCTCTCTCTCTGCCCCTCCCCCGCTCATGCTGGCTCGCGCTCTCTCTCTCTCTCTCTCTCTCTCTCTCTCTCTCGCTCAGAATAAATAAACCCTCTGGCTCTGGCAGCCGCAGAGGCAAGGGCAGGAGTCCAGAGGCAGGCAAGGCAGGAGGGGGCTTATGTGTGATGACACACAGGTGATGACAGAGGCTGGATCAAGAGCGGCAGGAACAGACAGCAGTGGACAGAGCTGACAGCAGTTCAGGAGAGGACAGTCCAACCACGGAGGGTGGGAAAGAACATCCCAAGGAGCCCCAGGAGGATGAAGCCCACGGCCCCTGGCGGCAGAGTCACTGTCTACACCTCAGGCTTACGACGGAGGCGCTGGGGACAAAGAAGACACACTACGGGGTAAGAGGGTTTGGAGGCTAGGCTGGTCAGAGAAGGGGGGACAGGAGGTGACCTACATGTAGGGGTGCAGACAGGGCAGAGCGGGGAAATGCCAAGGAGGCCCCAAGCAGGTCACCAGGCCCCAAAGTCAGGTCTTCACCTCGGCCCTCACCAGAGGCGGCACCCAGCCCAATGTCTCCAGGAGAGCGAAGCCACCTCACAGCAGATGCCAGGCTCTCCCAGGGACAGGGTGGGCCTGCTGGTGGCTGTTAACTTCTCAAGCACCACACATGACCTTGGTCCTGGCACTCCCAGAGCCCTAGGCCGCCCGGCTCAGAGGCCAAGACCTGAGAGGCAGGGACAGGAGGCCCCTTGCGCATCAGAGATGTGGCACCCTGCAAGCCATCAGCGCCAGCCCCTCACGCACAGAGTCACCGGCAGCAGCGGGCCCTCTTCAACACGACGGGAACAGGTCAGGGACCAAACCGCACAGAAGCATGGGAATGAATCCCCCAGGCCTGCCTATGTGGTTCCTCCGAGCTGCTGTGTGTGACTGAAGCAGGTTCCTTTCCACAGCTGACCCGTGTCCTGTGGCATGGACGGGCTGCAAGGTGTTCATCCATTCTACAGTCGATGGGACATTTGGGGTCTTTTCAGTCCAGGGTCGTTACACATACAGCTGCTAGGGACACTTTCACACATGCCCTCACTGCTTCCACTGAGTCACAGGGTGGACCTGAACAGGCAAAACTCGTCTCTGGCGATAGAAATCAGAGCACTTGGTTCCCCTGTGGAGAACTTTCTGGAAGGGACACGGGGTAACTTTCTGGGATGGACAACATACTCTATCTTGATCTGTCCGGTGATTTCCTGGGTGCATAGATCTATTTAAGAAAACACGGTCACTAGGCATCAGGGAGTGGTAGGCATGTGGACTGAAGTTCACGGGGTGGGAGGTCACAGGGCCTCTGAGCCCACACATCGTCTCCCCTGCCGCCGGTATTGGCCCACGCCGTCCTGGGGCTGCTCCGGGTGTGCCTGGGGGGGCAGGCACCATGGGCACAATGTGATGCTACGGACAACGGACACGGAGAGCCTCAGAAGAACACGAGGACCAGCACGACGCCCAAGAGAACCCCGTGCGCTCCGGGCACATGCAGGGAAGGCAGCTGGCCTCGGCTGGCGCTCGGTGGTGACCGGAGGGTGCGGCCCGGGGCAAGGGAGGCTGGGCAGGAGCACAGGGCCTCGAGCACCGGCTGCCCTGGGACTCCTCCAATCGTGTTTCCAGAAGCTCTCGAACTGCTGAGCAGACAGAGCAGCAACACCCGCACTCGGCCTGGACAGTCCCCTCCAAAAGCAGCTCCTCGGAAATTCCCAAGAGGCTCGGGGAGGAAGGGCCCCGTCTGGCTGCGCCTGAGGGTCCGCCCCGAGGGTCCCTGGGGGCCCTCCCGGCCTGGGTGGGGGAAGGAAACCATCTCCCCCATAACTCTGCCCAGAACGCCGTCCGCTTATCTGGGGGCAACTTCCAAGCCGCAGCTGTCTGCTTCCTCCGCCCTGAGCCCCACCCCACCCCACCCCACCCCTGCTGGACGCCCGGGCTGCCCTGCACACAGAAGGACCTTGCGCCGGCTTCCCTGCCCCTCTGGTCTGGGTTCCTCGTCCAGAAGATGGGGTAACACCGCCCACCTCGGAGGTCAGCTGGGAACCATACAGGCGGCCCTTGTGACTCACTCCCCACGGCTCTGGCCCAAACGACACCTCCCAAGGGAGCCTTCCCACCCCCTACTCGCAACCCCAATCCCCACCCCATCGCCCACCGCCCTTGGTTTCTTCCTAACACTCCAAGTCACTTATCTGCTTACCCGCCCCTCTCTGCCGCGCCGCCCCCAGGACAGGATCCGTTCCTGGTCACAGAGTAGGGGTTCATTTCCGCACCTCGCCTCTAATGTCAGGGCCCAGGCCTGGCCCACAGCAGCCTCCGCCCGGGTTACCTATGGTTATCTTTCTTTTTTCTTTTTTTTTTTTTTTTGAGAGAGAGAGAGAGAGAGAGCAAGAGAGCATGCGCAGGGAAGGGGCAGAGGGAGAGAGAGAATCCCAAGCAGGCTCCACTCCCAGTGTGGAGCACAACCGTGAGATCGTGACCTGAGCCGAAATCCAGAGCTGGACTGAACTGACTGAGCCACCCAGGTGCCCCACCTATGGCTCTCTCTCTCTCTTTTTTTTAATGTTTATTTATTTTTGAGAGAGAGAGAGAGAGAATGAACAGGGGAAGGGCAGAGAGAAAGAAAGGGAGACACAGAATCTGAAGAGGGTCCAGGCTCTGAGCTGTCAGCACAGAGCCCGACGCGGGGCTCGAACTCACCGCGGGGCTCGAACTCACCGCGAGATCATGACCTGAGCCGAAGTCAGAGGCCTGACCGACTGAGCCACCCAGGCGCCCCTATGGTTCTCCTTCTAAAACAAAGACCAGGCCTCCAAGCCTCCCTCCTACAGAAATCACATGATCAATCCCACCTTTGACAGGGTCCTCTACCTGCCCGTCCCACCACCCCCAGCCCCACCCCTGCTTCCTCCGGCTCCGGGATCTCTTCACTTCCGGCTTCCAGTCCTTGCGGGGACTATTCCTTCTGCCAGGAACCCCCTCCCCACAGGCACTGCGCACCCACCGGCGCAGGAAGATGCAGCGGACTGCACCCCTCCCTCCCAAACGCGTGCCCTTTCCCGCTGCCACAACATGGCTTTCAATGGACGTCTAGTCCTGTGACAGCACATGGCTTCCCCTGGCCTGGCCACTGCTGAGTCTCCGGCACCTAGAACAGTGCCTGGCATACAGCAGGTGCTCATTAAATGTTTGTTGGATGGCCAGGAGGAATATGGATGCTGGAACCAGAGAGCCTGGGTTCAAAGCCCAGCCCTGCCCGCATGAGCTGTGTGGGCCTCGCCGTGCGGTCTCCGCCTTCTCTGGGCACTGTCACGGCCATCGGCGGGATGAGAGGATGCCACTCAGCCTTCAGGGAAGGCCCCGCTGGCCTCCTGACCTGCACACGTCACATCACCCTCTCCGAGCCTCAGTTCCCAAGCTCTAAAATGGGCCACCTCTCCCTGGAAGGTGATGAGGGCTCCTGGGGGGAGAGGGGAAGGGAGCAGGGAGGGAAAGGCACACGGTGGGGGGGGGCACCAGGGGCAGATCAGAAGCCCCAGCTGTATATTTACTGTTGTTTGAACAGAGCGCAGGTCCCACCAGGAGCCCTTTGACTCCCAGCCCCACACATGGGTGGGGATGCCAGGCTGAGGGAACAATAGAGGCCTAAAACCCAGGCTGGTAGGTGGGCAGGTGGAGGAGGCCTTCCCAGGGGAGGGAGGGAAACAGATAAGCCGGCAGACTAGGAGTCAGAGCTGTTAAGGGCCAGGTCACCCCTCACCTGAGCAGCGTGGTGACAGAAGGCCCAGTAAGCGCCCGAGGCTGGGATCCCTTCCTCACCACCATATCCTCATGGGGGTCACCCAAAGCCTCAGTGTGGCTAGGAGTCCTCGGCACAATGCCGGCCATGGGACCAGCCCTCAGCTCCAGGGACCTGTTTGGACTCAGCCCGCTCTCTCAGGCTCTGGTAAGAGCCCATATAGAGAGCACTGGCCGCCCCCCTAGCCCAGCTCTAACCCCATCTTGGGCAACATCTAGAGCAAACCCTCCAGCAAGACCAAAAGAATGACACCAGGGCCCATACTCCCATTTCCCAGATGGGCAGACGGAGGCTCAGAGTTTCAGGACTTGCCCAGCAACTGAGCAAGGAAGGAGCAGAGCTGGGAAGGGAACAGAGGCAGGACGGCAATGATGCAGACCCCCCCAATCACCCGCACACCGCCAGGGCTTCCTCTGTGGTTTTGCTAGAAACGAAGCAGAGCTCATCGCTGGGCCTCTGGAGCCACAGTATCCAGTCTATACGCCCTACCGGTCCCCGCCCAGTCCCTGCCTCCTTACCACCCATCTGGACGCCATCCAACAGGAACCACTGGTCCCCCAGAGCCCCACCCGCACTCAGTGGCCCCAGGCAGGTGCCACTGTGTCCTTGTAGTCACCCCGAGGGACAGGCAGGCTGACTCAGACGGCAGACCCAGGGCTCCGCCCGGCCCAGCAGCAAGCCCTGCCGGGTCCACCTCCAGAAGGAGCGTGAGCTGGCCCACTTCTCTGCACATCCAAGGCCATCACACGGGCCACCGTGCTTACCTGGACCAGTGCAGGTGCTGCCTCTTAGGCTACCCACTGTCGCCCCCAAAGCGGCCACAGGGTGCGTGCGGATGCCAGGTCAGAGCATGTGCCCCCCTGTTCAGAGGCCTCCCAAGGCCCCCACCTCTCCCAGGGTAAAAACCCCAACTCCTCTAAGGCCCACAAGGCCCTGCACAGCCGGCCCAGTCACCTCCCCTCCTCCTATTCTCCCCCTCACTCACTCAGCTCCTGCTACGTTATTCTCTGCCATGTTTCCCCAAAACAGGTATGACTGCCTCAGGGCCTTTGCACTGACTGCTCCCGCAGCCTAGAACTCTCTTCCGGCAACATCCGCAAGACAACTATCTCTTCTCTACCCAGCTCCCAGCACCCCCCGAATATAAAGCAGGGCCCCATCCTGCTCGATTCTCAATTCTACTCAGAACTGGCATCTTCCACTTTACTGATTGGTTCACATGGCTGTGGTCCGTCCCTTCCCTCCCACCCGTCTGTTAGAGCGGCAGCCTCGTGGGAGCGGGGGCCTCTGCCCGGCACGGTCTCCGATCTCTCCTCAGCTCTCAATACAGAGCCAGGCACGGAGCAAGTGACCAGTTGGTGGGACGAAGGACCCAACAAGGAGACGGGGGCTCAGGGGGAGACGGGCGGCCGGCACCCTGTCGCCTTTCGCCTTTCACAATCCGGCTCCAGCGCCGCCCCTTCACAATTCCCAGCAGGCTCCTCCCTGCTCAGGAATCCTGCAGGTCCCAGAGTCGGCCCTACCCCTGGCACTCGGCCATAGTGTCACCTGCTCCAGGGTCTCATCTGGAGGCCAGGCCGGAAGCAAAAGCAGGAAGTGGCCCGTGGAGACCAGCAGCCGTGGCTCTTGGGCCTCACAGACCCCAGCGGCAATCCAGACACTTGCATTTATTTTCTAGACAATCTGCAGGTCTCGTCACCTTTCTGTGCCACGGTTTCCTCATTTGTTATTTGTTAAGTGGGGACAGTGTCACCTGCCTCAGATGGTAGGCAGTTGGGAGGATTTGCAAAGTTCTTACCATGGTGCCCCAAAGAGACCATCTGCCCTATACAATCAAGGGAAAACGGGACAGAATATGAATCAGACCATGACCCTCCTCTGCTCCAAAGTGCTCCCAATGGCCTCCAAGGCCCTGTAACCTCCCTGCCCTCACCCCCAACCTCACTCACTCCCGGAGCCACACTGCTGGTCAAGGTACAGCAAACAGGCCAAATCTATTTCTGCTGCAGGGCCTTTGCATGTGCTGATCCTCTGCATGGAATGAGCATCTCCTCAGAGCCTCTCCATAATCCTGGCCTCCTCTGGTCACTCAGGATTCAACTCAGATGTAAACTCTTTTGAGAGGCTTGACTGTCCCCTACTGACACCCCTGCCCCACGTCACCCTGTTTTCCTTCTCCCAAGTGGGTCTGCAAGGATGGCCTGTCCCTGCGGCAGTGCCTTCCAGAGTGAAATCCGTTAACCACCGAGAAGGCCCCTGGCATGGAACTGGCCCAGGAGGCAATCCAGGCCACGGTACTGAAAGCAAAGTGTGATGCACAGAACAGACTACGTCCTCCGAAGTTTTTTTTCATGCCTGTGCCCATTTCCTGCCTGTGTGGGGACAACAAACTTGGAGGTGACACCTGGGCCCGATGTTAGTCGTGCTATGGAATGCAAACGGAAAAACCTCCTGTGTCACGGTCTCCAACATGCCTTGAATTTCGGTCCTCTGTAACTTTTTTATAACTTTTATTAAGAGGCAAATATTAATTTTTAACTTTGTTGTTGTACCCAGAAGCGCCAGAGCAACCAGGTGGCCAAGCCGCGCTTTCACAGGTGACAGAAAAGACACTGGCATTTGGGAACCCAAGCTCTTGACTCTGCCCCCGGGGGTCCCCTCGGCACCCTTACCGCTCTACCCTGCAGCAGACAGCCTGTGTCACACGGCCATCGCAGCTGCATGCCAGCTGTGTGACCTGGGCAGCAAGGTCACCCACATCCTGGGCCCAATGTCCTCATCTATAAAATGAGGTGTGATGGGGACAGAAGAAGAAAATGCAGGGGCCACGGGTCAGGCACATACGGATTCCTGCTTCTGTGTGTGCCACCACCCGAGAGGCCCAGCTGAACGCAGAGGCAGGATGTTGGTAAACAGGCAGGAAGGAGGCCAGGCAGTGCCCCACCACCCCCCTATCATTCCAGAACCACCCTCCTGGCAGGCTCCTTCCTCACGTAGGAGAATGGGTGTGCATCCTCCTCAACCCTCTTCCCAGAGCCCTGCCCAGACGACGGGGCGAGGAACTGTCCAAACAGACTGGTCCACGGTGTCGCACAAGTCAGGATGGCCTCACCGCCCTCTCCCACCCCCACTGTCGATCTCTCAGCAAATCCTGCCTTTGTCCCCTGCTCGGTGCCAACCTCCCTAGGCTGAGTCCCCCAGGGACAGCCATGCTCCCCCAGCCCTGATGCCCCACTCTTGTCCCTGCCCCATGTGTTTTCCACCTGGCATCCAGGGAGAGCTTTTCAAACCACACATCAGATCACATTGCACACATGCTTAAAATCCACCTGTGGCTTCTGGCAAACTTGGGACACAAATGAGTGTCCTGCCCGCAGCCCGCAAGACCCAACACCAGTGCCCCATCACTTCCCTGTCATTGTCTGCTGGCTCCCGCCCCCTCCTCGCTCCCGCCCCCAGGCCCTGCTGACTGATGCCTCCTCCTCCCGCCCCCCACCCCCCTCCTTCACCACCAGATGCCCCCACAGAGCCCTCCACTCTTCCTCTGGACACTGGCTGGATGGAGCCTGCCGGGAGAGGTCCCCACACTGCTTCCCCAGGCCAGGCTCTGCCTCCTCTCCCTGCTTCCTTCCTGCACACTGGTCCCCACTCTAAACCGTCTCCTTTGTTCACTGCCTGGCCCCCCATCCCTGGCACACAACAGGTGCTCAGTACAGGCCTGCTGAGGAGTGAGCTGCAAGAGGGGCCGGCGTCTCCAAGGATACACACGACACAGCGCCGAGCCCAGCGCCGTGCGCACAGTCTCCATACCCCCCTCCCAGGGGCTCTCGCCAACCCCACTACAAAGACGGAGAAACTGAACCCCTCTTTAGAGGGACGGTCACCTGGACCGAAGCCACATAAGCTAACTGCATCCTCCGCCACCAACCCAATGGCTTCTTCCTGTCCCTGTCTGCCGGCGCATCCTGGTCATCACACCGCGGATTACCGGCACAAAGACAGAAAGGAGCCCCCGAACTCTGAAGACAATATGGCCAGTCACCACTCCCTGCAGGGACAAGTGGGCCAGCAGACCATGACAGTGGAAAGCACAGCGTCTGCAGCTGGACAGCTCAGCCCCAGCCTCACTGTGACACCTGAACGAGGGTCCTCCCTCCCCCGGATCTCAGTTTCCCCGTCTGTAAGATGGGGACAGTAACAGTACCCACCCGGTCAGGCTGACTGTCAGAGGATCAGAAGGACAAGTGTCACGAGCCCCAGTCCCTGGCACACGTAGGGCCCTACTCCACAAGTCTGGTTGATAGGGGTGATGGCAGGAAGGAGACATTCCTATCACCTCCAGAAGGACCTTGTTGGCACCGTGTCTCCTGGCAACACCTGGCAAGATGACGGCACAGCGTCCCCCTCCTAGGGACCAGCCCTGGGCACAGCAGACACGCAAGCCTGTCGCCTCACCCCCCTGGCCTGTCAGGAGGAGACGGTGAGGGGACTCGGCAGGGCGGGGCTGGACTGGGGACTGCCGGGCAGGGCCGTCGTAAAGAGAGCACGAGACCAGGGAAACAGGCGAGGCGACAACACTAGTTGGGAGACCCGAGTACCCACCCCATCTTCAGTAACAGAACAAGAGATCAAGACAAGAGCTCAACAAGGAAACGCCAGCCCCATGAACCAATGAGATCTACCAAACCTGCACAGCCCGCCCCACCCAGCGGCAGCAGAGAACACATTCTTACCAAGGGCACAGGAACATTCTCCAGGGAAGGCCGTAAACAGGACTCGGTATATGTCAAAGGGCAGAAATGACACAAAGTATGTTCTCTGACCACATGGAATGAAATTAGAAATAGTAACAGAAGGAAAGTTGGGGAAATTCACAAGTGCGTGGAAATTAACACATTCCTCAGTAACTAGTGAGTCAAACAGGAAAATGGAAGAGAGATTAGAAAATATTTGGGGATGAATGAAAAAGAAGACGCTCACAGGCTTCAGCAAAAGCAGCATGCAAGAGGGAAATGTGCAGATGTAGGTGCCTATTTTTTTTTATTTTTTTTAATCTTTATTTTTGAGAGAGAAACAGAGTGTAAGTGGGGGAGGAACAGAGAGAGAGAGGGAGACACAGAATCTGAAGCAGGGTCTAGGGTCCAAGCTGTCAGCACAGAGTCTGACGCAGGGCTCGAAAGCACGAACTGGGAGATCATGACCCAAGCCGGAGTCGGACACCCAGCCTACTGAGCCACCCAGGCACCAGGCACCCCGAGCATGTGACTCTTGATCTAGGAGTTGTGGGTTCAAGCCCCAAATTGGGTGTAGAGATTGTTTAAAAATAAAATCTTTTTAAATTAAAAAAATTTTGTTTAATGTTTATTCATTTCTGAGAGAAAGAGAGAGCGAGCGAGCATGAGCAGGGGAGGGGCAGAGAGAGAGGGAGACACAGAATCCGAAGCAGGTTCCAGGTTCTGAGTTGTCAGCACAGAGCCCGACGCAGGGCTTAAGTCCATGAACCGTAAGATCATGACCTGAGCTGAAGTTGGACACCTAACCAACTAAGCCAGCCACCCAAGTGCCCCAAAAATAAAATCTTAAAAAAAAAAAAAAGTAAAAGAAACCTGAATAGACCTATAAAAAATACGGACACTGAATTTTTTTTTAAGTTGTATTTATTTGAGACAGGGAGCAAGTATGTGTACAAGGAGGGAAGGGAAAGAGAGGGAGGCAGAGAGAGAGACAATCAATCCGAAGCAGGCTCTGTGCTGTCAGCACAAAGCCCAACACGGGGCCTGAACTCCCACAAGCGGGGTCCAAACTTCACAACCCGTGATATCATGACCTGAGCCAAAATCAAAAGTTGGATGCTTAACTGACTGGACCACCCAGGAGCCCCAAAGAGACTGAAATTATGCTCAGAAACTTTCCCACACACACAAAAAAAAAAAAAAAAAGCACAGGTCCAAACGGCTTCACGGGTAAATTCCAGCAAACACTTAAAGAAGGTTTAACACTGATCCTTCACAAACTCTCCAAAGAATTGGAAGAGGAAAGAACACTTCCTAACTTGTTCTATGAGGCCGGCATTATCCTGATACCGAAGGTAGACAAAAACACAAGAAAATAGATTGATGTTTCTTATGAGCATAGACACAAAAAAGTCCACAACAAAACACAAGTAAAGCAAATCCAGCAACGTATTAAGAAGATTAGGTACCTTAGCACTAGTGAGATTTATCCCAGGAATGCCGTAACGGTCCAAAAATCAGTACAATACACTGTAGTAAGAGTAAACGTCAAAACTATATGACTATCTGAATAGATGCAGAGAAAGCATTTGAGAAAATCTATCACCCTTTCCTGATAAAAACACTCGTCAATAAACTAGGAAGAGAAGGGAATTATCCCAACCTGATAAAGGGTATCTACATAAAACCTGCAACTATCATCATATTTAATGGTAAAACATTTAAAGCTTTTCCTCTAAGATCAGAAACAAGATAAGAAGTCCACTCTTACTTCTATTCAATGTTGTTCTCGAGATTCTAGCCACAGCAATTAATTAGGCAAGAAAAAGAAATAAACGCATCCAAAGAAAGAAGGAAACTATTCACAAATGACATGATCATGTCTATAGAAACTGCTAAGGAATCTACCAAAAAAAAAAAAAAAAAAAACTGTTAGAGACAATAAGTGGGTCCAGCAAGGTTGCAGGATAAAAGATCAATATATAAAAATCAGTTATATTAATATACACCAGCAATGAACAATCTGAAAATGAAATTAAGAAAATAGTTCCATTTACAATGACACCAAAAAGAATAAAAATACTTAGGAATAAATCTAACATAAGAAGCAAAACAAATGTACATTGAAAACTAAAAGAAAAAAAAAAGACATTGTTGAAAGAAATTAAAAATTGGGACGCCTGGGCGGCTCAGTCGGTTAAGTATCTTACTTTGGCTCAGGTTAGGATTCAGGATCTCACAGTTCATGAGTTTGAGCCCTGAATCGACCTCTCTGCTGTCATAACATAGCTTGCCTCAGATCCTCTGTCCCCCCCTCTCTCTGCCCCTCCCCAAGTCACACTCTCTCAAAAAAAAAAAAAAAAAAGGAAACAAACAAAACAAATGAACATATGGGGGTGGGGAGAGAGAGAAACAAATCATGAGAGACTTTTAAAGATAAAGAACAGGGGCGCCCGGGTGGCTCAGTCGGTTAAGCGTCCGACTACAGCTCAGGTCATGATCTCACAGTTCCTAAGTTCAAGCCCCGCATGGGGCTCTGTGCTGACAGAGCTTGCAGCCTGCTTTGGATTCTGTGTCTCCTTCTCTGTCTCTGCCCCTCCCCCACTCACTCTCTGTCTCTCTCAGAAAAAAAATGAATAAAATGTTAAAACTTTTAATAAATAAAAATTTGCGGGGGGGGGGGGCGGTGGAGAACGACCTTGCCTAACTGCAACATTCCCCATAATGGCAATGTAATTCCAGATCGTCTTAGTAAGATTTTGACTTTTTTTTTTTTTTTTTTAAAGAGATCTACAGCTTCAGGCCACCTAGGCCGCTCAGTCAGTTAAGCGTCCGACTTCGGCTCAGGTCATGATCTCACGGTTCGTGGGTTCAAGCCCCGCATCGGGCTCTGTGCTGGCAGCTCGGAGCCTGGAGCCTGGAGCCTGCTTTGGACTCTGTGTTTCCCTCTCTCTCTGAGACTCCCCCACTCGCAGTGTCTTTCTGTCTCTCAAAAAATGAATAAACATTAAATAATTTTTTAAAAAGAGAGAGCTTCTCAGACCACAGTTCATAGACATAAAATAAGCAGTTGTGCCAAAAGGTGAAGTGTGCAATTATCTGAAACTTCAGGATACCGTTTCTTCCGGTAAGCCCTGGGTCTCTCAGAGCCAAATTAATACCTAAGAGGGATGTGCCACTGGGTCGGGGGTTTTGTGGTGTTTTACAGCACATCTGATCGCACAGGATTTTTCTTGAGATCCGTAGGTGCCCATTCCATGGCCAATTTAGGGAGCACAGGAGGCTTAGATTTAGGTGACAAAAAATAGAGGAAAAAAGAAAGAAAAAAATGTTATAAAATACAGGAGTAAGCTTTCATGACCTTCATGCACTGGACAAACTGTTTCTTGGATATGACCCCAAAACCTTAAGTGAGAAAAGAAAAAACACGTAAATGGAATTTCATCAAGACGTGTCTCCTTCCAGGACACTATCGATAAAGTAAAAAGAAGGGGCACCGGTGAAGCGTCCAACTTCGGCTCAGGTCATGATCGCACTTCGTGCTCTCACGCACGCACAACGCGGAGCCTGCCTGGGATTCTCTCTCTCCCTCTTTCTCTCTGCCCCTCCCCTGCTTGCTCGCTCTCTCTCGTTCTCTCTCAAAAGTAAATAAATAAACATTAAAAAAAAGTAAAGAGACAACTCACATAATGGAAGAAAATATATCTCATAAGGGATTGGTCTTGAGACCAGATATAAAGAACTTTCACAAATCAACAATAGACAAATAAGCCAATCTAAAAATGGACAAAGGAGATGAATAGACATTTCTTCAAAGAAGATATACAAATGGCCATCAGGCGCATGAACGCTCGTCATTAGTCATTAAGGAAATGAAGAACAAAAAAAAAAAAGGGAGCAAAATACTACTTCACACCCAGGAGGAAGCTAAATTCAAAACGACGGATGATAACAAGTGTTGACAAGGAGGTGGAGAAGTGGGAACCCTCCTCCGGCGCTGGTCAGACACGAAAGGGTGCAGCCACCGTGGAAAACTGCCCGGGGGGTTTCTCTGGGTTGAACGGAAGGATTACCAGAAGGCTCAGCAATTCCACCCTTGGGAAGGTGAACACCCGGAAGGAGTGACCACATGTGCACACAAAAATCTGTCCCCAAACGTGCACCAGCAGCACTCCTCCTGATGGCCAACAAGTGGAAAGGACCCAACGTCTGTCAACCGAGGAACGAATAAACAAAGGTGCACGGCTGCGCGACGGAATATTATCCGGCCGTGAAAAGGGAAAGGGTTCTCATACAGGCTGTAACGAGGATGAACTTGAACACGCCGCACAAGAAGCCAGACGCGAAAACCACAGAACGCGTGACTCCATTTACACAAGATGACCAGGCAAATTCACAGACAGAAAGGGGATTCGAGGTCGCAAGCTGCTGGGGGTGGGGAGTGAGTGCTGCCGAGTTCAGAGCCTTTGGGGGGCATGAAAAGGTTCGGAGATTAGTGGTGATCGTTGCACAACTCCGGGAATATACTAAAAATTACCTAATAGTACACTTTAAGGGGATGAATTTTATGGTATGTGAATTACATTGCAGTTAAAGATGCTGTTTTAAAACAAAGAGCACAGGAGCAACCCACGCACCACCGAGGGAGCAGGCCCACCATCGATCTTCAGGATAAAAACCACCGCGGGGCGCCTGGCTGGCTCAGTCGGCGAAGCGTCCGACTTCAGCCTAGGTCATGATCTCGCCATTCTAGAGTTCGAGCCCCGCGTCGGGCTCTGTGCTGACAGCTCGGAGCCTGGAGCCTGCTTCGGATTCTGTGTCTCCCTCTCTCTCTGCCCCTCCCCCGCTCACTCTCGGTTCTCTCTCAAAAATGAATAGATGTGAAAGAAAAAAAAAATTTTTTTAATTTTTTTAAGATAAAACCACTGCCCACCCACACAAACCCTCCCAGAAAGGCTCGGGCCTCCGGCTGTGGCCAGTCGCCATCCTGCCCTCCCACAGCCTCATCCCCTCCGTGACCCTGATCTGGGTCCCCGCGTCCAGTTCTCCGTGTGGCTGACTGGTGTGTGCCTCCCCAACCCAGCCTAACTCCAAGGGGCAGCCAACTGAGCGGCAGCTGGGGCCACAGCACACCCAGCGCTGCTGCGGAGTGAGCACTGCTTGGTGGCTGAGGCCCAGGGCTAGTTTATGTGGAGACGGGTTTCTAGAGCATCCAACACACACCAGGCACCATGTGAAGGGCTGGGGCACACCCAGGAACAAGGTCCCACCAACAGGGCGCTCAGCTTCTACTGGGTGGAGGTGGACAATAAACCAAATAAACAGGGAGAACAATGACAGGGAATGACAAGTGCTTCCAAGAAAAATTAAGCAGGGCAAGAAGATGGAGCAACAGGGTGGAGGCATTTTAGCAGTGGCGCCAGGCAGGGCCAGTTGAGGGGGAGACATCTGACCACAGGCCTGATGGAGGTAGCAGATGATCTATCAGGTTATCTCAAGGCAAGAGCTTTCCAGGCAGAGAAAATGGCATGTGCAAAGGCCCTGAGGTGGGACTGTGTTTCACATGTTTAAGGAACAGTGAGGAGCCCCGTAGAGCCAAAACAGAGCAAGTAAGGGAGAAATAGGGGCAGATGAGGGAGATGAGGGGAGAGAGGTGATACAGCGGTAGGGGAGATGGGGGCGCAAGGAGATCATGCAGGGCCTTCGGGTGGTAATGAAGCCTTCAGTTTTCACACAGAGGGAGCGAGAAGCCGTCGTGGGTTCTGAGCAGAAGTGGAATATGTTCTCAACAGGACCCTCTACCGCTACTATAGGGGGAACGCCTGGGGTGGGCAGGGGGGTGGGCAGAAGGCACAAGACTTAGGAGGAGATAAGTGCCCTGGTTCAGGTGAGCAGTGACGTTAGAATAATACAGACAGTGGGGTGCCTGGGGGGCTCAGTCAGTTACGCGTCCAGCTCTTGGTTTTTGGCTCACGTCATGATTTCGCGGTTTGGGAGTTCAAGCCCCGCGTCCGGCTCTGCACTGTCAGGGCGGAGCCTGCTTGGGATTCTGTCTCTCCCTCTCTCTCTGCCCCTCCCCTGCTGACGCACGTTCTCTCTCAAAATAAATAAACTAAAAAAGAAAAAGAAAAAAAGAATACAGATAGAAATACTGATAGCAAAACTCCATGGACCAAGATGGAGATTTTTTTTTTTTTTGAGAAATCAACAAGCAGATTCTAAAACTTATTATGTAAAAGACAAAGGAACTAGATGAGCCAAAACAAAGGACTCACCTGGCCTGATTTATTTTTTTAATGTTTTTTTTAAAGTTTATTTATTTTTGAGAGAGAGAGACACAGAGCATGAGCGGGGGACCCTCAGAGAGAGAGGGAGACACAGAACCAGAAGCAGGCTCCAGGCTCTGAGCTGTCAGCACAGAGCCTGACGCGGGGCTCGAACCCACGAACTGTGAGATCATGACCTGAGCTAAAGTCGGACGCTTAACCGACTGAGCCACCCAGGCGCCCCTCACCTGGCCTGATTTAAAGACTTATTATAAAGTAATAAAGAAATGTGGTTTTGCCCAAAGGACAGCCATACAGATCAATGCTAGAAAATCAGGGCGCCTGGGTGGCTCAATCGGTTAAGTGCCCGACTCTTGATTTCAGCTCGGGTCATGATCTCACTGTTGTGGGATCGAGTCCCAAGTCGGGCTCGGCACTAGACACGGAACCTACTTAAAATTCTTTCTCTCCCTCTCTCTCTGCCTCTCTCCCGCGCGCTCTCTGTCTCAGAAATAGATAAACATCACAAAAAAAAAAAAGAGAGAGAGAGAGAGAGAGAAAAAAAAACAGAATCCAGAGATGCCTGCGTGGCTCAGTCGGTTGAGCGTCCAACTCTTGATTTCAACTCAGGTCGTGATCCCAGGGTCACGGGCCCTGCGTCAGCCTCTGTGCTTTGCGTGGAGCCTGCTTAAGATCCTCTCTCCCTTTGCCCCTCTCCCCTGCTCGCGTTTGCACTCTCTCTAAAATACAAAGAAAAGAAAACAGAATCCAGAACGAACCCACACCAATATGTGGCCCTGACCTGACACAGGCACCTCTGTGGAGACAAGGTCTTTTCAATAAACAATACTGACACAATTGCACATTCACCTGCAAAGAAATAACCTCAATGTATATCTCGTAAGTCAGACGAGAATTAACTCGAAATGCCTGCGCATAAATGCTCCTATCAGCATTATCCATAATCACCAAGAACTGGAGAAACGCACTGTCCTTTAGTTGGTGACTGGTTCAACAGACGGTGGCCCAGCCACACCATGAGATACTCCTCAGCAATAAGGGGACTGAACTGCTCACGCATTCAGCCTAGATGGGGCTTCAGTGTGTCGTGCAGAGTGAAACGCGGCTGGTGCAAAAGCCACAGGAGTCCATTTACGTGAGATTCTGAAAAAGCCAAAACCGTAGGATGGAGAACCCATCCGCAGGCGCCAGGTGCGGGGGGTGGAGAGGACGTGACCACAGAAGGGCACAGGGGGACTTCCGGGGGTCCTGGAAGTGTTCCATGTGTGTTACACAACTCTGCTGTTTGTCAAAGATCGGGGGGGGGGGGGGGGG
>CM053574.1:7363479-7449380 GCA_028646485.1 Cryptoprocta ferox | reverse complement strand
TCACCTACAATGAGACGTGTTGATAACATGGAGCCCAAATAGGATGTGGAGAGAGGGGCTCCTCGCTTCTGTGGTGCTCTGCCCGCACCCAGAGCCCCAGTTCAATCATGGAAATCCCAAACCCAAATCGAAGGGCATTCCAAGGGCATGAAAAACAAGGGAAGGCAGTGGCACCGTGTCACAGACCAGCGGAGATGGAGGAGGCGGACGACTCTAAGGCAAAGTGGCATCCTGGACGGGGTCCTGGGACAGGAAAAGGACATGGGGGGAGGCGGAACTGTGGAAATCTGCAGAAAGTCTGGCTTTCCTTAGTGATGACAATCGACCACGGCTAATTTCTCGCTGATAAGGAAGATGTTAACATCGGGGAGGGATGGGCGAGGCGGGTAAGGGACGCTCCGTGCTGTCTTTGCAGCTTCGCTGTACGACTTAAAACCCGTCTATTTCCTGTAAATCACCAACTCTTCCCCAATAAAACATGGGGCTTCCAAATAAAACAAACGCAAAAACCCCTCAAAACACCGAAGAGCAGGGACTCGGCGTGAGGTGGACACACTGCGGCAAGACTCCGGACTGTCACACACGGGCTTAGAAGGGGGCTGGGGACATGGGGAACACTGACGCACAGAAGTACAGAAAAAGGATCTGGCAAGAGCCACACGCTGATGGAAGTGGTTCCCTGCAAAGGGTGCCAGGAACTTCTGCCTTCCTCTGCGCACATCCGAAAGAAATGGATTTTATTTTTCAATGAACAAACCTTTAATTTAGAAAGAAAAGAATTGAAAACTCAAGCCGCTGGGTCGGCGGCGGCCCAGGACCGACAGAGCCTCCCCGCCTCCGAGGGCTGCCTGCCCCGGGCTCCCCAGGGACCTGCGCCAGGCCCGGCCACCAGGAGATGTCGGCGGGGCACACGCCACAGAAGCCGGACTTCCGTCCGAACAGCTTCCACCCACACGAGGGGAACTTGCTATTGCAGGACAAGACGTGCCAACCCAAGGCATGGGAGGCCTCCCTCCAGCGCAGAGGACGCTCACGGTCTCTGTCACAGCCCCCCAGTCCCGAGTTCTAGATCGCTGGCACTCCACTGCCCTGGCTACGGCCAGCTGGGGGCCTCCTAGACAAGGAGGCTGTGACCCTCCAGAGAACTCTGTCCGTCAGCACAGAACACAGAGGCCCCGTGGCCTGGGACAGACGGGGCTGTGTCCCACACCCACCACGGGGGCTCCTCCAGGGCTGGCCTGGCCGTGCCAGGGTGTGTCACCCCCAGGCGGGTGCCACCCCAGCTGGGACACTTCCTGCCGGCTTGTTCGCCAGCCAGTCCCTAGCCCGTCCCTGAGACTCTTATCGCTGGGAAAATGTGTATTGTGGAGCCAGGACTCGTCCTCCGACATCTGGGCGTGGGGGTGCCCCCAGGGGCCTGGAGAGCTCTGCTGGCCACTAGTCCACACCCCGAGGGTCTGTGGTCTGAACGGGTTCAAGTTTACCCAGAGGAAGTCTCCCACTACAGAGCCTCAGTTTCCCGTGCTGTGGCTCGTGACCAGAATCCCCTGAGAGTTTTGAGTTGGCCCGGGGAGGGGTCCGGCACCGCGCGCTGGTAGTTTATGACATCTCCCCCTGGCTCCCTGTGGGAGGATGACACCTCCCTCCCCCGTGGCCTCCTTTCCGTGGTTCTGCTCTCGTCGAAGTGGGCCCTCGGGCATCCTGCCTTCAGACCTCGGGGCCCCGCGGTGAATGTGCTCTACCCCTGGGCAGAGCGGTGCCCACTCCTCCCGGAGCTGCGTGGCACCCAGGGGGCAGCACACGGGGAGTCTGGCGGGGCCTCAGTTGCCCCAGCCCAGAGAGACATCCACGCTTGGCCGACCTCAGGGTCGTAGCACAGTACTGTCATCACTCGGAGTCGACAAATCACAGCCCTTCCTGTAAAGACAAGCCCGCTTCTGTCCCCCTAAGGGCACCCCACGCCCCACCTCACCGCTGTGAGTCCCCAGTGGTGAGTCCCGGGTCCCGGGGTGTCCTCCGGGCCCCCTTCTCAATGAACGTCATGTGGGCAGTGAAATGAATCCAATTGCGGTTTCTCGGTACAGTCATTCAAATGTGCAAGCTCCTACTACGTACCAGGACAGCATCGAACACGCAGACAAATCCCCGCCCGTGAGAACCTGACATTCTTGGGGGGGGGGGGAGCAGAGAGTAAACTAAGAATGAAAATAAGTTCAGATGCTAACAAGGGCTCTGAAGGGGGGCGCCTGGGTGCCTCAGTTGCTTAAGCATCTGACTTTTTAAGTTTATTTATTTGGGGGGGGTGAGGAAGGGCAGAGAGAGAAAGAGAGAGAGAGAGAGAGAGAGAGAGAGAGAGAGAGAGAATCCCAAGCAGTTTCCGCACTGTCAACACTGAGCCTGATGCAGGGTTCGGACTCACAAACCATGAGATCATGGCCTGAGCCGAAATCAAGAGTCGGACATTCAACCAACCGAGCCACCCAGGCACTCCTGTGTCCAGCTTTTGATTTCAGCTCAGGTCATGATCTCATGGTTCGTGAGTTCGAGCCCTTTCTGCGCTCAAATTACAGACCCTGCTTGGGATTCTGTCTCTCTCTCTCTCAAAAATAAATAAACATTAAAAAGAAAAAGAGCTCTGAAGAAAACGCATCAGGGCAGGCGGTCTGAGAGAGTGCCAGGCCCCGTGTGAGCCGCGGCAGGTAAGGGACCGCCTTGCAGAGAGGTGAGGATTCAGCAGGGACCCAGAACAGAGAGTCGGGACAGGCCACCCAGAACTCTGGACAAAGAGGAGATGCAGCTGAAGGCAGAGAAAAGGCCACGGGTGAGAGTGAGCCTGGGGGGTTTGGGGAGCGGTGACGGGGGCCACAAGAGAAGTCCGAGTTTTTACCCCGAGAGGTGGGAGCCAGGGAAGTTCAGGCGCAGAGGAGGGTCGTGCCCTAACTGGGGTCCACAGGCACCCAGTGGGGGTGGGGGGCGGGGCAGGAGCCGAGAACACCCACCACCAAGAAGCTGGTCTTTGAACTGTGAGTACTACGCAGGCATGAAGAAGGAAGGCCCACGGAGGGCACCTGCGACGACCGCCGGGTGACGGACGGAAGGGCTGGACCGCTGTATTCTACGCCCGAAACTAGCGTGACGCTGTATGCCGGCTAACTGGAAATTACAATTAAACCAGGAAAGGGAAAGGGCCTACGAGTAACAGGCGCCGAGCCCCGAGCTGGGGCCCCCGGCCAGGCAGGATGGGCACAAAGCCATGAATGGGGCAGTCGCCTGTCTGCTCCACGCCAGCTGCTGCCCGCCCTCCTCACCTCGACAGAAAGACCTACTGCCTCATCCAGGAAGCATTCCTTGACCACCATCCCTGCCCCAAGGTGCCCCGTGTCTTCCACATGCCTACGCCCGCATCCCACTGTGCCGAGGACAAGAGAAGACAAGAACCTCTCGCGGCTCACTCGTGGCAGCGCCCCCATGCAAACCCAGCCCCCTGCTGCTTGCTCTGGTGGCACCAGTCTCCGCTGGAGACAGATACGGGGTGAGTGAACAGTGGGCAAGCACGGGGACTTGGAGGCCCCCACCTGCCTCATCTGTAAAATGGAACCAACCGAAATGACACACAGTGCTCAGTGCCTGGCACACGGCGAGTGTATCAAAGATGTGGCGGCGGGGGGGAGGGGGCGCCTGGGTGGCTCAGTCGGTTAAACACCCAGCTTCAACTCAGGTCATGATCTCACGGTTCGTGGGTTCGAGCCCCGCGTCAGGCTCTGGGCTGACAGCTCAGAGGCTGGAGCCTGCTTCGGATTCTGTGTCTCCCTTTCTTTTCTCTTTGTGTCTCCCTCTCTCTCTGCCCCTCACCTGCTCATGCTCTGCTTCCGTGTCTCAAAAATAAACAAACATTGGGGCGCCTGGGTGGGTCAGTCGGTTAAGTGGTCAACTTCAGCTCAGGTCATGATCTCACAGTTCGTGGGTTCGAGCCCCGCGTCAGGCTCTGTGCTGACAGCTCAGAGGCTGGAGCCTGCTTCTGATTCTGTGTCTTCCTCTCTCTCTGATCCTCCCCTGCTCACACTCTGTGTCTCTCTCTCTCTCTCTCTCAAAAATAAAAATAAACGTTAAAAAAATTTTTTAATAAATAAACAAACATTTAAAAAAAGACAAAAAAAAAAGACACGGTAAGTCCACTCAGTGTGGGACAAAAACCAGAGCCACCTGACTGTCGCTGAAGGAGGCCCATCAAGCAGCTGAGGGGCGTACCAGGCACTGCAAGGACCCAAGGAGGGTCTGGATTATTCCTCCACACCTGGCCTTGTTCCAGAAATCTCTGAGGTCTCTCTGAGGTACAGACAGTGCAGGAGGAGTGAAAAACAACTATGAAGCTGGGCCAAGGGTCGAGGGTGCTACTCTGGGTACGGGCCAGCGGACCCGGCGTCAGTGGGGGGCAGGGGGAGGGGAGGCCTTCCGAGAAAGGCTGAGGCTCTGGGTTCAGGTTTGGCATCCTTGTGCCAGCCTCTCTGACTCAGTTTCCTCACCAGTAGACAGGGATCAAACACGGGCCTCAAAGCGGGGAAGGCACCTTGCCCCGAGGCCCAGTGTGGATCACGTCACACGGACGGTGCGGTCATTTCTCACCAGGACAGTGGCCAGGACAGTCACAGCAACCGCCGCTGGCCCCCTTCCTCCGTTCCTTCCCCCTCTGGGGTGGGCAGGAAATTCCAACACGGAAAAGACCTCCGGGATGTGTTAAGTGGCTGGAAAGCAAGTTGCCAAGCTACATAAAATGGGGTGGTGCCAGTTCGAATAAGCAGAGATGCTGAAAAAGAACCAACTGCGGGCAGTGCTCTCTATTTTCTGTAGGTCCCGGCAAGGACACAGGGACACAAACTCGCAGGAGGGCCCCGGCAGGACGCACCCCAGCCTGACCAGGCAGGCCCACGTGGAGCCGGGGGGACGGGCCGGCATGTGTTCTTCCTCGTCGGTCGCAGTTTCCCTTTTCACGGAACGGGATCTCCAGTGATCTACTTGCATAATCCAAACGCAGCGAGAGCAGGCCTCCCACAGGCACTTTCCCCACCCTCCCGTGCCTCCTGGTTCTCGCCTCCACTCAGTCCCCTTCCCAATGGGGCAGCCGGGTACACAGCAGGTGGGTACGCAGAGCCCTCTGTTCATGTCCTTCCCTCTGCCTGGGACACCGTTCCCTGGGGTCCCGGGGGGGCCGGCTCCATGTCGGGCCACCCGCTGACCACCTGTCTGAAGCAGCCTCCGCCCCGCCACTCTCTCCCTCCTCCCCACCATCTTCGCTGCCCTTCGACCTCAGAAGTGCTGTTCACTTAACCGTTCTCCAGATCTCCGTCCTCCCTGACGCCGCTGGATTCTGAGCACCGGGCCCGGCAGGTGCCACTGAGGGCGTACCGGCCGGGCACACCTCTAACAACCTCCAAGGGTGCCGAGAGCCAGAGGCTGCTCGCTCCGTCACCTCGGCCCCATAGACGGACACAAGTGCCACAGCGTCTGCTGTTCACGCCACCCCTTGCGATCCCCGACGTCCCCGAGCATCAGGCTCGGGCGGACACAGGCCCAGTTCGAGGCCCGGCTCCTGCGCTCCTCCCCGTGTGACTTCGAGTCAGTTCCCCTCTTCGGCCTCAGTTTCTTCACCTGTGAACCAAGGAGGCCGCGAGCAACGCCACAGGGCTGCTGCGACCGCACGGTCCCGTGTCCCCGGGGTCCGGCACCGAGTGATTCTCCACAAACCTCACCTCGTGAAACCAAACGAGCCACCTGTTCGGGCCGAGGGTCACTCCAGGGACCCCCAGCACCCAGCAGGGACCTCACACTAACAGGAACCCAAAACGCACCCAGAAGCAGGCGTCCTTTCTCTCCAGCGCCTTCAGGCTTCAGAGGCAATTTTTTTTTTCTTTTACTCAGATCGTAGCGAATGCCCTATAAATATCTCATTACTGGCTCGCCTTTTCCCGGCGCTTTCACACAATAAGGGCTTAATTACAGCCTGTGGTTAGCAACCCCCATAAATTAAGGGTTAGCCCATGTTCCGATTTTCCCCCTGCAATCGAGGGCCCTGTAATTGCGGCATTTTCATTCAAATCTGGGCAAAAGCTTGGCAGCTGTGGCCCTGGCCCAACTGCAAACACCTGGAGGGACACACGGCTCCATTCCGCCAGCAGCCCCGCCTGCGAGCGCCACCTCTGGACACTCGAAATCTAGAGCCGTCCGCGAGGTCGTGCCCGGCCCCTCGCCCGGAAGCCACCGGCTTACGACCAGGGAATTTCAATCCATGAACCTAGCGAGGGGCATTATCCCTGGACAGGTAACTCTGCAAAAACGCTCTGGAGAAATCGGTCTTCCTGGTTGGACACATAACCCCAACAAAGCAGAATGCGACCAAGAATCACACGGGCAGACAACCTACATGCGGGGCCCCAGCTTTTGGCTCCAAAACGACAACTGCTCAGAACAAGAGGAGATCACACTTCCCTTGGGTCTGGAAACTAACAGGTCTGACGCAAATTCCTGGGTCGTTAAATCCTCTCCTAGATGGTTCTGAGTAGCTATTTCAGAGCTGGCTGTCCGACACAGTTCCGCTACCGTGGGGCACGCCTGCTGCCAGTCTCCCACCACCACCCACTAAACGAGCATCAGTAACTCTCACAGCCAAGTATTTGTCCGCGGCCACCATTTCCACCTGGAGACACACCAGTACCAGGCTCCCGCCAGCATTTCAGGATCTGGCTCGCTGGCTGGTTCCGGGTACACGCTCGGGGCTAAAGCCAGAATGATGCCCGCCTGCACGGGGAGGCACTCACGTAGCATCCGTGCTAAAATAAGGTGGTTTTTATATTAACAAGGTAATTATAAATTCCGTTTCTTTACGGAAAAAGAGTTCTCGGGGCTTTTCCAAAACGCAGGGATCGCCTATTGCACGAGGCTTAGCTCATGTGATCCTCAGCCCGCTCCCAGAAGAGAGGGAACACCACGATCCCCAGTTTCCGCATGAGGGAACTGAGGCCCGGAGAAGCGACGGCACTCGGGTGATGCGTGGCGGCGCAGGGACAGCCACATTCCGCCAGGCGCCTCCGCGACTCTCCCCCATCCAGGCTGACCCAGGTACCACAGACCACCCAGGCCAAGCCACTTTAGTCCTGCACCAAAAGAGAAACAGTGGAAACCAGCAGCTGTCGTTTCCATGAAGGGACATAGCAGCCCAAGTGACGGACCCTGTGCCTACACCCCTCAGCCTGGCAGGGACCTAAGCTGCCAACAGTCACCTGACAAGTACTCGTCCGGCACCCACCGTGGGCCAGACCGCAGTCCCGGGGTGCAGCCACGTCTCCTGGAGGGACACGTCACCAAAGATCAAATGGAAACGTAGCTGGAGACGGTAGAGACCCATGGGCAGCTGATGCTTGCTAAAAGAAAAATGGCACCGGGCCCTTATGTGAGTTGGCAGGTACCGCTCACTGAGAAAACCCAGGTAAAGCTGAAACTCAAAGGCACAAGCCTTCAGCTTGCCCGGGACCAGGTCCAGAATGGCACCACGGCAGCCTTCGCCTGGCTCAGAGCCCTCCCTGGCCCCCGCACCCCAGTACCTGCTAACCTTATCTCCCCCAAATCTCTCCCTATACTGGCCTCCGGGCACACCTTCACCTCAGGGCCTTTGCACTGGCTGTTCCCACAGCCTGGGATGCTCCCCCAGCAAATCTCCACTGGTGGCTCCCCCCACCTCCTTAAGTCTCTTTTCTAATGTCACTTTCCTAAGGAGGCCTTCCCTGACAACCCCCACCCATTTAAAACCCTAACCTCCCCCTGCCCTCTCCAGGAGCCTGCGCTACTTTCCCTTAACAGCTTGCATCTTCAGGCATGTGGCTGCCTTATCTGCCCCCTGCTGGAAGGCCAGCTCCCCCAGGGTGGGGGTTTTGGTATCTAGCTCAGGGCTGTGACTGCAGCCCAGAACAGGGCCCCGGGCAAGGGCACAGAGTAACCGTGTGCAGAAAACATTTTTTAACGAACAAACAAAAACTGCGCGGAGCGCTTTAAGCGCTTTTCCTGTGCTAGACCGTCTCCCGAGCCATTCAGTTCTCACTCCCTGCTCGAGGACAGCCACCAGGTGCTTGTACCTGCCCTAAGAGGTGAAACAAACCCAACTGGTCACCTGGAAGGGGCTTATAAGGAGACACTGTTTAACGGCCCCATTTCCTAGCTGGGGATACTGAGGCTCGGAGAAGAAAGGTGCACAGGACCAAGCCCAGGCCTGGGGGATTCTCAGCTGGAGGCCTCAACCTCAGCTTCCGCATGTTCTCCTGGGGAAAAATTTCCCCAAGTTCCTCCCTCCGCACCAGAGAGGCTCGTCTTCACCCCTCCTTAGGGCCACATGCTGTTACAGGGCACACAAGCCACGGGTCTCAAACTCAGTAAGTTTCCAGGGCCGGGAGTCTCCAGGCAAATGAGTACTAGGGAGCAGTGGGGAGTGTGGCAGTGCATGTGGCCACTCCTAATCTGACATGACAGCCAGTGGCATCTGGGGCCAAGCAAGGCTCAGGCCCAAGGAGGCCCAGAATATGGTGACTAACGACAGCTGCTGTGTGCACTCGACACACGTTAACTCACGCAGCACCCCCCCCCCCGCCCCGGGGAGGGTCTAGTTATCACCCCATTTTATGGAAAAGGAAGCTGAGTCCACTTGGCCAAGTCACACGAGCAAATACGCTGAAGCCAGGCCTACGGCCCAGAGCCCGTGTGCTACACCACTAAACTCTAAAGCTCTTTGGGGGTTTGCCAAGCATTGTAAAAATCGGAATTTGGATGCAAAATTTGAATGTTGGCGGCTCATGAAAACAAAGTATTTTGAACACCGTGCAGGCGAAACAAGAGGTCAGCAAGCAGGCCTCAGCCCCCGGGGCCACCGATCTGCGCCCCGGTACAGGCTGAGCTAGCTGCACCGTTCTCTCGCTTGGACCACAGTCTTGGAAAACCAACAAGGAGGTGGCAACGAAGCAGAGCGGCCCGTGCTGACCGCCCCCCGCCCCCGGGAACCGGCCCTGGACTCTCTCATTCGTTCCTTGAAAGCAGCCAAGACGTCAACTGTAAAGGTCTCCAACGCAAAGAAGGAAACGGGTCCCGACCGAGCTGCAACAGTTTGGCCGAACTCACAAGGAGAAGGAGCGGGACTCAAAGCCGGGGCCAGCCTGCCGTCCCCCCCATGGCAAGGCTTCGTAGCTAAGAAACCTTACCCACACTCCAGAAAGAAAGAGAAGGTAGCTCTGTTTGAGCAGCCCATACCCGAGAAGCTTTTTGACAACTTTGGCTCCCAGGCCCTGAACTAACGCTCTTAACGACCAAGGTCACATTGCAGGCTTCTGGGAGGAGGTTGCCACAGAGCCAACTCAGTAGGAGATGACTGGGCTGGGGGCGGGGGGGAGCTTAGAGAGAAAGGTGAGGGGCAGAGACATTGAAGAGTGGTGGGCAGGTGAGAGAGATCCAGGGTCCCCGACCCAGAGCCCCCAATTCCTCACTGAACAGTTCTGGGCAAGAGGGCTCAGCAGAGCCTCAGTTTTCTGCTCCGTAAAATGGGACCATAGCAGCGTCAGCCTCAGAAAGTTTAAACGCAGTCCAGTGTATAACCTGAAAGCACTTTAATTCTGATTGGTTTTTGCTGCTGCCGTGGGAGGGGCCAGCGTGGTGAACAGCTGCCCGGCCGTGCCGACCCACCGTGCGCCGGGCGCTGTGCTAAGTAAGCACTCTCAACACATCAGGTCACTGCAGAATGGCAAGGCCTGCTGAGGGACCACCACCCTGTTTTTGGCGGGGGGAAACTGAGGCTCAGAGACGTCAAATGGCCTGTGCGAGGAGGTCACAAGGCAAATGAAACGGACAGGACGCTGCTGTGTGTCCCCTGAAAGCCAGGGCACGCAGAAAGAGGACCACGTAAAGGGGCCCAGAGCCCGGCCCAAGGCCCAGCCCAGGCCCGGCTGACCCCGGGTCCACACCTTTCCGCCGCAGTGGACAGCAGGCAGGGTGCCAGAGACAAAGCAGCAAAGGAGGAAATTCATGCCGCCGAGAGCAAAACTCCAGGCCTCTGGGAAGGCAGGGTGGGGCTGGGCACCACTGAGCACTAGCCCGGTGCCCTTGGGCCAAGGATGAGGCTTTTCTGAGCCTTCCTGCTCGTGCCTAAGGCGGGGGGTGGGGGGGTAACACAACTTCCACCCCCTCACTCCCTGCGGGAGCCGAGATGCTGCCGAACGAACTCAGCCCGGAGCCTGCGAGAGGCACATTGACCCTTGCCGCCGATAATAACAACAATAATGATGACGATGATGATGATGATGACTGGGGCGTTATCATTTGGCAGCCACGGGCACAAATGGAGTCGTTCCCAGAATGGAGAAGTGACAGCCCATCTGGGAGGCAGAAGGGCAAGAGAAGGGGGGAAGGGAGAAGAAAGAACCAAACACCCCGGGAGGCCTCACTACCACTGCTCATTCATCATCAGCCTCCTGAATCCTGGTAACAGCCCAAAGAGGAGAGTTTGCCCACTGGTTAGATGGGCAAACTGAGGCTCCTCAGGACTGCCCAAAGGCCTGACCAGGCCCCAAAGAGGGCCCCTGGTTTGCAGGCTGCTGCTTGGGAGCTGGCCCCAAGAGCACCCTGACAAGGGCCAGGAAAGAAGCCTGCAGGAAGTACCCCCTCCCAGGGTCCCACTTCCAAGTGAGAAAGGAGTTCAAGTTTCATCCTTCAGCTGCCTTGTTCCCAGCATGCTCCCACGCCACCCCACCCCGGACTACAGAGATGGAGCCAGGCGGGTGGGGGGGACTGCCAGGGCATTGATGGGCAGACGAAGGTAAGGACAGACACCCGGACAGACAGAAAAAGGGATCCATTTGGGAGAGAAGCCGGCGTTTGCCAGGGACCAAGCTTTAGAATCAGCCTAGGAGAACCAGACAAGAGAGTCCCCTCGGGTCCCGCCAGCCAGTCAGACGGCAGAAGCCAGGCAGGGTAACCCAACAGAGGGATGGCGAAGTCTGCGAGCGGCACGGACAGGCGGCCAGACAGCACAGGTCACCCCAGCCAGCCAGCCAGGCAGCAGGGGCTGCCCTGAGGGACTGGACAGATGGACAGCCAAATGGTAGTGGCAAGGAGTCCTATCGAGGGCAGAGACAGCCAACCAGACGGCACGGACTGCTCCAGATAAATGAACAGCCAGCCAGACCGCAGGGGTCGAACCAATAGGTATCTAGCTGGCAGGTTTCGGACAGACAGCGAGAGAAGGGGGACCTAACCGTGACCCACAGGCAACCAGATGGTAGAATTCGGCCCCGAAAACTGGGGCTCTGAGAGTCGGCGACGGTCCACCGCACTTCCTGGCCCACGCCCCCCAGTCGGCGAAACTCCCCCAAGGGCCTGAGCCCGCTCCGCCGCCCCTGCAGGAAGCCCTCCGCCCAGGGCGTCCCACAGAGCCCGCCTCCCTGTCCCCGTCCCCGTAGCGGGCACGCAAGCGCCGCAGTTACGCCGGCGGCGCAGGGCGCGCCATTCCCGGTCCGCCCTCCGCGCCCTAGGCCGCCGCCCGCCCGCCCGCCGCCGCCGCCGCCGCCGCCGCCGCCGCGCTCGCTCACCGGCCTACGAAGTTCTCGAGCACCGAGCTCTTGCCGGCGCTCTGGCCGCCCACCACGGCGATCTGCGGCAGGTCCAGGTGGCAGCTCTGGCCGATGGAGCTGAAGGCGTCCTGCAGCTTGTTGACCAGCGGGATCAGCTCTTCCATCCCGCGGTTGCCCATGGCGCCGGCGGCCCCGGCCCGAGCGCCCCGCGCTCCCCGCCTGCCCCCGGCCCTTAACGACGCGGCCCCGCGGCGTCCGCGGCCGTTGCTCCCCGCCCGCCCGGGCCTCGGCGCGACGCCCGCTCCCGGCTCGGCCTCACAGTCGCCGCCTCATCCGGTTCTCAGACGACACCCGACCCGAGCGACCTCCCGCCCGGGCCCCGGGGCTGCGCCCAAAGCCCTCACACTTCCCCCAACTGGTCGGCCGCGCTGCCACTCGTCCACAGAAGCCAATGAAGGCGAGGCATAGGGCTACGGCTGAATGATCCTGCCCCCTGGGGACCTCGCGGTGGACTCATTGGACTCAAGAACTGTCGTTCTTGCGCAAGAGCCAATAGCGTCGGGCGGCGAGTTGTCAAGGCCAGGAGGCGGTGTTTCGGGAAAAGGCAATGTTGGCTCGGCCTATTGTGGGGGTAGTTTCCGAACGGCAAGAAAACCCAACAGTCTCACTGGCAGGAAGACCCGCCAGTCTACAGTGCTGGCCAATAACGTTAGGGATCGATTCATAAACTCTGGTTTGTCACTTGACACTACCTAGTTCCCTAAGAATTTCCCATTGGTTTATGTAAGTATCACTCCGTTCCTCCAGCCAGCGAAGCGAAAGAGGACGGGCTTTGACCTGCGATTCCTGACTTTGATTGAGAACCTATCCGTCAATCAAAGAATCTCCTGTTCTAATGATCGTTGTGTTGGTGTCTTCTGGAGTAAAGGATAGGGGCCAGCGTACTCGCCGAAGAGCGACACCTCGTGGTGGGACCTGGTGATAATCGGCGCTTCGGAGTTTCCGGCCTCTGGAGAAAACTACAAGTCCCAGGATGCATCTCGGCCCCGGGCTTGCAAACCAGCTTATCCGCGCGGCGTTTCAACGCGTTTTGAAGAAGAATCTGGCCTTGGTGGTTCCTAGGGAGAGGCGGTCTAGCGCTGCCTCGTTGGCTCCACTTTCATTCGTATGAAGTCCCACGTCCACACTTTTGCAAATGCTGTGCCCTTTCCTAGGAATACCTTGCGCTCACGCCCCGACTTGATTTGGCTAACGCCTGCAACGTTGCTCCCCTGCCTCTTCAACTAGAGCGCATCGTGATCTCTTTGAGTACGCGATGAAACTCAACGGATCCTCACCCCATGAAATGGTGTCTTCCAGTCAATGATGGAGGTGCTGTGAACTAGAAATCTTGTTCCTCGTGGGGAAAAAGCCGGGGATAGGTGGAGGGATTTTATGAAAAGTGATTTGATCCCCCAGGCGGGCATGGGTTAGCCAGAGGGACGAAGCCCAAAAAGGAGTCAGATGTAATGGAGGGAGGGAAGCGGGCTGATGAGGCAGTAACAGGGGCATGGAGAAAACAGTGGGGAGGAGGATGGCAGAGTGGCCAATGGTATCTGCCTGCTTCAAGACCCAAAACCCGGTCTCAGAGAGATGAGCAAAAAGTCAACCGACAAGGTTTTGGCGTCGCAGCCTTGACCACAGTGACAGAAATCTGCAAACACCCTACATGCCCATTCACGGAGCCGGTTAAATAAATACTGTGCGACAGCTGTAAAAAAAGACAGAAAGTCCATGTTCTGACGTATAAACAATATCAAATACACTAGGGGGGGAAGGTACAGAATGGCAGGTAAAGGATGCCACATTTCATGAAAAATATGTACAAGTGGAAAATTTCAAGTAGAATACACAAACTAATCAAAGTAGTTTCATTTTTAAGCTATGAGAATAGTGGATCCTCTACAAGTATTACTTTTTCAATTTAAAACCCCTTATCTTCTAAGAGCACCAGCTCTGTAACTGGCCATCTCTAGGTTAGATCATAGACCTACGTATCTGCCGGGTGATAATGGCCAAGTGACTTCATTCCTCTGAACCTCAGTCTCCTCATCTGTAAAACGGGGAATGCGGCTATACATGCATCATAAAGTTGCAGGAATTAAATACACACACGACAACCATTTAGAACAGTCCCAGGCACAGGGTAAGCACCTCTTTCGTCACACCTACTGTCCTCATCATTGTGTTGGCTGACAGCAAAATTAAGCCATGTTCGAGGCTAAGAGCATCAGCTCTGGAGCCAGCCTGCTACTTCCTCGGTGGTGACCTTGGGCAAGCTACTTCCTCTCTAGGCCTGTTGCCTCTCCTGTAATAAGTCGGGGAACAAGAGTGCCCACCCTCAGGGTGGCTAGGGGGGAAGGCAAAGCCACAGGAAAAAGGATGCAGCTCCCACACTGGGGCACATGCTACATGCTGGGCGATGCCAGGTGGTTCCCAGGTAGCAGCAGCAGCTGCTATGATTACTTATTATGATCATCAACAGGAAGTGGGGCAGGGGAGTTGGGGGGGGAATATTGGCCAACAGTGACACAGTGACACTCAGAGGAGGAAGAGGTTCAAGACAGGTCACCTCCCTGAGAAGGCACAGATACACTCTAAATTAGAACAATAATTTAAAAAAACCCTTCAGTGCCTCCCATCCCCTCCCTCCGTCGCCTGGACCAGATCAACGCAGCATGATTCCCACAGAGGCCAGGGCCTCGGTGGCCCAGGCGGGACAGAGGGTGGGGTCCCCGTACATGGTGCCCATGAAGTCCCGCACGAAGTCAGGGAAGCGCTTCTCCACGATGCTGGCGCGCACCGCGCTCATCAGCCGCAGCTGCAGGGGGGAGGCGCCAGCGTCAGCGGGGGGGCGGGGCCAGAACCCTCCCACGCCCACCCTGCGCCCCGGCCCGCAGGCCAACCTGGTAGGCGATGTTGTGGATGGTGAGGTAGTGCAGGGCAGCGGTGTTGTCGCTGTGCAGCAGTGCGTGCAGGAAGGCCCGGCTGTGCCTGCGGACGGGAGGTCGGGGCTCAGTGATGCAGAGTCCTGGGCACCTCCGCGCCCTCCCCCAGCCCCCCCTCCGTCTTCCCTACTTCTGGCAGGTGGGGCAGGCACACTCGGGGTCTATGGGCCGGAAGTCCTTCTCATACTGCTTCTTCTTCAGCTGCAGGTTCCCGGTGGGCACCAAGGCGGAGCCAAAGCGCTGGGGGAGGGGGGAGGGGAAGGTGGGTCAACCGGGTCTTCTTCCTCGCCGGCCCCACCCCCACCTTAACCCCCCCCAGGCCGCCTCCCTCCGTCCTCCCCCTGCCCAGGGCCTCACCGCCGTCCGCGTGGGGAAGACGCAGTCGAACATGTCACATCCGAGAGCCACGCAGACCACCAGATCAGTGGCGTAGCTGGGGGGAGGGCCACGGGGGAGGGAGCAGAGAACCTCAAGCCCTGGTCACACACCCAGGTCTCCCCCCACACATACACGCAGACTCCCCCGGGGTCAGGGCCGCACTCCCTCTGAACCGCCCCCAGAGGAAAGCCAGGTCCCCCCTTCGGTCCCCCCAACAGGCAGGTGTCATTGGTGTCATTCCACCAACAGGGGCCCAGGCAGGAACCCGCTCCCCACAGGCAGGGCTCTCTCCCTTCTCCTGCACATACCCGACCCCCATCAGGTATCGTGGCTTGTCCTTAGGCAGCCTCGAGGTGCTCAGAGCCACCATCCTCCAGAACTGGCCCTTGCTCTCGCCCCCACTCAGGCCCCCGATGGCGAAGCCCGGCACATCCCTCTTGGTCATCTCTGGGGGTACAGGGCAAGGTGAGGGGCCACCAGGCAAAAGAAATCTGCCTCCTCCTCTGTGACCCCAGGGCCAACCCTGCCCAGACCTCCACAGTCCCTCAAGGAGAGAGGGAGAGACAGTCTGTCTGTCCTACTGTCTGAGGACTGCTGGTGACCTCAGCTACATGCATGTGAGATCCCCTCCTTCCATCCTCAGGACAGGCCCACAGCCTGTGCTCCCTCCCTTAGCTGAAACATAAGATGAAGCCAGATGTGTTTCAGACCTGAGAATTTTCCAGATTTTAGAAGGGTGCACACCCTATCGGCCGGATGACGGCCTGTCCTCAAACACTCTAACGGTTCAGTCCCAGAACACGCAGAGGACTCCCAACAACTGGGGTGAACGACCACAGAGGTCTGGTCTTGCCACCCCATGAGTCCGTTGCAAACTCCGGAGTGGTGTGGGTTTTAGAAGTGGCCCGTGAGGCCCCGAACTGCAGACGAGGAGCTGCAGCACTACGTCGCCGTTGAGGTGCTCGGGGGCCGGACGCCGGCCCGATGCCACCTCCGGCAGAGGCTGGATTTGAACCCAGGAGCAGCCTCCAAGTCCAGGCGTGCCTTGGGCCCCAGTCGTCCGGTTCACCCAGGGGAGGCCATGGCCATCGACCAAACGGACCCGGTCCAAAGGCCAGGTTTCAAAGCTGGAATGCGCAGCAGTCAGCTGGGGACGAGGTGTTCACACGTGGCCTCCCGGGCCTCACGTCACCACGGACTCGGAGGCAGTCGCGGGGGAGAAGCCGTGTGGTGCTGGGGCAGGTAAGCCTTGGAGCACTCGGAGAAGCACCATCAGCGTGGTGGCCACGACATGAACTTCATAGGGTGAGACCCGCCTGGTGGGATTTTCTTACGTGAGAGCGGACAATACCAGGAAGTGTTACGTGTGTTAGGAAAATAGTTCACGAGGCCTGGGTTTCTGCTTCCTTCCAGGCCACACACACTGAGCTGCGACATGAACTGCGCCTCCGCGCCGCCTGGGTGGCTCAGTTGGTTAAGCGTCTGACTCTTTATACGGGCTCAGGTCATGATCTCCCAGTCAAGGGATCGATCCCCGCGTCGGGCCCTGAGCTGAGCACGGAGCCTTTCTCTCTCCCTCTCTTTCTAACCTTCCGCTGCTCGGTGCACTCATGCTCTCTCTCTTTCTCTTTCAAAATAAGCAAATAAACAGAAAGGGAGGAAGGGAGGGAAGAGAAGGAAGGGAGGGAAGGAAGGAAGAAAGAAATGTATCTCTGACTGGGGGGGTCTCCATTAAAAAAGACTTTCTAGGCCCAGAGCAGGGCGCAGTTTGAGGACAAAAGGAATTACAACAAGGACAGTCTTCACAACAGTACATACTGCTGCCAGGTATAGACCCAGCACTTTGACATTTATCCTCATGACACTGGGAGTATGTGCCCATTTTACAGAGGGGAAAAGTGAGGCTCACGCCAACCCACTTGCCCAAGGGTGCAAGATCAGAGCAGCAGATCAGAGGTTTGGATCCAGCCAGCCAAACTCCAGGACCCAGAGTCTTGCGCGTGAAACCTTATTGCCTTTGAGCCCCCATCTCTGCCTCCCTTTGGTCTCCATGGCCACAGACGTCCCATGGGCCTTACTGTCACTCTTGCCCTGGGCAGATACTCTAACCTCCTCATGGGCCTTCTGCTTCCTATACTGTTCCATGATACCCCTTGGTTCCTGTCACACTCCCACTCAACAGCCCTCCATGGCTCCCCAGTACCTCCACTATCAGCAGAATGCCCTGGGCCCAAGCCGTCGCTCCTGACCCTGAGGAGGAAGCAGCACAGTGTCTCAGTTAATGCTGTAGGTTCTAGAGCCCAAGAACGGGGTCCAAGTCCTACCTCTGCAACATCCAAGCTGGGTGGCTGGGGTAAGTGACTTAACAGCTCTGTGCTCCAGTTTCCTCTTCTATAACCTCGGGAACCCGGTAGTTCCCACCTAACAGGATGGTTACGAAAACCAAACGGGTCAGTCCGTGACCGGCATGTGGCACAGGGCCTGGTGAACGCCCCAGAATTGCTAGCGATCGAAATTACCGGTATCCTGCAAACATTCTACTCCTATTTCTGCCTCCGCGCCTGCGCGGCGGCCATCCGTTCCGCCCCTGAACAACCACCGTCGGCAGCATCACGTGCCAGGCCCGTGTGGGGCCCTGGGTGACAGACCAGGCCTGGATCTACCAGCATGTGGCTCTACCTTCGAGGCAGGTGGCCCGGAGATTCGCGTCTAGCCCCCCCTGGATGATGGCAAAAAGGTTCTGCTTGTCGGGCCGCTGATGGGCTGCGATGCACCGGTCCAGCCAGCGGATTGACCTGGAAGAGGGACCCAAGCGTGAGCCCCAAGGTAAGGAGACAGGGGCTCCGGGACTATGATCCCCTCCCCCGGTATGCGCACATGCAAACAGCGCCCGGGCACTCGAGTGCGCGCGCACACACACACACACACACACACACACACCTGTACATGGCCTCCTCCACGCGGGGCCCTGTCACAGTGCTGCTGACCACGTCATCCAGCTGCATGATAATGTCTGAGCCTGGGGGGGAGACAGAAGCACTGTCGCTGGGGTCACTGGGGGGCTCAGCTGGTTAAGCATCACACTCTTGGTTTCGGCTCAGGTCGTGATCTCACAGTTCTTGAGATCAGCCCCAAGTTGGGCTCTGCACTGGCAGCGAGGAACCGGCCTGGGATTCTCTCTTTCCCTCTCAATCTGCCCCTCCCTCCCTTTCTCTCTCTCTCTCTCTCTGTCTCTCAAAATAAATAAATAAACTTAAAAAAAAAAAAGCGCATCAATGGGAAAGCCCTCACTTCCTATTGGGGACAAGCTGGACGCTGGACATCCTCCTTGGGTCTTGCTGACTCCCACATAGCCCCCCAAACTGTTTATACAACGGCCAGAGGGAACTTTTTAAAGAAATTTTTTTAAATTTTTTGTTTATTTTTATTGAGACAGAAAGAAACAGAGCATGAGTTGGGGAGGGGCAGAGAGAGGGAGACACCGAATCCAAAGCAGGCTCCAGGCTCTGAGCTGGCAGCAAAGAGCCCGACGCGGGGCTCAAACTCACGAACCATCAGATCCCGACCTGAGCCGAAGTCGGACGCTTAACCAACTGTGCCACCCAGGCGCCCCAAGAGGGAACTTTTGAAAACACACGTTTGGGGGCGCCTGGGTGTCTCAGTCAGTTGGGCATCCAACTTTTGGCTCAGGTCATGATCCCACGGTTTGTGGGTTTGAGCACTGCATGGGGCTTTCTGCTGTCAGCACAGAGCCCGCTTTGGATCCTCTGTCCCGCTCTCTCTCTGCCCCGCGCGCACATGCACTCTCTCTGTCTCCCCCTCCCAAAAACAAATAAGCATTTAAAATAAATAAACAAGGGGCGCCTGGGTGGCTCAGTCGGTTGAGCGTCCCACTTCGGCTCAGGTTATGATCTCTGTCTCAATAGTAAGTAAAAACATAAAAATAAAAGAAAAAGAAAATCCAGTTTAGGGGGCGCCTTATTCAGTCTTAAAAAGGAAGAAAATTCTGACATATACTACAACCTTGTAGACATTTTGCTCCGCGAAATAAGCCAGACACAAAAAGAATCAATAAAGATCAATCCAGCTGCAATAGCGCGCAACACATCAACTACATTTAAACCCAGGATTTCATGGCGATCCTAGAAAAACTAAAGATTAGTTCATTACTGCTTGAGGATGTTAAGTAATGGATCCGTGAAAACCGGAAAAGAAGGAATCCCACTTTCCCTGTATCAGTTGAACTACTTGGTTTCCCAGGAGTAGGTGAGGCACCTTTGTCTTTACGGAAAATACCTGGCTGATAAATGAGGAAAGAACACCACCATTCTGGAACTCCTAACGGCATGATAGTCCCAGGGAAAGAGCGCCCATGGCTCACTGGGAGAGACTGGGAGACATTACCGGCTCCCTGATGGAAATATACACCCGGTGAAGCCCTCTTCCCAAAGGAACCACGAACTTGAATCTGGCTCAAACCTCTAGATCTATAGTAAATCTAGAAAGCAGAAGGAAATCGGTCACACAACACCATGGGGAGGTGATCCGCAAAATTCAGACCGTGTGAAACACTGGGGGGGGGGGGGGAAGGAACCCATTTCTTCAAGAAGCAAATTTGGGGGGCGGGGTAGAGTGAGAAACTACATAATGTATACTATACGTAAGATATATTACACTTGATTTTAGCCAAAAGCGATTATATATAATATATATAAGAAGAGAAACGTCCATTGTCTTTATCAAGGATTGGGGGATACTGAATGGAAATGGGAGGGACTTAAAGCTTCCCCAATCTCCCCTTGTTGCCCCCATGATTTCAACATACCCTTTGCCCAGCTAATTTGCCATTCAGGAGAAATAACAGCAATAAAGATGATAATAAAAGCTGCTACATGCCAGGCACTGGGTTAAGAGATTGACAAACATTACGTCATTATTCCTGGGCGCTTTCCTCACGTGAGTTGGCTCGTCCAAAGCTTAGACAGCAGGAGTCACTTACTCAAAGCAGCACAGAAGGAACCGGCCCGCCTCACCTCCACCCCCGAGAAGCAGGGGGAAGGGGAGGCCGCTCACCTAGAGCGTTCTGGATCTCCACGGACTTCTCGGGGCTCAGAAGGGACTCGTCGCCGTCGTACGGGGAGCGGAAGCGGACGCCCTCCTCCGTCACCTCGGACAGGGACACCAGGGACACCATCTGGAAGCCGCCGCTGTCCTGGGGGAAACCCCACCGCAGGGCTGTCAGGGGGGTGGGGCTGGAGAATCTCCCACCTCCGAGAAGGGCCCTGGGACCCCAGCCCCGACTCCCCCTCACCGTCAGCAGATTGTGGGGCCAGTTCATGAAGCCGTGGAGACCGCGTGCCTTCTGGATCAGCTCGGGGCCCTGTGGTAGAGGAAGAACGGATCAGGTTGGGGGCGAGGGCCACCCTGACGGCTCAGGCGGGAGGACAGGGCTGGCCAGCTTCGGGCCCCGCTGCGCTCTCACGCCAGCACAGGGCCTGGGCCACCGGGGGCGTCAATACGCCTTTGTCGTTTGACTCAGAGGCGTGCCCGTGTCCCGGAGGTGCCCGTGCTCCCCACGCTCTGCCGCCGCCCCGCCAAGGCGGAACCCACCCACCGGCCTCAGGCCCAGATGGTAGGTGTTGCCCAGGCAGATGCGGCAGCCCAGCGCGTCCAGCTGCTCGGCCGTGATGCCCTTCATAGTGGCCTGTGTGCCCACTGGCATGAACACGGGAGTGGCCACAGGCCCGTGCGGCAGCCGCAGCTCCCCTGCCCGGGCCCTCGATCGGCTGCACTCGGCCACCAGCTTCATTATCCGGGGCGCCGACTCGACGGACGTCGGGCTAAGCGCTGCCGCCATCTTAGCTAACGGGACCACGTGGACACCGCCACCGCCTGGGCGGCGCCATGTTGGCCGGAGTCACGTGACGCGCGGCAGGGGCTGTCCTTTTGGAAGGGAGTCCGGGAACCATGGCAACAGACGCCGGCGCGCTCGTCCCCGCGGAGTGCTCAGTTCGCTTCTATTGGGGGGGCGTGGTACAGAAAAATACATACGGGTTCGAATCCCAACCTCGCCACTGACTCGCTCTACAATCAAAGCCTCTCTAAGCGATCATCTCTTGTATAAAACGCAGCGAGTAACAGTGCTTCAGCATTCAAAACGTTGTCAAAGGGGCGCCTGGCTGGGTCAGCCAGTAGAGCATGCAACTCTTGATCTCGAGGGTTTAAGTTCAAGCCCCACGTTGGGTGGAGAGATTACTTAAAAATAAAAACTTTCAAAAAAATAAAAATAAAACATTGTAAAGACTGAATGAGAAGCATGGATATATAGAGATCTTCACAAGCTGCCTAGCACAGGCTTTTGTCCGTCTTGTCCACTAATTTATCCCAAGAACAGCGCCTACTATATATCAGCTTATTCAATGAAAGAAGGAATCCTAGATTCACAGAAGGGGAGACTGAGGCCCAGAACCTAACCACATTTATCCTTTCATTTATTCAGTGTAGACCTACGTATGTACATACCGCCTAGTGCCAGCTTTCATTTTGCACAGGAATGAGAGGGTCATAGAATTAGTGAGCACTAGCCGTATTCCATTAATAATAACAAAATATGGGGCGACTGGGTGGCTCAGTCGGTTAAGGCTGGGACTTCTGCTCAGGTCATGGTTTCGCAGGTCACGATCTGGGGGTACCTGGGTTGGAGCCCTGCAACAGGTTCTGTGCTGACAGCTCAGAGCCTGGAGCCTGTTTCTGATCCTGTGTCTCCCTCTCTCTCTGTCCCTGGCCCTATCACGCTCTGTATCTCTCTCTCTCTCTCAAAAATAAACATTAAAAATAAATAACAAAATATTATATAATATATAATAACTTATTGTTGAAAGTGGAGCTGATATCTGTGTCTGTCCTGGACAGCAGAGGGCGCCATTGCCCCGGAATCCTGCCTCTCGGGGGCCCACTGGCCTCAATTGTGCTCTTTGTGCGCCTAAACTGACCTAGGAGGCTTGGGCTTTTCAGGGTGGTGGAGAATCTTCACTGAGGCCATGTCTGAAAAATGTGCACCCTTGAGGCCCACCTCAGGGCCTTTGCACTTGCTATTGCCTTTGTCTGCAATACTCTCCCTTTCTGGTTTCCCCATGGCTGCCTCATATGTCATCAGTTGCTCCTGACTCCCCCAATCTTAATAATGCTACACCCCTGTCACTCTGTATCATGTCACCTGTAACTCATATTGTGCTTTAAAACATCTGTACAATGACAGTGCCCAAATTATTATTCCCAGTGTAGTTCTCTCTCATTGAACTTCCCTCTCGTCTTCACAGATGCTTCCTAGATATCTCCACTGGGTGTCTATAGGCACCCAAACTTCAGATGTCTAAAGTAGAGCTCCCAATTGTCCCCCCCTCCCCAAGCTTGCCTACCTCCTTCCACCTTCCTCTTCTCAGGAATAGCAGCTCAGTCCTTCCAGAGTAGAGTTCCTGGAAATTTAGAAATTTAGGAGGGGTCCTTGACCTCTCACTGTCTTACTCACTACATCTGATTTATCAGCAAATTCTGGCTGCTCTGCTTTCAAAATGTATATAGGCTCAACTAGTTTACACCCCCTCCATAGCTCTCACTCCGGCCCAGCCACTAGCATCACTTGCCTGGATTATTGTAGTAGATACCTCGCTGGTCTTATGGCTTTTGTTCTTTACTCTCCATACAAAAACCTGAAGATTTTTTTTTAATGTTTTTAAATGTTTTATTTATTTTTGAGAGAGACAGAGAGACAGCGTGAGCAGGGGAGGGTCAGAGAGAGTGAGAGGGAGACACAGAAGCCTAAGACAGGCTCCAGGCTCTGAGCTGTCAGCACAGAGCCCGATGCGGGGCTCGAACCCACGAACTGTGAGATCATGACCTGAGCTGAAGTCGGAAGCCCAACCGACTGAGCCACCCAGGCGCCCCGAAACCTGAAGATATTTTAAAGAAAATGCTTTCAACATTTCACCCTATGTATGACGTCTGCAGTAAGTTTTTGGAAGATGCACCATTACCAAGTGGAGAAATGCCCTTTCAAGAGCACCTGGGTGGCTCAGTCGGTTAAGTGTCCGACTTCAGCTCAGGCTACGATCTCACGGTTTGTGAGTTCGAGCCCAACGTCAGGCTCTGTGCCGACATCTCAGAGCCTGGCGCCTGCTTGGGATTCTGTGTCTCCCTCTCTTTTTCTCTGCCCCTCTCCTGCCCATGCTGTCTTTCTTTCTCCTTCTCTCCCAAAAATAAATAAATATTTAAAAAATGAAAAAAAAAAGGTCCTTTCAATTCTTGTTCACTAACAGATTTTTACCATAAATAAATGTTTATTGTATGCTTTTTCAGTATCTGAAATGACATTTAATGTAAAAGGCCCAATGATGTAAATTTATTTTCTTATTTATTACTAAATTTAGTTCCATTCTTGACATAAGCCCACCTTGGTCATGCTATCATTTTACATATTATGGCATTTTACATTAATATTAATATTTTATTTAAAATTTCTGCACCATATCTATGTTTTAAAATATATTGGCCCATAGTTTTCCTTTCTGGTGCTATATTTGCCTGAGTTTGGTGTTCAAATATCTGTTTGCTGGAAGAGATTGTGCAAGATTGGAATTATCTGTTTCTGGGATATTTTACTGACCTCACTTGTAAATCCATCTGATTATGCCGTTTTCCATGAAAAAATATTGTAGATATTGATTTAAGGGTTTGGGGGGGAGGTTTAATGTTTAAAGTAAACTCTATGGGGCACCTGGGTGGCTCAGTCAGTTAAGCAGCTGATTCGGTTTCAGTGCAGATCATGATCTCATCATTGTGGGTCTGAGCCCCACATCGGGCTCCACACTTACGGTGCGGAGACTCCTTGGGATTCTCTCTCTGCCTCCCCCCGACACACACATGCACTCTCTCCCTCTCTCTCTGAAAATGAATAAATGGGCTTAAAAAAAATAAACTCAATGCCCAACATGGGGCTCCCACTTGGGACCCTGAGAGAGATCAAGAGTTGCATGCTCTAATGACCGAGCCAGCCAGGTGTCCCAAGTTTTACGATCCTGACAAAGGACAATTCAGGCTTCTTTTTCTTCTCAAGCCAGTTCAGTTAAGTAGTTCAGTTAAGTATCCATCTAACTTGTGGAATTTATATCTTGACTGAGGTTTTTTCGCCCACAGATTAGGCAGTATGGTTGCTGTAGTTTTACACAATGTTGATGGATGAACCCACACATATAGCGGTATCTTTGCTTGCAACTTCTATTCACCGGTCTCAGATCAATTTCTGTTTGTTTGAAGTACACCTTTGAAACGTTTTTTTTAATAGATGTCCTTTTTATTGATGGATTTTTTTAAGTAGGCTCCACGCCCAACATGGTCGGGCTTGGACTCAGGACCTGGAGATTAAGAGTCACATGCTGGGGCGCCTGGGTGGCTCAGTCGGTTCAGCGTCCGATTTCAGCTCCGGCCATGATCTCACGGGCCGTGGGTTCGAGCCCCATGTCGAGCTCTGTGCTGACAGCTCAGAGCCTGGAGCCTGCTTCGGATTCTGTGTCTCCCTCTCTCTCTCTGCCCCTCACCCGCTCATTCTCTGTCTCTCAAAAAAGATTTTTTTTAAAGTCACATGTTTTACCTACTGAGCCAGCCAGGCGCCCCACCCATGTTCTTGAAAGATAGTCTCACTGGGTATATAATTATAGGGTGACAATTATTTTCTCTTAGCCTGGACATGGTCTGCTTGTAGCTTCCATTATCACTGTTAAGAAGTCGGATCTTGGGCAGTGGCCGGAGCTCAGGGGCTTGGGGGCACAGGGAGCTGGACAAGCCAGGCCACCGCACCCTGTACTTCCGCGCGTGAGCGTCCCCTGCAGCGGCGAGGACTGGGTGCTGGGCGCTGCACCAGCAGATCGTGTCCAGCTTTGGTCCTTCTGGGAGGTGCTCATGGAGCACATGGTGGCCGCCAGGCTGGGCTGGCGTGGGGAAGAGGCTGCGGGGGGTGAGAGTGACAGACTCCTCCATAAGCGGGACCTAACCTGGCTGCAGCAGGTAGACGTGGTGGTGGCAGAGGTGACCAAGCCAACATTGGGGATGAGGTCTGAGCTGGGTCCGTCCGTGGTCTCCAGGAAGCAAATCCTGCGCCTATTCCATCCGCGGTCAGGCTGAGTGCTTTCGGCCATGATCCGGGGAGCAGCAGACTGTTTCAGGTCTTGGACTATGAAGAAGGACAGGTGGAAGCCACAATGGCTGGATACATTTTTTTTAAAGATTTATTCATTTGGGGGAGAGTGCAAGCAGGGGAAGGGACAGAGAGAAGGGGACAGAGGATCCAAAGCAGGCTCCACGCTGACAGGCTGACAGCCGAGAGCCCGATGGATGCGGGGCTTGAACTCACAAACCTGGAGATCATGACCTGAGCTGAAGTCGGATGCTCAACCGACTGAGCCACCCAGGCAGCCCTGGATGGACACTTCAAAGCTGCCCCTTCTCAGGAGGCTTCCGCTTCTCACCCAACCAACCGACTTAACCCCACTTTGCTATATTCTTCTAATCCCAGACACTGCTCGAGCACCCTGCCTACCTCATAGCCCCAGTACCAAATTAAAAGGTATGTTTAAAATTCTAAAACAACAAGAAACACAAACAAATGAAACCCACTAGGATCTCAGTCAAAATACTCTTTCCTGTGACCTGTTTCTGTCTTTCTGGTTTCTCTGTGAATTTCTTTTATTTCTTTTTTTTCTTTTTTTAGTTTATTTACGTATTTTGAGAGAGAGCGCGCGCACAAGTCGGGGAGAGGCAGAGAGCGAGGGACAGAGAGAATCCCAAGTAGGTTCTGCACTGTCCCCACAGAGCCCAACTCGGGGCTTGACCTCACAAACCGTGAGATCATGATCTGAGCCGAAGTCGGATGCTTAACTGACCTGAGCCACCCAGGCGCCCCTCAGTGTGGATTTCTTTCAATTTATCCTATCTGAGACTCCTTGAAATTCTTGGATCTGGTCATTGGAGGCTTCCCATCGTTTTGGAAATTCTGTTATTCTCTCTTCAAAGAGCTGCATTTGTCTCAGCCTCAACACAGGCAGCAGAGAGGAGGATAGGAAATGCTGAGATGTTGCCTCTGGTAAGAATAGAAGCCGCCGAGGGCACCTGGGTGGCTCAGTTGGTTAAGCATCCGACTTTGGCTCAGGTCATGATCTCACGGTTCGTGGGTTCGAGCCCCGCATCATGCTCTGTGTTGACAGCTCAGAGGCTGGAGCCTGCTTTGGATTCTGTGTCTCCCTCTCTCTCTGTTCCTCCCCCAGTCATGCTCTATTTCTCTCTATCTCAATAATAAATAAAAACATAAAAAAAAAGAATAGAACCCACCAGCTGGGGGTTAAGTGTGAGCAAACCTTATGTGCTCGGTTGCACCAGTCTGAAGTGGAGTTTCCATCTCACTGAACTGGTTGGTAGAAGGCAGGGAGGTAAAGGATATCAAATACCAGAAGAACTATTGTAACTGAATTTTCTCGTAGATTTTCTTGAATAGTTGTTTCCTCATTTACTGTATGCCCTTAGAACCACTTCTAGAGACTTTAAATGGTAGTTATTTTAATACTTTCCACCAGTTTTCACTGGGGAGGGGATCTGGGAAGATCGTCCTACTAACATGCAGAAAACGATTCCCTTTAAAAAAAAAAAAAGATTTCCTTTTAATAGTTTTGGATGCTTGGATCTCCCATTCAAATATTAAATATATTTTTTAATGTTTATTTGTTTTTGAGAGAGACAGAGTGCGAGCAGGGGAGGGGCAGAGAGAGAGAGGAGACACGGAATCCGAAGGAGGCTCTCAGGTGTCCGCACAGAGCCTGACGTGGGGCTCGAACCCACAAACTGTGAGATCATGACCTGAGCCAAAGTCGGACGCTGAACCTACGGAGCCATCCAGGCACCCCTAAATCTTAAATACATTTGAAATATGACGTATATCAAGTCATTATGCTGTAAACTTAAAACAGTACAGGGGCGCCCGGCTGGCTCAGTCTGAGCGAGCGACTGTGGATCTCAGGGTCATGAGTTGGAGGCTCACATTGGCATAGAGTTTATTTTAAATAAATAAATAAATAAATAAATAAATAAATAAAGCGAATACAATGTATGTGTCAATTATATCTCAATAAAATGGGGGGGAATCTCTTAGCAAATGTGAAAAAAAGGTTAAAATGGTAAATTTTCCATATTTTCCACAGTAAAAATTTATATAAAAAATGAAGATATATGTACACACACAAATACATTAAACACAACAGAAAATTTGAAAATAGTGTAATAAGCCTTATGATTCAATTTTATTATATATATATTTACATTGATTTTAGAACGAGAGAGAGAGTGCAAGCAGAAGAGAGGGGCAGAGGGAGAGAGAGACAGTCTTAAACAGGCCCCATGCTCAGCGTGGAGCCCGATGCAGGGCTTGATCCCACGACCCTGGGATCATGACCTGAGCCGAGATCAAGAGGTTCAACCCACTAAGCCACCCAGGTGCCCCATGATTCAATTTTAATTAAATGAGCTTATTCAATTTTTAAAAAATGTTTTTACTTATTTTTGAGAGAGAGAAAGAGACAGCGTGAGCAGGGGAGGGTCAGAGAGAGAGGAAACACAGAATCGGAAGCAGGCTCCAGGCTCTGAGCTGTCAGCACAGAGCCTGACGCGGGGCTTGAACCCGCGAACCGTGAGACCATGACCTGAGCCGAAGCCGGACGCTCAACCGACTGAGCCACCCAGGCGCCCCAAGCTTATTCAATTTTAATTAAATAAACTTATTTAAGGTTTTAAAATAGATAATAATGGGGTACCTGTCTGGCTCAGTTGATAGAGCCTGCAAACTCTTGATCTTGCGATCATGGGTTCAAGACACATGTTGGGTGTAGAGAGTACTTTAAAAGAATAATTAACAACTAAGTAAAATAGATATTATATAACCAATAGTTTTTAAAATACAGATAAAATGTATCCTGTGAATTACATTTCCCACTCCTGCCCCGTCAAAACAGTTCTCACCCCTTAATATTAAGTAACGTCTCATATTTATTTATTCTAGTCTATACTCACAGACATTTACCATCATATATTAGCAGATATGTATTTTCTTACTGTTGCTGTTGTTTTTTATTGATTCATTTAGATATACTAATGGAGGTCTTTTTGAACCTCCTAGAAGCTTTAATACTTCAATCCTTTTTTTTTAAGTTTATTATTCTCTTATTTTGAAAGAGAGAGAGAGAGAGCAAGAGAGGGGGATACAGAGAGGGAGAGAGAATCCCAAGCAGCCTCCGCGCTGTCAGCGCAGAGCCCAGCGTGGGGCTGGAACTACAAACAGTGAGATCATGACCCAAGATGAAATCAAGAGTCAGACACTTAACCGACCGAGTCACCCAGGCGCCCCTGTGTCTTTGCTATTATACACGGCCCTGCTGTGGGGCCCCTGGGTGGCTCAGTCGGTTGAGCATCTGACTCTTCATTTCAGCTCAGGTCATGCTCTCAGGGTTCTCGGGATCAAGCCCCACATCGGGCTTTGCGCTGGCAGCACGGAGCCTGCTTGGATTCTCTCTCCTCCCTTCTCCCTGCCTCTCTCTCAATAAACAAATAAACTTAAAAAAAATAATAAACAGCAGCACCGTGAGCACCTGTATACGCATCTCCTTGTACACCTGTGCAAGAATCCTAGGAATGGACTTGAGAGACCCCAGACCAGGTGGACACTCTACTAGGCAGTACCAACTTTTTTCCAGGTGATGACACCAATTAACACCCACAACATTGGTGTAAGAAAGCGTCCTTGGGTCCTATCTTTGCCAAAGCTTCAATTTTCAGAGCTCTTAAATCCTGTCAGTCAGGTGTGTGTGAAATGGCATCTCATTGGGGTTTCGGTTTGCATTTCCGTGATTCTTACTGAGGTTGGACATTTCTTCAGATGTTTGAGCTTTTTAGCTACAGCTTTCATTATTCAGTTTAGGTGTTCGGCAGCTGAATTCAATATGGTTGAGCTGCTGAGGTAGGATTTCCTTTTTTAAATTCTGTGTTTTGGGGGCACCTGGGTGGCTCAGTTGGTTAAGCGTCTGACTTTGGCTCAGGCCATGATCCCACCCTTCGTGAGTTCGAGCCCTACCATCGAGCCTTCTTCAGATTCTGTGTCTCCCTCTCTCTCTGCCCCCCTCCCACTCCCACTCTGTGTGTCTCTCTCAAAAATAAAAAAAAAAGATTTTTAAATTTTGGGTTTTGGAAAAAAATTAAACCCTACCCCTGATGTGGGACTCAAACTCACTATTCTGAGATCAAGAGTCGCATGCTCTACTGACTGAGCCAGTCAGGCGCCCCTACATGTTTTTTACATAGACCAAATATACAAAATGGTGGTCTTTGGAGGTCGTAACTACAGGAGTTATATTTTATGTTCTTTTCTGCTATTGTACTATTTCACATTTTCAAAATGTATAAAAATTTCAGAAAGTGGGGCCCCTAGGTGCCTCAGCCGGTAAAGTCTGACTCTTGATTTCAACTCAGGTCATGATCTCTGTGCTGACACTGTGGAGCCTGCTTGGGATTCTCTCTGCCTCTCCCCTGCTCATGCTCTCTCTGTCTCTCTCAAAATAAATAAATAAACTTAAAAATTTTTTTTCAGAAAGCATAAAAAGGTGAAAAAACTCACTCCCCCCTCACCCCTCTTCCACCATATTTTCCATCTCAGCCTTTCCTAGGAACATGTTTCATCAGTCCTTGTGTCCTTTTAGTGTTTCTTCCTGCAAACTGAAGCGAATATTAAATACTCGTGGAGTGTCTAGCTGGCTCAGTTGCTGGAGCATGAGAGTTTTGATCTTGGGGTCATGAGTTTGAGCCTCACGTTGGATGTGGCACCTCCTTAAAAAACTAAATAAAATATTTAAAAATAAAGTTAAATGCATATATTTATCCCTTTTTACATGAATGGAGACCCTTGGTAGTTACACTTGCGGGAGGCACCTTGCTTTTCGTCTACACCCTGGAGGCCATCCCATATCAGTACATATTCTCCTTGTTTTTTTTTTTTTTAACTTTCTTTCATGTTTATTCTTAGAGAGAGACAGAGCGCAAGCGGGGGCGGGGCAGAGAGAGAGGGAGACACAGAATCGGAAGCAGGCTCCAGGCTCTGAGCTGTCAGCACAGAGCCCGACGCGGGGCTCGAACCCACGAACCGTGAGATAATGACCTGAGCCGAAGTCGGACTCCTAATTGACCGAGCCACCCAGGCGCCCCCCTCTTTTTTAATGGTTATTTTTTTGAGAGAAGGAGTTGGGGGGCAGAGAGAGAGGGAGACAGAGGGTCCAAAGTGAACTCTGCCCTAACAGCAGAGAGCCCGACGTGGGGCTCAAACTCACAAATCATGCAATCCTGACCTGAGCCGAAGTCAGACGCTTAAGTGAGTGAGCCACCCAGGCGCCCCTATTCTCCTTACTCTTTCTGACAATTGCCTCATGTCCCGAAATATGGGTAGAGCATCAATGCCTTATGGAGTCTCCTGTTTCTTCTCACTTGAGTTGTGAGTAATCTTCTGCTTCTACAAACAAGGCTGCAACAAATAATCTTCTATTTAAGTCATCTTACATGGCAGCAAGTATACCTTCAGGAAAATTTTCCAGCATCAAGATGACCGGGCCGAAGAGTATAAGATCCTACCAAATGCCCCCCGTACGCTTGTGACAGGTGCTCCTCCATCAGCAAGCAGTAAATGGAAGTGGCTGTTCCTCCAGTTTCTCTAACACAATTTCACCCGCCTCCTCGACAGGAGAAATGGGTGCTCGGGCCTTGACCGCATACTTCGGTTCTGTAGTGGGTACAGCCGCTCCTTCTGCTGCTTCTTCATCTTCAGGTGTGATGTCATGTGTTTTCTGGGGCCCCAGATCCAGGGGCTTGTACTTCTTACCCTTATAGAATTTCCTGAGGGTCTCTTTCTGAGTCTCGTTGATGATGGTGAGAACGTGGGCAATTGATTTGCCAACAACTCGGGTCTCAGAAAGCTTGGGCCGTGACACCTGTCACTTTGTGGACGTGCAGCTGGGACGGCTCCACCTTCAGGTCTTCCAGCTGTTTAAGCAGCTCCTCCTTCTCACCTGGAAGGTCTCGAGCTTTAATCTTGGCCAAGTCTGCACAGTGCGCCGCCGTCACTAAGGGAAAGTGTCGTCCTCATCCTCTTGAGTTTTGTTTTAATTTGTTTAGTTCCCTCAAATAATAATAATATGAGGATGATTTTTTAAGAGCCAACACCATCAACATTGTTGGAGTGGGTTGTCATGGGTGCCAGTTGTCGGGTAAGCCGTATAATGTCATACTTCTCAAAATACAGTGAGGACGGTACTATTATTGTTCCTATTTTATGAATGAAGAAACTGAGGCAGAGACACGTACTGACTTGCTCGTGGTCACACGACTAGTCATCAAGGAACAGCCATTGAAATGTCGTTTTGTCTGAGCTCTGTGAAGCCACCCTCTTATCTAGCTTCTTTCCTGAAGGAGAAGCCAGTACGAGGGGTTGCAGCTTCAGAGCAGGGTGAAAAGGGTACAAACAGTGGAATCTTGGAGGGGGAGTTCAGGCATCCCCACTCAGAAGCCGGGTGGCTTGGGACAGGTGACGCCACTCTCTGAGTATCTTTCTCCAATTTTAAATTGGGGCAGAGGGTCATTACGATGGGATACACGGCCCAGCACACTTTAAGTGCTCAAATACACACAGGAATATACATGTAATCAACATTATGAAGCGTCCACTCTGTGTCAGACTCTGTTCTCACTGCTGGCAACACAACAGTGAACCAGGAGACAAAAATCCATGCCCCGGATATGCAAAGAAGAAAAATAACTAAAACATATCATATCTCAGGTGGTGATAAGTGCTAGGAAATAAAGAGAGCAGAGGAGAAAGAGTTGGGAGGTGACTTTTTTTTTTTTTAAATATAAGTCATCTCTGAGCCCATCGTGGGGCTCGAACTCAAGACCTCAAGATCAAAAGTCATATGTTCTACCAACTTAACCAGCCAGGAGCTCCAGGGAGCCTGGTCAGGACCAGAATCACTGAGAGGGCGAGATGTGAGTTAAGGCATGAAGGAGAGGAGGGAGGAACCATGATAAGATCATGAGGGGTGCCTGCTGGCTCAGTTGGTGGAGAGTACGAGTCTTGATCTCAGGGTTGTGAGTTCAAGTCCCTCGTTGGGTGTAGACATTACTTAAAATCTTTAAAGAAAAAAAAGGAAAGAAAAAGTCTCAGCATTTCAGGCAGTGGGGACAGTGAGAGCAAAGGCCCTGAGGTGGGAATGTGTCTGGATCGTTTGCAGTGCAGCGGGGAGGTCAGTGTGGCTGGAAGGAGGGAGGGTGGCTGGAGGAAGATGAAAGTGAGATCACAGCGGGACATTCTGCAAAGCCTCTGGTTTGCAATAAGCTTTCTTCTGAGGTAGATGGGAGGGTGGGGCTCTTTTACAAGCTCTTTCTATTACCAAGAGGTAAATTGGGGTGTGGAGGTGGGGCGCTGCTTAGATTTATTTACATCTGCTTAAGGGGCTTGGTCGCAGCTCAGCAAGAAGACTGGGGGGCGCCAGAAGGCCGCCACTGCTTGAGAGGCACTGGGAGCGCGGCTTCAGGACGCTGGACAGCGCCACGCGCGTTGCCGGGAGACCGGGGACGCGCCGGCGCTCGGGGCGGAGCTTTGGGAAGGCGTCCTTTTTCCCGCCTCCAGCTGTGAGCACCGGCCGGGAGACACCTGCGGGGCGCAGCCGTAGGCCGAACCTGCAACAGCGTCCGATTGGGAGTTTGCGGTCCTCCCTCACAAGGGCGTGGTGTCTTGAGGCGGTGACTGAGGAGGGGGGCCTACTGAATGGGCATAACAGGGGCCGGCGGTGAGCACCCGGCGGACCTAAGGGCAAACAGGAGGCGGTTTGGTAAGGGTGGGGTTCGCAGAGGCCGGACATGGCTGGCTTCTGTGCCCCCCCCCCCCATCCAGGTTCAGAGACCTGGCTCGATGGGGTGCTCGGCATATCTCCTAACCTCCCCTTTGCTGGGATCGCCTCGGCTGCGCAGGGAAGCCTCCAAAAGCGGGGATTAGGTAGTTGGCCTTAAGCTGGAATGGAGGGGCGCCTGGGTGGCTCAAGTCGGTTAAGCACCCTACTCTTGATCTCACCTCAGGTCTGGATCTCAGGCTAGTGGGTTCAAGCCCCAGCTTTGGCTCTGCAAGAGGCGTGAAGCCTTTACAATCAAAACAAAACCCAAACACTGGTTACTGAGGTCTTGGGACGCCGAAGAGCAGGAGTTATGGGACTTGGGGGCAGAGTGGGGAATGCAGAGCCTCTGAAAAAGAGTAGGGGGGTCTGAATACCTGTCGTTGAAATAGGCTAATTGGAGCCCGGTGAGGCTGGTTGTGGTGTTTTCTCTGGTTTATCCAGCCAGGGAGGAGGGCTGTCTTTCCGTCATATTTTCACCGCCACAGCCTGGTGCCAAGTAGGCTAAGCTTAGCTGTCAGCTTCTTGGGAAATGCTGGGAAGGGCATGGGTCCAAGACGTGCGACCTCCAGGCAACAACGTCATGGCATCTTAGGTCTTTTCTGCTCATCTCCCAACAACAGAGCTGAGTGCCTGGGACCCGAGGCAATGCAATGTCCCTCTCTGGGCCCGTCTGCTCTATCTGGGACTTGCAGCCTTTACCCACTGCGGGTCCGGAAGGGTTTCCTCACCTAGTCCAACGGACTCTGTCACCTCAACCACCCTGAACCTCAGCTCCGATGTTCCAAAACTCAATCAAGCCTCTTTGCTGGTCACCTGGCCTCCATTCTCACCTCTCCCACACACACTTGTTCTCTGCCCAACAGCCAAAAGGACTGTTCTGAAGCATGACTGAGCCTGGGTTCTTCCTGGCTCCAGATCTTTCCACGCATGGTCCCCCAATGCCCTCAGGATAAAGGTTTGAATTCCACGGCTTGGCTGTCCAGGCCTTGTACTGACTAGCCCCCACTGATATCCAGCCACACTTCCCACCTTACAACCAGAATGCCTCACCCACCTGACTCCGGCTCTCTAAAGTCCACCCCCAGCACACAGCTGAACTTTGTGCAAGCCATTCCTCTGCGGGGCATGAACCGTGCACACCCGCCCTCACACACCTGGCTCCACTTAACTGTCCTGTCTCAGAACACAAGAAGTCTTCCCCGACACTCCCTGCACCAGCTAGGACAGGGTCCTCTTGGTACTAGGAAACTACAGGAAAGCAGGGCCCAGGTTCCTATCCCCAGCGCCCTGCTCAGGACTGAGACCCAAGCAACCCTGCTATGTTCTCAGCACCCTGTACCGGACCTGGACATAAGCAATACCCGATAAATACATGTGCAGTGAATGAAACAATGAACACGTGAAGTTTCCATTTATTCTGGGATGGGTTAGAATGAGCATCCAGGCCAAGACTTGCTGGTGGGTGGCCCAAAATGGTGTCCAGAAGTCTCAGGGGAGGCCTGCACAGGGCACAGTTTAGGGGGGGGCACTCACACCTGGAGACGGAGTCCTGAGGCTGAGCCCAGCCTGACCATGCCTGTCCCTAGGAGCGGGACAGGCCATGCCGACCACACAAGAACGGTCAGTGGCCAGAGGAACAGCGCAGGTTTCCCGGCCAGAGTGGAGGCGGTTGGGTGTCGACTTCCAGGTGAGACTGGACCCCAGTCCAGGGGGACCAGGACCCTAGGGATTCTGCTCAATGCAGGAAGGTGGGAGTCCTGGATCTGTGCCCCATTACTGCTTAGAGGTTCCCTTTGGTCCTAGGTCTCAACCACCCCCACCTCCCCATGGGATCATCTGAAATTCCCTGCAAAGCTCTGCCCCTGTGACATCATCTCAGCCCACCACACACGTCCAGCTGTTCCCTCAGGAGAGGGCTTTCTCCCTTCCTCCCTCCAAAGGCATCCTGAGCCCTCTGGGGTGGTGTCCAGTCCCAGGTCACTGACACCCATGGTCTAGCCACCAAATACCCCATCCTGATTAACTTGCTGACTAAGCATCTGGGCCACTGGCTCTTCCTGCTGATGCTCCTGGTGACCTCCACTGGTGACGGAAAGACGTGTGACACCATCCTCTAGCAGCATGTGCACTGAGGCATCTCTCTGTTGCTTACGGTGTCCCTGGCTAAGGAGGACCCAGAGAAGCATCTGTGAAAACCTCCTCCAGGCTGGCTTCCTGGGCTTGGAGGGCAGCAGGCTGGGAAGGACTTGGTCAGCTTTGAATGGGTGACAGGCCAGCACCCAGGTCTTCTCCATGCTCATGGTGTCAGCTGCACCACAGTGCCATTAGCACCAACGAAGTCCCCAAGCAGGTGGGATGCCAAGGCACATGTGCTCATGAGCTGTCGCTTCGGGACAGGCAGTCGCCTTGCTGACCACGGCGATCCTGGCGGTGCTCAACAAACTCCCAGGGATGTGCGAGCAGCACGGGATGAAGCCTTCACCCACCCTTCAGCAGGTTGAACGGTATTCTCCACAAAACATACATCCAACTCTTAAGTGCCAATAACGATGAATGTGAAGGATCTTGGGATGTGCTCACCCTCGAATAGGGTGGACCTGCAATCCAACGATTGGTGTCCCTGTAAGGAGGAGATCTGAGAACACAAGAGGCTCTCAGGAAGTCACGTGAAGGAGGCGGCAGAGACCAGAGGGATGCAGTCACAAGCCAAGGAATGCCCGAAGTCACCAGAAGCTGGATGAAACAAGGCAAGATCCTGCTTCTCAGATACTGCTCTGTTCTTGGCAATGAAAGTCCCTCAGATCAGTAACACTGGTCCTGGCTTTGGGAGCGCTCAGACCAGGCCCAGGGCCTCAGACCAGCATCGCGGGGGTCTGCCGTTTTCCACAAGAGGAACATGGCACCGAGTCACAGCTCCCTGAGATCTCCACATCAAGGTGGCCTGGGAGTTTTTTCCATTGCCTTCAAGACGCTTGCCCTTGCCAAGGATCTACATTCAGAAACGTCAACATGGTGGTGGCCACTGCCTGGGGAACAGATGGCGAGGACACCTACGCGGAGAACACGGGCGCACAGTTTGAAGGCATCCGGCAGGTGGGGCGGGGCGTTCTTCCCTGTGGGTCCCGGGGTGGTGCAGGCTCCGCCCCGCCTCGGGGCTCTCATTTCCACACAAGGTCCCAATGATCTCGTCCCAGTCCCTGGAGGTGTCCAGAAGAGATGGGTTACGGACATGTCACATCCCATCGAAGTCTGGGCTGGGACCCATTCCTCAGGTGGGTCTGTTGTCTCCCATCGGCGCGGACGCGCACCGAGGGCACTGCGGGTACCGTGAACCGCCTCTCAGGTGGGCGTCACACCATCCCTCCCTCTCCCCTCGCTGGACCAGCTGGCATCTGGGTCCTCCTCTGCTCCAGCACAAAGCAAAATTCTTCAATGTTTTCTTTTTCTTTTAAGCGCAGAACACCTTTCTTTCACCTCTCCAAGGCGACTCTTCATCCTTCGAAGGCACGCTGGATTTTCTGCCGCAGCTGAGGAGCTCTGAGTCGAGAATGGTTTGCTCTTCTCCCAAAGGCTACGGTTAATCAAGCACTGGAGACCAAGGACCGCCTGCGGTTCAGAATCCGAACGATGCCTGTTCTGAGGGATGGTAGGGAGACGCGAGGAGAAGGGTCCCTGCAGCCCAAGCCTCACCAGAGAGGCTCCTCCTAGACAGAGTTGAGGCCTGGGCAAAGGCAAGGGCAGCGCCGCCCCTGCCCACCCCCTGGGGCAGGGCCAGTGTGGGGAGAGGCTGCTCTCAGGACAGGTTCCTCCACCTCCACGTGGCTGACACTTAAGCAGACAGTGGTCAGTAGCATCCTTGGCCCCTGCCCACCAGGTGACAAAGGTTCCCCCAAACGATGCAAGACTGCCTGGGACTGAGAAGCACTGCTCCAGGGCAATCTGTCAGAACAGGGCTGGGCAGCTAGAAAGAACCGGACTGCGCACACTGTGCACTCAGGGCCTCTGGGCTAGGGTGGCACCTCGAGGCTGCAGCTGGTGAGGACACAAAACCACGCCATCCACAGAAGGTTCCATGGCTGCGTTCCCCAGATCCTGGGGTGCTTTAGCCAGATTCAGTCGGCCTTTTGCAAGTTAGGATACATGTATCAAACCTACATAGGTTCCACTCCACGGTGACGTGAAACTGCACTTAAAGCTACGCCAAAATTCCCGGAGCAGGAGAGCAAGCACGCTGGATTGTGTGAGCAGACCCCTCACACTCGCGTAGGCCACTCTGCAGACCACCGGGAGCCCCCAGGGACCCTGACAGTACAAGGTCCTGTGTTACCGGGTGGCTGGCCCTGGCCAACCTCGGAGCGAAGGCATCTAGAGGCCTGGCACGGGACCCTTGGGTGACGAGGGGCTGCCCTGCCACCCCCGCCCCGCATTCCCGTGCTGGGAACAGTGGGGGAAGCTGCCCATCACACAGCTGGTGGGTCAGACACCCAGGCCTACGACGGGCGCAGTTTTCTTTTTCTTTATTTGTCTACATTCAGCTTAATTCAGATGTACTGCCTGAATGATCCAGACATACAAAAAAAACCCCACTCTTTCCCACTGGTTTTTAAAATAAAATCTTCACTTATAAAACTGAAACACTAAAGCATTAAAATACAGAAAGCTCGTTTAACTCACTTCACAAAAGCATTAACAGATGACGTATCCCTTCTGGAGCTATTTAAAGACAAACCGAGTTAACGCTAACACCAATTGTAAATAGACAGAGGGATACTTAACTGCGAGAACTCAAAAAACTCTACTCAGACAAGGTTGTAATGGCAACTAACAAACCACTGAAGACACGGAAGTCCCAAACACGGCTAAGTAAGGGTCACAGGGCGGGTCACGGGGGGACGCGCCGCACCGCACAACACAGCAACGAGGACAGGCTGGGGCGGAGGGGCCCGGGGCGGGCCAGCGGACGTGTGAACTGTGATGCAGAAAACGGAATCTTACGACGAGGGGGAAGTGCAGAAGGTACAAATCTTCACCCCTCGGGGGGCTTTATCTATACTGGTAGTTCATGCTGTGGTCTGCGTTTCTGCCGTAGCCGCCCTGTGAGGACTGGTAGGAGCTGGGAGGGCCGCTGTAGTTCTGGCCGGACCCAGGGGAGTTGTAGTTGGACTGTGACGAGTAGCCTCCTGGGGAAGAGAGGGGTGGGTCAGAGCCGAGGGGCACGGGCCACCCCACAGTCAGAGCCCAGGCGCAGGGCCAACAAACACTTGAGTCGTGTGTGCCCACGTGGTGTCCTGGGGTGAGGTCACGGGGCGTAGGGGGGGCGGGGCGGGAGAGATAGCACAGGCACTGCCTTCCCCGCACCACTGGGTCTGCTCGTCACCAACACCCTGTGATGTGGAACCAGGGGCCCCCGGTTTTTCAGGGGTGCGGGTGGGCCCAAGACAGACGGCGGCAGCGGGAGCTGGATCTGGGGGCTGCCCGAGCGCGAGGCCGAGCCCGAAGGCCCCAGCCACAAGCCATGTGCCAGGCTGTTGGGGCCTTAGCGCCGTCACCATTTTTCCACACAGGTGCCAACGTTTTAAGAGCAGGGCAGCATCTGGATGTCTGCTTCTGAAAAGCCGAGAAGTTGGGAGGCGTGCCCATACATAGCCATGTACCCGCGTCTCGGTCTCCTTGTCCCTGTCCCCACCCCACGTGGAAATCAGATGGCACGTGCCACTGCAGCCTTGCCTGCGGCACCCGCCTGCCCACACTGGGTGACGCCCCTCAACACCAGAGCCCTCGATCTGTGCCGTGCCACCTGCCGATCCAGGCCCACCTTGTTTGCCTTGGTACGAGGAACCGCCCCCAGAGCCTCCGCCGTAGCCATGTGACCCTGGGTTGTAGGAGGACCCGCCTGAGCCGTAGCTGTTCCCGCCGCTCCGGCCGCCACCACCGCTGTAGTCTGGGGGAGAGAAGACAGTGCGGTCAAGGGGCCTCGGCAGAGACACAGCTGGGGTGGTCCGGGGTCCTCGTGCGACAGCCCTGGGAGGGGCCCCAGGTTGAGACCATGGGCCTTGCAGACCTCCCGTCCTGACTGCTTCAATCTGGCACACGTCAGTTCAACCGAGACGTGCTTGCGGCCGGCCAAAGCCCTGCAAGGTCCCCGTGCCCTGGGGCGGCCCGGTCACCAAGTTCCGGGGCCCTGTTCCTCACGGTCTTCACACCCGCTCCTCCAACCCAAGCTTCCCAGCAACTCGGGAACCACATGTCAGCTTCTCCTGTCACCCGGCTGTCACCAGGCACCCAGTGCACCCCACCCCGCGGGCGTGCACACACACACACACACACACACACACACACACACACACACACCACAGCTTCTTTAAAGTCCCTGCCCCACCCTGGGGGGTTCAGTCGGTTAAGCGTCCCGCTCTTGATTTCAGCTCAAGATCGTACGGTTCATGAGATCAAGGCCCGAGTAGGGCTCTGCGCTGACAGCGCAGAGCCTGTTTGGGATTCTCTCTGCACCTCTCCCGCTTGTGCACGCACTCTCACTCTCAAAGTAAGCAAACATTTGAAGTCCCTGGCCGCCTCGGTGACCAATGTCCCTTCACAGGAAACAAATGCACACCTACGCTTTGCTACTCAGCCACCTGCGCAACTGTACGTCGGCTGGGTTTGTGCCCGAGGCGGAGGGAGAGGAGGGGAGAAGTAGGGGCCTGAAGCAACAAGGTCTCCAGAGCCCTGGAGGTCACCTCTCACGATGGTGGCCCAGAATCAGACTCCACCCTGTGCCCCACCCTCAACCCACAGGCCTCCTTGCCATAGGGACCTCCGCTAGACCTGCCTTCGGAGAAGGCGACAGGAAGGGAAAGGCACAGATCCGGGCCAGGGGGAACCCCGCCTCCAGCCTTTTCCTACAGCCCCGCCCGACGGCCGGCAGTGCCCAGCTTCCTTCCAGTCCCTTTCGGTCCCTCAACAAGAGGTAAGGGCAACGCCGAGCTTCCGCCACTCCACGGGATGCGCCGCTGGTCTGGACCCCGGCCAGGCCTCGGGGCCCTGGAAGCCAACTCACTGAATTTGCTCTCGTAGCTGTAGTCTGAGCCGCCCCCGCCCCCGGGGGAGCTGTAGGAGTTCGAGTAGGAGGAGTAGTTGCCTTGTCCATGGTTGTAGCCCTTCTGCTTGCCCTGCGGGGGGCCGTAGTTGCTGTACTGCCCCTGGCTGTAGGACTGCTGCTGGCCTTGGTGGGACTGGTAGCCCGAGCCGTAGGAGGGCTTCTGCTGGCCCCCGTGGGGCTGCTTCTTGCCGGCGTGTTTCGGGGGCACTGGCGAGTTGTAGTTGTCGCCTTGGTAGTAGGAGCCGTAGCCAGAGGAGCCCCCGCCGCCCCCGCCGCCACCACCACCGGCGTTCCCGGAATGCCCTCCGTTGCTGTAGAACTGACCTAAACAGGAAGGCAGCGGGTCAGGCAGGGGATGGGGGAGCTGGGGGAGGGGAGAGACAAGGGAAGGTCGTGGCTGTGGGTCCTGAAGGCTGACCCGCAAGCCCGCTGCCCAGGCCGGGGCAGAGGGATGGAGGCGGGAGGGCGAGGAGCAGGGGCTCCGGTCCTTCAAGCAGCCTGGTTTGGACTGGCCCAGCCTTCAGCCCCACTCACCCGTCAGCTGATGACAACAATGGCTCTTTGCCAAGCAGCGGCAGGACAGCACGCCAACAGCAGCTTTTGCAGCGGATGTCAACATTACAATGAGATGAGCTCCGAGCGCGAGATGACATTCACGACTGTTACCCAGATGTCCCCAACGGTGACAGGGAAAGCAAAGCCCCAGAGAAGCAGCCGGCCACCCCCACCTCCCCCCTGCTGTGCTGGGAAGAGGCTCTGTAGTCACAGGCCTGGGTGACCCCAAGACATGAACGAGGCCCCTGAACCTGGTTTCATTCCTGGAAGAACTAGTGTGACATGGTTCTTGGAGGAGCAAGTGGAAACTTAGCCAAATGACCTGGGGCGTCTCCCTGGTGTGACTCGTGCCAACGCAGGACTTGAGGACTGATGAGTGATTGATTCTCTTGGGGAAGGGAGACTGGCTAAAAAGTCAGGATCAGAACATCCAGGCTGGCCTCGAGCTGCTACCGCCTCAGACGGCCCCCCCAGGGCCCCTCCTTGTTCCCAGCACAGCTGCCGGGGACGGGCAGACCGAGCAGGACTGACAGGCGTGCAGGGAGGCCGCCCTGCTCTCAGACCCTGAAGCGGAGAACGTGTCACAGTGAGACCCCCCCTTTGGTCACCAGGTGTAGATCCCAAGACACAAGTATGTCCACACCCCGCCCCCCACCAGACATTCAGGTGGGCCGACGCGGGATGGGCCGGCTCAGGTGAGGTGGGAGGAAGGGGAGGCCGGGGTGTGTGGGTGGCTCTTGACCCCAGCAGGGCAGTCCCCAGCGCTCAAGTGGGGGCAGCGGGGCTCTTGGCTCCCAGGGCAGGGGTGCCTTGCGGGTGCGCCTTTGCTGGTTGGTGCTCCCCCGCCCCTCACCGTGCCCAGGGTGGGAGGGAGGTTCCCACACAACCTATCCTTTCCCATACTTGGCATCAAGGGTGCCCCCCCTCTTTTGGGTAGAGTTTTAATTTGGGAGTCATCACGTGCCTTCCACCCGCTGGAGATGTGCACCCCACACTGCCGTGTCTTGGATTGTTTGAACGAGAATTTGGATAAAACTGATCAATGACATCAGTTTATTTTCTTCAGGCGGCCTCCTCCACCCACCCCACCCCCCCATCACAAAGCCAAAACACCAAAGAAGGACATCATGGCCCACGATGCGAGAGCAAACATGCGGAGGCCTGGCCAGGAGACCGGAGGCCAGGAGGTCCTCCTCAGACCCCCTCGCAGAACTCCACCACCTCAGCTGCCCCACAGCCTGAACTGAGCACCTCATCCCTCCTCAAGCACAGGAACGAATGAAGACGCCAAGTACTGAGGACTTGTTACTTTAACATGTATTGATTAAAAAAAAAAAAAATAATAAGGCGGGGGGAGAAGTTTTCAACGTCATTTCAGGAGAACTATTTCCTGGTATAAAAAGACATTATTCTCAAACAATAACTTTCTAAAAAAAAAATACATCATGCAAAGTTTTAAAAAGTTTCACTGAATGTTTCAAACCTCTGGGAACAAATCATATAGTAACCATTTTGACCAGTTTTTGCGGAAGAAACGCAAAATCTTGCAAGTCGACTTAAAGGCAGGCTTTGCTGCAAAGGCCTGCTGACCAGAGCCCAAGCATGCCCGTTCCAAGAAGGACCACCCCTGGGAGATGGGGATCGCAGTGAAGAACGCTCCTGCCTCCGTGTGCCTCTGCACAGAGAAGTCAGAAACTCCAGCCTGCACCCTAAGGTGAGAGGGCAGAAGATTCCAGACCTTCTGGAACCCATCGTGGCTGCACACCCAGCAGCACAGGCCCCGCCTAGGCCGACTCTTCCCTGGAGACCTGGGCTGCACATTAAGTCTTTCTGCTTAATTATTTTTAAAGCTCCGTTAAAATAAAACAAAAAACAAACTCTAGAATTCCCATGCACTTGCAGCTGCGATTAGGACTTGCAAAATTCCACGTTCTCTCTCCCTTACTTAGAGCCTGTCTGTTTCCTGCACTAATAATGGAAGCAGAGTTTTGATACCTTTGAGAGTTCACCTCTAACTAAACCAGCCACAAAATACTGCATTCCCAAACAAGAACCCACCAGAGCATTTACAAAAGGCGGGCGAGGTTAACTTAGCACAATGTACAATTCCCAATGTTCCCCACGTTTTACAGGCTTATTAAAAAAAAAAAAAAAAAAAAAAAAAAAGCCAGTTGCTCTGGATTCAGATGTGATAAAATCGTTTTCATTACTGTCAAAGGCATCAACCAGATTTGGGAATTTGTTAAAAGGTTAAAAATTCATACAAAACCTGCTGTAAATTAAGACAAAGGTAGATTAAAATGCATTATCTGTCTCTTAAATAAAGTAATGCTTTCCATAAAAAGCAAAGGTGGGCTTTTGCCTTGATGCTGACCAACGCTGGCTCTAGAATTCTGTGCAATTCTGCACAAAAATGCATTCTCTGAAAATTGTTTTCCACTTATTGTGAACTTCAATATGACCAAGTTCAAAGGCAAATCACGATAAAAACTGCCATTGTCTTAAATTCTGCAGGCTAGAGTTTCAGACAAGCTGCGGTGACAAGCCACGGTTGAGAAACCCAGTGAAGCAACAGGGGCACAGCACGGACACTTTGGGTTTTGGAGTTCGAGAAAATTGGAGTAAAAAGTTGATTTTGTGTGCAATACTTTTAGATGCTCTAGGAAGACCCAAAATCATGATAGCCGTAGCAGTCTGTGAAAAAGTCACCTACAAAAGGGGGAGACAGAGCAGAGAAAAAAAATTAGAATTCTTTTGAAAAATGGCACAGAGCGCCACATTTGAAATTCATGTTTTAGATTTCTCTGCTCCTGTAACCCCCCAGTGAAGGCTCCTTCTCAAGACAAGAGCTGTGCACTGTCAGGAAAAGCATAATCACAGGACTGGTGCTTCGCATGGCTTAAAGCAGAGAAATTTAAAATTCTGACTTTTAAGGAATTTTCAAGTCACACAAATACGTGTGTTAACATTTAAAGAACAAATCACACTCTCACAAAATAGGGGCTGGAGGACCGTCTGCCCTAGTCCCTGAGAAAAGGCGGCGCCACCCCGAATGTCACGGGGGCCGCCGCCGGCCGCCCTGCTCTAGCTCAGGCGTGGGCGCTACGCTGTAGCTGCTCCCCGAACCTCAGACCAAGAGAAACACACACTTACTGTAGCCCGCCGTCGCCGAGTTGCCGCCGTAACCATAGCTGCCGTAGCCCGCGCCTGGAAAGGAACACACGGGGTGTCACGGGGCCGGAAGGCCGGGCTGCCCTGCCCCTGCCTCTCCCGCCCAACCCCCCCCAACCCCAGGGGACCCACGGGGACCACACGGGAAGAGACTCCTTACCGGCGTTCATGTAGCCTCCGTGGTTGGCGCCACCAAATCCTCTCCCTCTCCCTCTCCCTCGGATGTTCCCTCCTCTTCCCCGGCCTCGGAGGTTGGGGGGCGGGGGCACCTCATTGTGCATGGGGCCTCCCATGCCGAAGCCAGGGTTATGTGGCTGCAGGGGAGAAGACGGAGACCAGTTACGTTCACTTCACACCCCAACCAAAGGCGGACTCGTGCTGTGGCCAGAGGTGGCGGGGGCAGGCGCTGACCTTAGCAGCAAATTTCGGGCCACCTCTCACAGGCACGGGGGCTCTCTTCTTCTTGTTGGCTTCCAGGGAGAGGGGGGCATCGGGGAACAGCTTCTCTAGTGCAGCAAGAGCGGCATAGGCTTTTGCCACCTTTTTGTTTGAGCCGGCACCCTGAAACTTCTGTCCATCCACCTCAACCTGGGAAGAAGAGCTGCACGTCAGCGGGGCCCGACGCCTCGCTCTCCCGGGGCGGGGGGACTCTCCTGGGGAGCAGGCCACTCACCTCCATGACGAAGCGCTTGTCGTGGCTGCCCCCGGTCTCGGAGATGAGCTCGTACTTGAGGCCGCGTCTCTTCTCGTTGAGTTCCATAACGGGGTTCTTGCCATGCTTGGTCAGGATCGGCCCCTGCTGTTTTACGTTCTCAGGGAAAACAGAAAAAAAGACCAAAAAACTCAGCTAAGGGCTTTCCCGAACGCGTAGGAAGGCAGCTCCCCCCGAATCGTGAAATATGCCCTCCACGCCACCTTCCCTGCTGTCTCTCCCCACCCTCGCCCCCAGCCTCCATAAGTCATCGGAGTGCCTCCCAGCAATGAGATGGCCTCCACCTGCACCCGACCCCTGGGGCATGACCCAACTTTGACCGAGGGCCACCCCGCTGCAGCCCTGGGTGCTAGGTCAACATCAGCAGGGGCCTCTTGGTTGTGGCTCAAAGGCTCACGCCCAGCTCCCTGTATAAGCTCCTGGACTGAAAGTTACTCTTTGTGGGGAAAATGAGAAGAACCAGTAACCACCCTGGCTCACGGACACGGAACTGCCTGCTGCACCGTCGGGCACCCCAGCACCCACCACGTGCTCACCTCGGCAGTGGGATCGGAGGGGAAGGTGGCGCTGGGGGTCGAAGCAGCTTCCACCACGGGAGGAGGGGCCACCACAGCTGGCTTTGCCTCCGTCTCCTCAGCCGAGTCCTCCCCCTTGCTGGAGTCTCGGCCTTCGGCGCCGGTGGGCAGGCCCATGTCCTGTAACACCTGCAGGAGGGACGCCCCCAGGGCCCCTGGTTAGGGAGGGTTCAGGACCAGGGTGAACCACGCAGCTCTCGCCCCACCCCCAGGATCCTGAATCAGAAGCTTCTAGGTGGCATCCAGCCATCCAGAGGGTGTTTCCTCGCCTAGCCCCCAGCTCCTCTTCCAGCACGAAACGCTGACACCCAGCCACATCTGGGGACTCTCCCCGTCGGCCCCAACGACAAAGCTATTCTTCCACGTGTGGTTCGGCACACGTTCAAAAATCTACTTCTCTCAGCGTTCAGGCACCCTCCCTAAGCCTCATGCTGTCCACAGTGGGGGTTTCGACACCGTCTAAAGGCTCTGACAGAACCCAAGGTACAGAAGCGCTTTAGCTGCTCAGAACAAGCACGTGGCACGCAACGCTGCCCGCCACATTTACCTTAACGGCCACGTGCAGCTTGGCGGTCTTTTTGGACGGTCCAGAGGCCTCGAATGAGTTGCCATCTACCTCCACAGACATGGTAAAGATGGGGGCGTGGACTGGACCAGTCTGGGAAACCAGCTTATACTGCAGTCCTGGCTTCAGCTGGTTGAGTCTCATGAGAGCGTTCATAGCCTGAGGCGGCTCTGCCTTCTCCTCTAGAGAGACAACACGAACATCATTCTGGGGATCAGCCAATGCTCCCCTGGGGAGAAGGCGTCGAGGCTGATGGCCTCCTACGGCACAGCACGGCAGCCCGGGCCTCCCCTGCGCCGCTCCCAGGTACACCCACCCTACTTCTAGTTCCAGATCAACGGCACTTATTCATTTAAAAAAGGACTTAAATATCGTACGTGAGAAAACTAAGGCCAAGACAAGCATCTCGTCGCTCCAGAATGGCTCTTAATTGAGCCAGATAGATGGAAGATAAACTAAGGGCTAGAAGCGAAGGCTGGTACCTTTTTTCTGAATCTTCTTCTTCTTTTTGCTGGGAGACTTTTCCTCCCCATCTTCCTCCATCGGGCGTTTCATGGGCGTAATGGCATAGGTGGTGCTGGGGGGGATTTGAACTGAAGGGAGAGATCACGAGAGAAACAGCTAAGAATCTCTCCTGTGCTCCGCCAGCAGTCCGTGCTGCTGCCGCCCGGCCTGGGGCCCGGGTGCCGTGGCGCGCTTACCTGTGTAGTCCACTGGGTTTTCATTCTTTGGTTTCTTGGGCATCTTGGAAGGCAGAGGGTCCATACCCAGAACTTTATGGAGCTGGCCAAACGCAGCAAGCCGCAGAGCATGCTGGAGAAGGGGAAGAGGACCTGACTTAGCCGCCCTGTGCTCCTCGCCAAGGTGTGTGCGCTCGCTAATACCTTCTGGAAGGGGTGGGAGCTGAGGTGGGTCGCTAACGGTCTCCCCTACAACAGCAAGGGGTCCCCCGACAGCCAGGGGAAGGCCTGACTGCCAAGGCCCAGCCTTGCTGTGGGGGAAGGGCAGCCTGTGACCACCCCCCTCAACAGGAATACAGGAGACCCCAACCTGGGGACTGGTTGCCCCAGGGAGCCACGTGGTGGGCCTGCAAGGGAAAGACCCTGGAGCAGTCCACACAGCAAATACATCCCCCGCTGAACTCGGTGTCCAAAAACAGCACTCGAGCAGGCCGAGGGGACAGGCAACAAGCACGCGTGGCGCCAAGGGAAAGAAGCAGCCCAGATTGGGGCGCCCTGTATCAGGCACGATCCCTTCACCTTCGAACCCCAACCTGAGCCTACGAGTCCAGTGGCTACCCTGCAAATACCCAGTAATGGAACTGGAAGCCAGTGATTACAGACTGGGTAAGGGCTCACGTTGGCAATGGCGATGACTATACCTGCGCACTCTGTGTGATATCTTCCCGTTGCTGTCTGTCTAGATGCCCAATAGCATCAGTGGCTTCTTTTTCACAAGGGTCATAAATGCCAGAACCATCTGAAGGCAGGAAACAAGGAAGATATGCAGAGGATTATCTTTTAGCATCTCGGAAGAGTTGCGTTGGCTGAGGGAACCAGGTGCGTTACCCCCCACGCCCCATCCACACCCAGCTCTGGAAAACACGCTGAGCTCGGTGACCCACTCGGCATCCAGCCCGTGAGAGAAAATAATCCACGTGTCTCAGAGCAAGGAGCTCGCGTGGGAGTGGGTCACCACTGCCCCGGATCCGCCCTGGGTCACAGCTGCGGAGCCGGCACAGGGCTGGATATGATGGTGCAAGAGGGTAGTCACATGCTTCAGCTCTAGGGGGACACGGGGCTGCTGCTGCCCTAACCCGGTCAGGGGACCCGCCAGAAAGTGGCCTCGGGGCCTCAATCCCTGTCCTTTCCCTGCAACTTGCAAAGCACAAGGCCCCAACCTGGCATCACGATGCCCGACGCTAGGCACTCCAGCACTCTCCGCAGGGCCTCGCCAGCACCCATGGGTCTGTTGGCTGTGCCGATGGACTTCTCACAGAGAAGCTCGAGAGGCTGAAAGGCAAGAGAGACAGTTAACTCCACTGTCCGGAAGGCGGTCGGCCAACACCAAGGAGCTGTCACTGTATGTGTGTTTAGGGGGAGGGGGAGGTCAGCACCCTCCAAGTTCCCAAGTTGAGGCTAAATCAAAGACAGGGCAACTAGAGCCGGCTTGGTAACTTTTCTTAAAGAGATGGCCATTACAGCTTTCAGACTGTAGGAGTCAAGAGGCCAAAATGAGGCCGTTACATAGGTACTCATATTTATTATGTAGCCACTTAAAAAAATATAAAAGCCACTCTCAACTATGGGCTGCAGATAGGCAGCTGGCCAGAATTGGTTTATGGGCCCCAGAGTTTGCCGACCCCTGTCCAAGAGCAGCTACAAAATGCTGCTTCTTGGAGTAGAGCATATTACAGGAAGTACTACCTGGCCAGCCCCCTCCCTAGGTCGAGCTCTGTGCCCACCATGGCGTGGAGTGGGAAGGGGGAGGGGGGGGAAGGTGGGTTCTGGCCTAGCTCTCACCCCCACCCAGGGTGTGGCACAAAGTACTTGCTCAATAAATGGCTAGCACAGGGATGCATCGGTCACACCTCAAAGGGCTCCTCCAGCCCCGTTACCATAACATATTCCTGGGACATGAGATAAAGTCTCTGAGCACACGCCCCCCCCCACACCAAGTGGCCATGGCTACGAGATGCCTTACCCATCCTCTGAGGGGACCCCAGGTGGGCACGCGGGTACACAGGTCCCTCAGGACCCGGATGACAATGACACACGACTTCAGCCCGTTGGCTCTGGCCTAGAGAACAAAGCACAGGCTCTTTACACCAAGGAACCTCCCTCAACACAAGGCAAACATGAAAAACACAAGTCTCAGGGCGCTACTTTGTCAAGGGTAAACGGTGAACGTTCAAGACCATCAAGTGCGTGGTCAGCGGCAATTTCACCGGGTGGATGAGAACAAGGTTACTCTTGGCACAAAGCAGCAGCAGCCCACCTACTCAGTCACAAGCCTCCTCTGGGGGTGTCAAATTTGTCTGTGCGCGCTCCTTTAGCAACTGCACGCCTGCAGGCACTAAGTGCGGCACAGCGATCTTCAATGTTACCGAAACTTTATGGTGAAAGTTAGCCAAGCTAAAACTTAGGAATTCTCTACCAAAAGACAAATAGAAGAACAAAATGCAAACCTGGAACCACTTGGCGTGTCGGAGGGACGCCAAGGCAGCAAGGCATTTCTGCCTGTCCAGAACGTCCGGGGGATCGTTGACTGATAGCGTTTCTATTCATGGATGGAATAAGAAGACAAGGTACAGTTTGACCAAGGGGTTTCTGTCAGGTGGAAAGGGGATGTGGCAGCTTCCTAAAGGGCAGCTGAGGCTCCCAGAATCTCAAGTCCTCTCCACCCTAGACCAGGGAAGGAGAAGCTGGAGTGTGTTTAACTCTGCCCTGAGGAGATCGTAAAAATCGGAGGCCCCTCCAAAAAATAAAAAAATAAAAAAAATAAAAAAAAGTAAGAAAAGAAAAGAAAAAAAGAACACAAAAAACAGTAACAAAAACAAAAGTGGGAAGTTACTCTAAAAGGAATAATCCCATGGGGGAGGGGGACAGATAGGTGGATCCTATCTTCTACTAGACAATTAATTACCTTGCTTTCTCCTTCTCCCCATGATCTCCCAATAAATTAGCTATGCTAAAAATTTCAATAGCAAAAAACAAAAAACAAAAAAACACACAAAAAAAAACAAAACAAAAAAAAACCCTACAAAAAACCAAAACCACCAAAAAACAAAAAAACACCCCCCGCCGGGAAAAAAACAAAACCAAAAACAACCAAAATAGGTGGGGGGAGTGGAAATGAACTCCCTCTCTGCTTCCCACAACGGCCATCCCCTGAGGCATCTGCAGCAAAGGGGACCACCTCCGCCCACCAGGCGGGACTGCCCTAGCCCCAGCCCTTGACAGAGAGAGTCCTGTTGGTCAAAGGTCCAGCGTCCCTAAATTGATAATTGGAATCAGGTATCAGAACCAAAGGTAATCAAAGAGCAACAAGGGCGCAGAGTGTGAGCCTCTGCTGCAGCAGAACTGGAGCACTGTCACTGCTGCCACTTGTGTGTCAGGGATTTGGATAAGGCCTGTTACCTTCGCTCTGCGGTGTGAGATCTGCGATTAAAAAACACCCGCACGGAAGAGACGCATGAGGGGCCCTTGGTGGCCTTTGAATTGTGAAAGCATTAGAAGCCTCTGAGGCTTTGGTTGGAAAATCACACAGCTGTTGAAAACTTTATCCAAAACTCTGTATCAGCTCTTTGCATTTCCATCACGGCAGCTGATAAAAGCAGCCAATGGAAGAGGACAAACCAAGAAGCCCTCGGTTCTGCTGCAACACAAGCTGTTTGCACAACTCCATCGTGATGTTCATGCAGAAACCATCTGGTTGTCTTCCAGAATTTAAAAGCCATAAAATCACCAGGGACACCCTTTTCCAAGGCCAGAGAACGCTCAGCAGAAAAACCAAGTTTAACACTGATGAGAACATTCAAGGATTAAGATAAACAAAAATGGTGCGATCCTCTATGAAAAGTGCTACTCACTTTTAGTGCAACTGTTTTGTCAAACTCCCAAGTATTGAAACTGAACGGGAGGTGTGACCTCAGAGTAAAGGTGGTCAAAAGCTACACCGATATCCTTTTATCAAAGCAGTCTAAAACTGAATAGCACATTTGACTGGCGAGGGAACACCAAGTTTCCAAAGTCCTGCTGGCCTTTCTCAGACTCCCTACCTCCGGCTAATACTTTCTCCATTTCTTCTCTGACAACGGGGGAGGTCAGGTGGATGGTCAGGGACAATGGAGGCTCTTTTGTGTTTTTTATCACAATCGCGGCATCATCGACAGACTGGAGTATTTCGTACTTGTCTTCTGTAACAGCCTACAAAAGAAAATGCAACTTTCAAAACACTTCCTTCTCAAGGCTGGCAACCAACAGCTGTATTCGGCTCTGCTGTTTACCACAGCACACGTGTCAACTTCTTGGGATGTGACCTGATAGCAGTGCCTTCACCTAGGGGATCAGGACCTCCCTCTTGCTGACTGGGTCTTTAGCCATTTTCTGAGTACTCCAGAGCGGAGGTCTCTACGCAGAGGAATTTTCACCGGGAGCTTTGCAATGCAAAGCTTTAGGGTCTGAGAGAGGAGACCGAGGGGGTGAATCTTTACTTTGTCGCTGGCTAGCTGTGTAACTTTGGGCACATCACTTAATCTCATTAAGATGCTGGTTTCTGGGGCACCTGGGTGGCTCAGTCAGTTAAGCGTCCAACTTCAGCTCAGGTCATGATCTCACGGTTCGTGGGTTCAAGCCCCACGTCGGGCTCTTTGTGCTGACAGCTCAGAGCCTGGAGTCTGCTTCTGATTCTTTGTCTCCCTCTCTCTCTGCCCCTCCCTGCCTCAAGCTGTCTCTGTCTCAAAAATAAACATTTAAACAAAAAACAAAACAACAAAAAGGTACTGGTCTCTAATTTCTAAAATGGACTTAGTGACATGACCCACACCAGCAGGCCGCAGGGGGCTGACACAGACGCCACCCGGAAAGCAAAACACCCAGCAGAGTGGGCATCCACCACCGGCATGAACAGCCACCAGTGCGGAAAGAAAACCGTGTAGTAAGAGAATTCATGTCACATGAAGCATTAATTAAAAAAAAAAAAAAAAAAAAGCATATACTTGCTGCAAATGCATGTATTATAAAAGGATATTTTTTACAACACCCCGACTTCCACTTTCTCCTTTATATACTAGTTTATGAGCCTTGATAAAGAGAATTCAAGCTTTTATGATTTTTGTTAGGGAAAACATAGAGGAGGACAAATGCACTCTGGGGAACGTGCAACGGGGTTTCTCCACCTCAGCACTACGGACGTTCCGGGCCAGATCATTCTGGGCTGTGGGGCCATCCTCTGCACTGCATGACGACTGAGCCGACATCTCCGGCCTCCGCCTGGAGGACGCCAGCCGCACCCCACACCCCACTGCTGGGACAACCCCAACGGTCTCCAACTCGCCAAATGTCCTCTTCATTCTCGCAAAACTGCCCCCATTCAAAAAACACTCATCTCTACCAATAAAAATACACTTCATTTGTACCTTTCGTTTAAAGATTGGCTTTTTACAAAAGACATATTTCTTTTAGAAACGTTCCCAACAACGTAAGTTTCATCAGTGAATACACTTTTTATAGACGGAAGTTAAAACTAACTTAAAAATTAACCACTGGGACAGAAAAGTTTGGGGCCTCATTTCCCTGGAAGAGCTCCCAGAGTGCCTGCTGTCCTGCACCAGCCCTACATTTCAATTCTGCCGTCCATCCTAAATCCCAAATTCTCAGTCACGTGCAAAGAAAATGCATGTTTGGGTTTACATATGAAAATGAACAGTATGTTTCCCCAAGGAACGAGATTTCTTAGTTTTGTTTTTCACTTTCGTCTTTTGCTTATCCTGCTGCTGAACAGGGTGAACGTGTCCCAGGGAGGCAGCATATGGCGGCGACGCATGGAGGTTCTAAAGCCCCAGGACTCACTGACTAGTTGATGCTGAGGTCAACTGCTCAGCTCCCTGCATCCCAGTCCCATCTTCTCAAATATCAGATGATAAAGTTCTAGCTCAGAGGGTCGTTACGAGGACGGAATAACATAAACAGCACGTGTGGCCTAGGCTCTGGTGTAGTAAATGCTCCAGAAATGTCAGGAGCTATTGTTTATGCAACACTTTTATAACGAGACAAAGAAGCTGGTTTTCTGTTTCGTTTTAAGTAGGCTCCACACCCAGCGTGGAGCCCAATGTGGGGCTTGAACTCATCACTGAGCTGAGATCAAGACCTTGAGGTGGAGAAATCAAGAGTCAGACGCTTAACGGACTGAACCACTCAGGTGCCCCCAAAAAGTTGGTTCTTAACAAGTTCTCATGCCCAGTTTTGGATCCGCGGGGAAAAGTTAATAACTGCACCTTCTATTCAACCATCGACACACCCGGGTCTGGATGTCAGGTGCCAGCCCCACGCGGCCCCGTGCACAGCAGGCCCCGGGTCTTTCCCGGATGACAGAGCTCTGGGCCTATCACAGCCAGCCAGCCTCGTCCGCAGAACCTTCAGAGTCCTGTGACAACCACCCAAGGGCAAGGCTGGGTTGGGAGCATGTCTCTTGGTGCGCAGCATGGACGGGCCACTCTTCCCCTGCCCCGCACCCTCAGCAAGCACAGCCCGCCCCTGCCCAGTGGAGGCGGTCACACTCACCGCGAGCTGGATGGCCAGGTTGTCAGCCACCTTGTCCAGGAGGGCGGTTGTGGGCTTCTCCTTACATAGCAGCACCAGCTCCAAATCCAAGTCCCCCTTGAGCAGCAGGCCCTTTGCCACGAGGCCAACACGCATCACACCCCGCAAGGTCCTGGTCATGTGCTCCGTCTTCTGCTCCCTGAGGGACAGACCGAAGTATGCTCAGTGAGGGAGTCAGTGCAGCCACAGTCCAGAGGCCGTGGAAAGGCTGGAGTTTCTTAGAAAAGGAGATATTCACCTCTACGCTGGCCAGTCTCTGCAAAAGACCTCCCACCACCCCTAGACCTCAGACTTACCCGGACCCTTCTTTGGTCTCATCCTCTGGGGGCACATCCACGTGCTCAGACTCGGCATGCTCACTGCTTCCCTTCTCTTGCTCATCTATCCAGTCAGACACAGCTTTGAGAGCCCTCTCTGTGTGCGACACCATGTTCTGGACAGCCTCCAGTTCCTCTTGGGTTGGATAAACAGAAGAATGCTTTGCCATCACGTGGCGATCGTCATTCACAAAAATTCGCATCGGACGCTGGAAACGTGAAAACTCAGTTAAAAACAGTGCAGAGAGACCAAGCAACTGTCCACCTCTCTTTCAAGCCACCGAACGCAGAATCAGGCTTTATCATTTGTGTGAAAGTAAACCTACGAGACCACCACTGCCAGTGTGAGCAGCAGGACAACCGAATGAAAACAACGGTTCATTCTCGAGGCAGCTGACAGGAAGGGGGCATTTTATATGTTTATATATATATATATATACACACACACATGTACACGCGTGTGAATTCTTACACTATGCGGTAATATCTTGTAATTCAAAAAGTCTAATGAAAAAACTGGAGAATCAAATGCTTTGGGGGAAATGCTACATCTTCGAATGTGAATAAAGAAAAAGTATTTATGATTTTAAAAAACTTACCATTTTTACTTCTTTTTTCTGTAGTGTCTGGAAATCAAATGTTTGCTTATCTTTTCAAATTGTGACAGATTTCCTTGGTGTTATCAATACTTCAACTATCTATAAGATCAGAAAATCGTTTTAGTTTCAAGTATTTCATAGACGGACGAACTGTAGCAGGCAGGAACCGAGTAGGATGAGACAGTGGTACCGCCACGTGAGGGGCCCTGGTAACACAGCAGGACACATCTATAGCTCCAAGTAACCTCTGCTAAGCTGAGGTACAAGCCAATTATAAAATTCCCTACAAATGAAAACAGCTGGTTTTGGAAGCCAACTCCCAACCACATCTAGAGGATTTCTACTTTATCTTCTTTCATCTTTTTTTTTTTTTTAACGTAAAGTATGCCAGATTTTTTCAAAGTTCATTTACTTATTTTGAGAGAGACAGAGAGAGAGCATAAGCAGGGGAGGAGCAGAGAGATAGGGGGACAGAGGATCTGAAGCTGGCTCCGTGCTGACAGTGGGGGGTCAAACCCACGAACCGTGCGGTCACAACCGGATCCGAGCTGTAGTCAGACACTTAACCAACTGACCCACCCAGGTCCCCCAGTATACCAGATTTTTTAGTTTATTTTAAAAGAGAGAGGGAGGGGTGCCTCGGTGGTTCTGTCAGTTAAGCGTCCGGTTGCGGCTCAGATCATGATCTTGTAGTTATGGGTTCGAGCCCCGCATCAGGCTCTCTGCTGTAAGCACAGAGCCCGCTTCAGACCCTCTGTCCCCTACCCCCAACAGCTTGCCCACACACTCTCTCTCAAGAAAGAAATTATTTTAAAAAATTTCAAAAGACAGCGGGATCATGAGCAGGACGGTGGAGGAGAGGGGGAAGCAGAGAGGGAATCCCAAGCTGGCTTCATGCTATCAGCGAGGAGCCCAACACAGGGCTAGAACCCGCAAATTGAGCCCAAATCAAGAGTCAGATGCTCAACTGACTGCGCCACCCAGGCACCCCTAGAGTATGCCAGTTTTCACAAATATAAAAAATAAAAAATTAACATGCCTCCAATGTTATATACCAAATAACCATACAAATGTTCAGCAAAATCCTGATGTTTGGAGAAGGAAAAGAGAGGGAAGGAGCTCTGGTCTTTGAGGGTAATGAAGAAATGGAAAGAAAGCAGGAGACAGAGAGCCCCAAAAGGTGTCTGTAAACCAGAGAAGCAAGGACCTTCTGAAACATCAGGCAGATGAGACCACTGCACCACGTGGCCCTCCCGTGGGTTCAATTTTGAAGAGGCCAAAAGAACTCAAGTGCACAACACAAGTCTTCAGGACGAGCGTAGCTGTAATTACCACTTGGGGCTCTAAATAACATGCTGACGACAACCTACTCAACTCCCACTCTGTGCAAACAGTCTGGTCCACACTGAAATCTTCCAAATGAGTGAACAACACAAAAAATCCATCACAATGATACACAACAGATGAATCCACCCATCCCATCCAACCACACAACAGCCAGCCCCTTCGATCTAAGCCCGTTACCAGCCAGGGCAGCAGGCTCCACCTTGTGGGAAGGCACACGCTTCAAGGACTAACTTGGACATGACTGGCCAAAACAAGCATTTCCCACACTTCAGGACTACCTAACAATCGAATTGCAAATTTGTAGGTTTCAAAGTGGAACTATAAAACCAAAGGGTGGAACAAGAGCTATGCAAGAGGACAAGTGGAGGGTCAAGGGCTTCTTCGGGGGCCGGGGGAGGAGTGGAGACCAGTCTCCGGGCTCAGCCGTTCACTATGCCCTTGGGAAATCACTCAGTCACCGCCAAGTGGGAGCTCCCGCACAGACCTGGACTTGACCTGCCCAGCCGCTAGCCACGAGGCCCTCAAGTTTGTCCCCGGACATGGATGCGACCCCTCCACCTCCGCAGGGGGGTGAACACGAAACAAGTCAACCCATGGAAAGTATGCAGCACAAAGGCCACGGACCCTTCAAAACAGCACTGACTTTTTTTCTACCAACAGGATCTCTGCTTGATGGGGTGCCGTGAGGCTAAGTGAGGAGTTACGTACAGTCCGAAGTGCATCCTGTATGAAGAAATTCTCATTCGTTCAGGGAGAAACAAATGGTATCAAGGTTGTATTCAATAAAGAATGCTTTACCAGTTAGATACATATTGAAGATAAATTGATGGCTGAAAGTGCATGCCTGACATTTGCTCTAAAATACTCCAGTAAGGCAGGCAGTGGCGATGGGGAGAAAGATGAAATATGATGGCAAAATGCTGATAGCTGTCGCAGCTGGGGGATGGGTATGCCGGGATCCATTGTGAGGTTCTGAAAACTTCCATAATAGTTTTCTCTTTAATTGCAGAACGTACTTAAATCCTCCCACAAAAGTACAGTCACGGCAGGTCATCTAAAAATTCAACCAAAGCTCAGAAACCCAGTTCTTTATTTTTCTAATGTTTACTGACTTCTGAGAAAGAGAGAGAGAGAGAGAGAGAGAGAGAGAGAGAGAGAGAGAGAGAGAGAGAACACGAGCGGGGGAGGGGCAGAGGGAGAGGGAGACACAGAATCCGAAGCAGCCTCCAGGCTCTGAGCTGTCAGCACAGACCCCGACACGGGGCCCGAACTCAGGAACCTTGAGATCACGACCTGAGCTGAAGTCAGACGCTTAACCAACCGAGCCAACCAGGTGCCCCCAGAGGCCCAGTTCTAAACTGAGCAGCAGACCATCAGAGCTCACAGCCTGATGGTGAAATGGCCATGTCGATCAGCCACCACTCCCGGCCAGATCTATGCTGGAACCTCATCGATCTCACAATGAAGGCTGGTAGGTTTAAAGCCGAATTTATTTACTCAACAAGTATTCAGCATGCACCTCTTCCAGGCCGGGATGGTGACAGACATGGCAGACAAATGCCTTGCCCCCGTGGGCCGGGTGGGCCGGCGTGAGATAAAGAAGAACCGTGTGGTTCCAGGAGCCGACGCCTCACTCCACACGGACTACCTCTTTGCGCACACTCCTCCTCATCACAGAAACATCAAAAGCAGAGACTTAAAAAGTAACAGCTTAACCCATGGTTTCAGGTGGCTATGACCCTTTCATTCGGGGGTTTACAGAACTGAGAGTGTCCACCTTGCGAAAAGGAGCTCCCCAGAGAAGTGGCTGATTCGACACCTAGCACGGGAACCGCGTGAGCCGGGGTCACCTGCGGCGTCAGCGCAGAGGCACTGGGACACGCAGGCGGGCGGGCCGGAGAACCAGGGAGCTGACTTGTGAAGGCGCCCACTGGCTACATTTGGGGCAAGAGAATACAAAAAAAACAAACATAAAACGCTTCCACCTGCATGAAGTTCTAGAACAGGCAAAACTATTCAGCAGTTGCACTGGGCAGGTGGTGGCAGGGACACCTGGGATGGGGACTTTTGGGGTGTTGGTCACGGTTTACATCTTGGTAGGGGTTCGTATAAGCAACAGTCAAAACTAATTGAATGATAGGCTCAAGATGTGTGCATTACTTCGAAAGAAAAAAAAGGGCTATAAAATAAATACTGGATTCTAGTTAATATTCAGATAGAAGACTGTAATTTCCTGCCACTTTCAAATGTATCATAAAAGTAAAGATTATACATCAAAGAAATTCAATAAATGCATAAATAAACATGGACTGACAGATGACCAGAACAGCAGGAGAGATGTATCAAACAAAAGTAGAGTCAAAGGTCAATGGCAGAACCTAAGCTTTATATACAGGTGGCTGTTCCTGTAAACCGCATCACTTTCAGTATATTTTTGAGAATTTTCATAATGAGATGTTAAAAACATACAACCTAAATTGATTCAGCACGTTAAAGTCATGGAAAAGCTTGAGTCCATCACGATACTTCAAAAAACAAAACAAAAACTTACTCTGGCACTAGCGCAGGCTATATTCCAACCCCCCCGCCCTGAAAATGGTGAGAAAGGACTGTAGTCCAGCCATAGCTGATGTGCGGAATCGCTGGAAGAACGAATGCCACCTGACAGACAGACACTGGGAGTAGAAAAATCCCTCTTCTACCCCTGGGTAAAAAGATGTTGTGTCCAAAAAAAAAAAAAAAATCAGCCCATCAAAAGTACCTCAAGGACACGTGTGTGCCCCCAAAGGTGCCTGCTCTCGGCGACTGTCCAGCATGTGGGTCTCCATCTGCTGCCTCCACTGTTAAAACGAAGAACGTGGGTGTGCCTCTGCTGCACGTGGCTGCTGCTCTCGATCTTCCTCTGCTCCAAGAGGCAGGCCCCAAACTGAACCCCTGAAGAGACTCACTGGGCTGTGGCCCCAACACCCCACGTGGCCCGTCTGCGGAACATTCACCCCCAGGCCCTCCTCCTTTAGACCAGACCTTGGTGGTGCGGCCTCCTGATTCAGGGGCACAAAGTGAGTAAAAGTACTAAGCACGTGAACTAAAACAAATGCTGAAAAACTGGAGACGATGCTCCTTTGCGGGCCAACACACCTGGCCGCCCTGGCCACTATGCGAACCGGGACCTGTCATCCAAGCCAGCCTTTCAGAAGCTAGCCGCACTGGTCTCAAACACCAGGGAATCCCTGTCTTTAACAGACAGAGGGGTCGTGTGGGTGGACAGAAACCTCCTTTTCAAGATTTTTAGCAAAGAACACTGTTGGCGAGAAGCCCTCAACACCTACCTACCTGCCTGCAGCCAACACCCCACCGGCCCCTGCCAATCACACTTTAAACAGAAGCTGCTCCTGCAACCACCTTTATGATTCAAAAGCGGGGCACAAGGAAGCCCGGCTTTTTGTTTTGTTTTGTTTTACCAGTCCAGCTTCTCTGAAAAGAAACCCAAGGGAAGAACGAGTGGAGTGGAGAACCAGGAGTTTAGACATGAACTCTGGGTGGCTGGGGACGCACGAAGGGGTCAGGTTTCTCTCTTCTCACATCCAGCCCACTCACAGCATGCAGAGTTACAGAAGTTTAAAACCACAAAACCTTTTGCTTGCAAGGTACTGACCACCGTTCTGACCTCTTGCTAACTAGAATACAACATACACAGCACTTGCTGTTGGAAAAGAAACAAGCCCAAGTTCGTTTGTAGAATGAATGAACAGGTGTAGAGCAGGTGTGGCCCCACCTACCTTCCGCAGTAGATCCTGCCCCTTCCAGGATATTTCACAAAATCCTACAGCTATTCCAGCAACTCTGGGGAACTGTGCTGAAGAGGATGCTCATCTAAGAGACTGAATGGATTAAGCTCTGAAATGTAGAAGGACCCAAACTGCTGCTCCTGGTTTCCCCACCTCCAGAGCCTGGAGCGTGAAAGGAAATGACAGACACAGGCCACTCTTTAGTGACTCTACAAAAGTTTACAGATTGACATCCTCAAGGACACATGAAAAATAATTTTAACAAAGCAACCCAGCCGAAAGATGCCAATCTAAAATCTGGTTACAGATGCGACTCTGGGAAATTTGAAAATCCAACACAGATCCGAAGTCTAGTGCGGTGGTTCCCAATTCCGTCTGCAACAGTTTTTTACTGGTCCACAGGGAGGTGTGAAGTTAGGAATAATGATTTCCACAAATAGTTTCAATTTACAAAACCATGTCCTTTTTCTCATGAAAAGATGGAGATGGTGTACGCTGATTAAAAAGATATTTTCTCGGGCACCTGGGCAGCTTAGTCGGTTGAGCGTCCGACTCTTGATTTTGGCTCAGGTCATGATCTCGCAGTTCATGAGATCGAGGGCAGAGCCTGCTTAGGATTCTCCCTGCCTCTCCCAGCCACTCGTGCTCTCTCAAATAAACATTTACAAGAAAAAGAACAAGAAAAAAAAAAACTTTCCTTGACAAAATAAAAAGTTGACAAATACAGATCATTCTCCAAAATGCTTCTGGAACTCCACTGGCCTCCCACGAGACCCAGGACTCCAGGCCCCCTGGTACTGTAGAGCATTCATAGGGTCTCAGGAGACAGAAGCCTCAAGTTCGCATCCTGGGCTCCCCAACCCAGCTCGCAGCTGTGGGAGCCTCCAGCAAATTACCTACCTGTTCAGAGCTGATTAAAAAGGAAATGGCAACACTAGCTATGCCTAAGAGTTGCAAACAGCAAGGATAAAAGGTGACTTTGTTGGAAGACACTTCATCAACTGTAAAACTGCAAATGCAATATTAAAGGAGGAATTTCACCAACTCTTGGATGAACCGATAGAAGTGTTTTAAAACCTGCCCATGAGAGGACGTAACAGCGAAGTGTATAGCAGGACTCCAAGTGAGAATCACCAGCCCCTCTTTCCAACATGCTCTTCGGGGAACAAGCAGAAGCAAGCATAGGAAATCTTCCAACCTGCTTGGGGCAGGGGCAGGCGAGGCCATCCTCCCATGCACCCCCATGAGGAAGCCCTGGATTTGTTTAACTTAGCGTGCCATTTGCTTCCTTCTCCCAAAAGCATTCTTTCCCGCTCCCCAGTTACAAAGGGAAAAAAAAAGACAGTCTCTCAAAGGATATGAATCCACAAACATGTGAATTATTTTGGTGGGTAAGGGTGGCACTCTTTTCAATAAAACTATTTCAAGAGAACTGTAGCTTCATATGCAGTTACAAAAAAATAACAGATCTCCTATGTACTTTCTAAAGCAGACACCCCCCCCAATGGTAACATCTTGCAAACTATAATACAATTGATAACCACAGCACTGATTTGATACAATCAAACACACACCACTGCCATCCCCACAAGGATCCCTCCTGTTGCCCTTAGTCAGTCATACTCCCCTTCCGCCACTCCTCATATGCCTAACCCTACCAACTGCTAATCCATTCACCATTCCTACAGTTCTGGCACTCCAAGAATGTTATATAAATGGAATTCCAGAGTATGCAGTGACCTTTCAGCATTGGCTTGTTTCATGCAATGTAACTGCCTCAAGATTCATCCAAGGTGTTAGCAACAGCTCGCTCCTTTCAACTGCTAAGCAGTGCTCCATGGTATGGATGTATCTTGGTTTAACCATTCACCTGCCGAAGGACATCTACGTGGCTTCCGGTTCTTGGCTATCAAAAGCAAAGCTGCTATGAGCATTTGGGTATAGATTTTTTTATGTGAACATAAACGTTCATTTCTTTGGGGTAAATGCCCAAGGGTGAAATTGCCGGGTCATACGGTGGTTGCCTATTTATTTTCTAAGAACCCGCCAAAGTGTTCTTTCAGAGCTGATTAAAAAAAAAAAAAAAAAACAACAACAACTCTAAATCCTGTCAGTTCACACATCTGCTCTGTGACGCTATGGTCACTGGTGAGTTCTGACTGGGAAGCCCGCAGACCTCCGTTTATTGGGCAGCTATTACTCGCCGCTGCTAGGAATCTGCACAGGTCACCCACAGGACAAATGTTTATTAAGGGACACTTAGGAACCATGGGGCTGGGCTGGTTACTTCCACATTGTTGACATTTGGACTGTTTTTCTGAATTACGAATGCATAGCAAGGATTATTAACCTGCAAAAAATCCAGAACTGCCACTGAGAAGCAAACCTAACCAACAACATTTTATTCTTTAAAACACACGCAGATAAGAGGAAAAAAAAAAAAAAAACAGTCCAAAGGAAGCAGCAGAAAAGCAGGTGGCTTGCAATACTATCCCATCCCAGTAAGACTGGGCTTGCACCACAATCCTGATGAAAAGAAGAAGAAAGAGGACTGTTTGGAATGTCAAGGAAAATTACAATGGATCTCAAGTTGTCAATAGCACCAATTCTCACTAAGTGCCCAAGATTATAAAAATAACTTGGAGCAAATGTACATACTCTAATAAAATAAAAGGTTGCAACGCTCAACTTTGTAACTAAGTGGTCCTTAGGGTTCATACATGGCACCCGAGAAAATGGCCCTTCAACAGTACACTCATCTTCCTACTAAAAACTAGTGGCTACATGGGTGCCTGGGTGGCTCTGCTGGTTGAGCATCAGACTCTGGATTTCGGCTGGGGTCATGATCTCACGGTTCATGGCGCCAACACGGGACCCTGCTCAGGATTCTCTCCCTCTCTGTCCCTCTTTCATGCGCTCTCTTTTTCTCTCCCAAAATAAATAAACATGAAAAAATAGTGGCAACATTTTTCTTCATTCCATAAACATTCAATGAGAAAAAAATTAACTTTCAACTGGACATCGTTTTCTCAAGACATCTGAAAACAGATGTTAAAGGTCATTCTGAATTTCCAATCACAATTTATATTGGGATCACCCATAAAGTGCAACCTTGGGAAAATCTCACAGGGATTTAATAGGGCATAAAATGGCAAGGAACACACTTTAAAAACTTTTTTCTTTAACGTTTATTTTTTGAGAGAAAGATGGGACTGTGAACGGGGGGAGGGGCAGAGAGAGAGAGAGGGAGACACAGAATCCAAAGCAGAATCCAAAGCTGAGCTGTCAGCACAGAGCCTGAAGCGGGGCTGAAACCCATAAACCGTGCGATCAGGACCTGAGCTGAAGTGGGATGGATGCTTAACCGACTGAGCCGCCCAGGCGCCCTGGCAAGGAACATACGCTGAAGAGGCTCCCTGACACCTGTCCACCAGGCTTTCACTATTATTTCCATAATGCTGCTGGCACCACAAGGAGTCAGCACTGACTTACCCTCAATAACAGACCAGAGAGGAAAGCTAGCGGTTTCAGACAAAACCGTCAAGTGCTGTGGCCAGAATCTGAAGGAATCTCATCCCTTCAGGGCCCCAACCTGCCTCACTGTGTGTCGATTCCTGTCAAACCACTGTCTGCCTTTAATTTGAAACCCCTTCGCCAGAAGCAGAAATCAAATCTCCCCCCGCCCAGGACTTGGCTAAGATAGCATCCAATATCTATAGCCTAGAAAATCCTGATTCCCATGAAAGTTTAATCAAATCAACATTCAGATAAAATGGCACCGCTGAGAAGTACGTTCATTTACTACTAGATGCTGTCATTTACGCATCTTTCGAAACTGCACAAGGTTAATCAACTGACAGGAGGACAAGTCCAAGGAGGTACGAGCCCAAGTTTCTTGGGGAAGGAGTTACTCCTCTGGGCCATGAGAGGTGAAATCAGGAGAAACTGGGAAGGAGGGTGAGAGAGGTAAATAGGAGGGAGCTGATCCAGCCCAAAGAAAACTTCTAAAGCCTTTTTTCAGAAGAACACTTCCAAGCCCCACATCTTGCTGAGGCCTACAAACAAGATGCTGCCTACTGCGTACCCAAAGAGAAGAGGCTTATAGACTTACAGAAAGCTCTTTCCTCCTCACGGACTCCACCCGTCCCTACCTGGAGAACTGAAGCAGGGGAACGTGAAAAAGAGCGTCATGAAAGTGACATCGAGGTACCAATAGCGGCTCTTACCAGTGTAGTTTTTTGGTAAGGAGAATTTAAAAAAACTAAGAAACAGCCTTAGAGTCCTCACTCCCAAGAATATGGACCTCAAAAAAAAAAAAAAAGCCCTCTTAAACATACTAGAAGGAGCTAAAGAAAGGAATTTCTGCCTATAGGCACTAAACAAGTTCAATCAGGAAAAAACAAACAAAAGCTGCAATTGATTAGGCACCAGTGCTCCAAAAAGAGTGATTCCCAGACTTGCCCAAGCTCTAGGAGGTTAGGGAAACTGATAAACCCACACCGCGTGCTGGCAAGGCCAAGTCTGGCAGTAACTGCCAGCCTCCAACCAACTCCAAACACTAGGGCCCGCAGAGATTCCATTCACAAATCCCAGGGACCACAATCAACTAACACGGCCCACAGAGAGCTCAGGGGCAAAGACCCCAGGACTGGGGACAGGGATATGTACCCAGGGGCCTTCCGTTTCCAGCTGTTAATGAGCCTCTGGTTCCCACACTTCATTCACAATCCGAGGGTCTGCTGTTACCTACATCCCACGAGACCACACACAAAGCACAGTGGCAGCAGTGTGACCAACCCAAGGAGACTCCCGGCCACAAACACCTGTGAGAAAGTCTGAAGCCTCCACTGGGAGTCCCTACTCCGGGTGGCACTTGGGTTTTCTCCGGGAACCCAAATATGCCGAAGGCCACCCACTTTAAAGAGAAGATCATCCTAACCAACCAGAAAAAGATTGAAAACCACTGAAATACCCCAGTCCAGAAAAGAAAGGCTTATCAGGGAAACTGGCCCTCCCTCACTGATCCATCACGCCCCGCAGCAGATTGCCAAGCACCGCTCCATCAACTGTGGAAATACTAAGAAGAAGCGGTTTATCTCCCCAAGTTTAGACACTGAACTGGGGGAGAGCATGCTGATCACTGTACGACCCAGAGAATTCATCCAGGCTCAGGATTAACTAGTGCAGAACTTCAACGCACTCACTCAACTACTTAAGAAAATATGGTAGCAAATCATTTTAGGCTCTCATGTTCGGGTCACAATCTCGCAAGTTTCAGGATACCCAAATACCGCACCAGATCACCACTCTGAGGGAAGATGCAAATCCTAACCAATCTGGAGAAAATTCAGCATCAATGAAACACCTGAACCGAAGAAAGGGAAAGCTTAAACCCTCCGCCCAATTTGGGTTCTAATCTGGGACAGGCCTGGCCGATCACGGATTTGGGAACCCCATGGGCCGACAAAGGCCTCCTCTGCAATCAGCGTGGGAACAGGGTCTCGGGGAGGAGGTCCGCATCTCCACGCCATGTAAGGACAAAGGCGGCGACATTTCCCGCCTCGGGAACCTGGGACTCTCCTGGAACCCGGGACGGGACTGGGACAAAGACTAAGAAGGAATGAGGAGGGGGGTCGCTCCTGCTGAGCCGGCCAGGACTCTACCGGCCAAGGATGGGGGGGGGGGGTGTGCTCCCTGCACGTGCGCGCCTGCGCGCGTGGCGCCGCAACAGACAAAGCCGGGCCCAGGGGACTCGGCGGCCGGGGGCCCGGTGCGCGCGCACCCCCCGTGCGAGGCGCCGCCGCCGGCCGAGGGGCCCCGAAGAGGGGGGGGCGGATGCGCGCGCACCGGGCCCTCGCCGCCGCCATTTTGTTTCCTCGGCACAATGGGGGAGAGTAACGGCCAAGCGCGGGAGCGAGACTGGCGAGGGAGGAAGGAGCCCGGCCCTGGGGCGAGAGAACCGGGCGTAGGAGGAGAGCGCGGGGCGCCTCAGGCCTTGTCACCGCGACCCCTCAGCCGGGCCCGCGCTGAGTGGGAGGGCTGGCGGGGGGAGGGGCAGAGGCGGGAGCGGGCCCGGCCGCCGCCACATTGACGCTTACCTTGTCGGCGTTCCCTTCCCCGACCGCAACCGCCGCCGCCGCCCTCCTGCCACAGCCCGCCGGGGTCTCCCCCCAAAAGCCACGCGGTGCGCACCGGGCTGCTGAGTCCAACTGCAATGGCGAGAAGAGGAGGAGGAGGAGCCGGGGCCGGGGACGAGCGGGCGGGCGGGCGCGCGCCGGGGAGGTGTGGGCCACGTGATCGACTGGGGCCCCGCCCCCTGCCGCCGCGTTGCCGCTTGACGCAGGCCCGGCCGGGGAGGGAGGGAGCGACGAAAAGAGATAAGGAGGCGGGCTTTGGTCACGTGGCAAGAGCGTAGCCGTTGCGTTGCTAGTCACGTGGATTAGAAACGTTTACCTCCCTTTTCGAGTTCTTGATCATGTGACAGTGGCCAACACGGAGTCTTGGCCACGTGACAAGGACTTTGGCGCTTCCCTTTGGTATTGGTAGGTCTCCGTCATGTGATGTGGTCGCCGCTCTTTTTTTCAATGGCGGTTTTAAGCGGCAACACCACGTGGTTCAGGACGAGGGGCGGAGTCTTCCCTGCTGCGAGTGTATGCGCCTGCGCGGCCGCCATCTTACGCCCGTCCCTCGCGTGTACGTTGGTGGGACCTTCTCTGAGAGGCTGTTACAAGAGTATCCTCGTAGCGGCCGGATCTTGGTCCGGGGGCTTCGACCTCCATCCGAGGCTGCCTGGCGGAGCTTCCTCCCATCTCCCTGTATCTCTCGCTAGAGGCCTTGAAGACTCGAGGTGCGGGTGTCGGGGACGGCCGGACCGCCCCCGTTGCTGCCCCGGACCGGCGCCGGGGAGCGCTCCAGTTCTTGGGTCCCGCAAGCCAGCCCCCCCCCCCGCCCCCGTGTAGCGTCCAGCCGCCCTGCCGGGCCCGGGCCTCCGAAGGGCAGAGCCGAGCTGCCCGGGATCTTCCGGTCTCCCTTTGACAGATGGAGAAACTGAGGCGGGGCTAGAGGGTTCACAGACTGCTCTGTGAAGCAGTGGGAGAGCCGGGTCAGACGCTCTGCCAGCCACAGCTCGGGCTTCATGAGTAAAGGCACCAGGGCGTCTTCTGCTTTCCAGCCTAATGTCGAATTCTCCCGGGCGCGGCGTGAGGTCGCCGGTGTACAAGCGGCGTGTACCTCAAGTAAGCCCGGCGCCGCTCCGGTGTCAGAATCGAGCCGGCGCTTGACAGGCGGGACTAAGCGTGTTGTCCAGAAGCTGCGGGGATTCGGAGCAAGGAATCTTTGAAGAGGTTTCCTTCCTGAAAGTGAGAAGTCGGTCAAGACTTAAGGCATAACATGGGGCCCGTGGGTGCCTCGATTGCATTTCGGCCCAGGTCGTGATCTCATGGTTCGTGAGATCGAGCCTGCTTGCGATTCGCTCTCTCTGCCCCTCCCCCGCTCGCACCCGCTCTCCCTCCCTCTCTCTCAAAATCTATAAATAAACTTTAAAAGAAGGTTTAAGGCATAATAACGATTTTCCTAGCAAAAAGGTAGGGACGGTGCAGCTCCTTTGTTAAGGATGCAAGACCCATTGTTCTAGATTCGAGTCCCCTGTGTGACCAAAAACTGCCCCTCTCTGAGCCTCCGTTTCGGTATCTACAAAGTGATGATTTTTTTTTTAAAGCACTTGGCACATTTCCTTGTATCGAATAAATGCCTCAGTTATTAAAAACCTAAGGTGTAAAAATGCCACTAAAATGGGTGCAAGTTGTACCTACTGCCTTTCTGTTGACGTTTTGCTGCCGGTTTTGAACACAATGTATTCGCCTGATACAAGATATCGAATGCGCAAGAGTGTGAGGGGACAAAACCCACCCGAGGGCCTCCCCTCCTCCTTGGCAGCCATTGTGAAGTTTCTTGTTTTATTCCCAGAAAGGCTCAATTATGTGTATTTTTTTATTTTCATACAAACATTAAGCATCTTGCTTCCCCTACCCCCCCCCCCTTGGTGAGCTTTCCTACATAGAGCTTGAGAATGAAGAAAGGTTGGTTAAATTTAATGGCCCATGTATTCGGGTAAAATTGGTTAAAGTACCTTTCGATTGCTTAAGGTCACCCTGAGGAGGAAGGTGATAACCGGCTGTAACAAGTTAGAGACCAGCAATTACGGACACCGGGAGCGGGCTCGGAGGGGTGCGGCTTGGCTGAGCCAACAGCGCTGCCAAGTGGCAAAGCAGGGAAGGTGTCTGGGTTGCTGACTCCCGAGTCCATAGATTTCTGAAGAACTTGCTTTCGAGGCTCTCAAGGCAGCCCCTGAAAAAGGGGCCCCAAACACAGGAGGGGGTAGGTAGGATCATGGTGACAAGCAAAGGCTTTTTAGATCAAACTGTAACCTCCACAGAGGAGCCCAGGACGGATTGGCAGAGTTCTTTCCATCTCAAGGGTTTGCTAAGGATGCGTGGAGTGCGTGCCCGGGGACCTGCTATGGTTCCGATCGTTACCTGCCGGGACTGGAGCCTCGCACAACCTGGGATTTGTAGGGAGAGATGCTGGGCTGCAGCCGAAGTGCCGAGGAAACCAGACTCCCTTAACGAGTGCATTCTGTCGGGCCACCCACCAGGAGCTGCGGGGTAAGAGGTTTTCGGCCCAATCTTTTTAATATATATTTTTTAATGTTTATCCATTTTTTGAGAGAGAGAGAGAGAGAGAGCAAGAGTGGGAGGGGCAGAAGGAGAGAGGGAGACACAGAATCCGAAGCAGGCTCCAGGCTCGGAGCTGTCGGCACAGAGCCCGATGCGGGGCTCGAACTCGTGAATCGTGAGATCATGACCCGAGCCATGACCTGACCCGAAGTCCGACGCTTAACCGACTAAGCGACCCAGGTGCCACTCGGCCTAATCTCCTGACGAGCTACACGCATCCTGCCCCTTGTCTGTGTTCTCTCCTTGGTCACCATGCAATATTGAAGCCCCAAGGTGCCACCTGACCTCTCTTGTCCCTGCATCTCCACCCCGACCCAGCCTTCCACCACCACCCTCGCCTTTCCACTGCCACCTGTTTAACAACCGCAGTGTGCACCGTCTGTCTCTCACCTCCCTGCCCTAACGGACAGCCCCTGTCCCCATTACAGCCTCTCCCTCAATGGCTGAAGAGTAAGGTCTGTCCCCTCCCCTTGCATTCCCTCTGTCTGTGGGTTCTGGTATCATTAGGGACTTCAGTGTTCTCACAAACATGCTCTCCATTCTTTGCCTTTCTCATCCTCGGACATTTCTCCCGCTCCAGCCTCCTACCCCCGTCACACTGAGGAACTTTTCCTTCTGACCCCTTTTGGACCCATGCCTACTGCCTTCCTCCCCCTCCAGTGGATGGACGTGGGTTGACCACAGTGCTTTGCGGAACTTCCCTCTCCTTTGCCCAGTCTAGTTCGGTTGATGAGTCCCTGCTGTCATAGTCTGAAACTAAGCCCACGGTTTGACCGCAGGGATTGGCTTAGGAGTGAGTGTCCGAAATCCAGCCGGTCAGAGCCAGTGAACACGGGCCGGGGGGGTGGGTGGTGGCCGGGGGGCAGGAGAAGCCCTTGTTTCTCTAATCTTGAAGCCAGGGAAATACAAGATGTGCTTGGGGGGGCAGGGAGTGTACCTTGATGAAAGAGAATGAAACCAACAAGGAAGAAAGCTCAGAAGATGGAGCAAGAAAACAACACGCTGTGTTCCCAAAATTAAACAGAATGAACATTTCCAGCGCTTCCACTTCCGAGTACGTGCCCACAAGAAATGAGCGGGGACTGCAGATACTTCTGCACAGCTGTTCACAGCAGCGTGATTCACGACAGCCAAACGGTGGAATTAACCCAGTGTCTGTTGATGGATGAACGCATAATCGAATTGTGATGTACGCAGACGAGGGACTGTTAAATATTAGCCTTAAGGAGGGGCACCTGCGTGGCTCAGTCGCTTAAGCGTCCAACTCTTAATTTCAGTTCAGGTCATCTCATGGCTCATGGGATTGAGCCTTCGAGCCCCGAGTCGGGATTCTCTTTCTCTTTCTCTCTCGCTCGCTCTCTCTCTCTCTCGCTCGCTCTCTCTCTCTCTCGCTCGCTCTCTCTCTCTCTCCTGCCGCTTCCTTTGCCTCTGTCTCCAAATCAAACTTTTTTTTTTTTCTTAAAGAGGAGGGGCACCTGGGGCGCCTGGGTGGCTCAGTCAGTTAAGCCTCCGGCTTTGGCTCAGGTCTTGATCTCACTGTTCGTGGGTTCGAGCCCCGCATTGGGCTCTGTGCTGACAGCTCAGAGCCTGGAGCCTGCTTTGGATTCTGTGTCGCCCTCTCTCTCTCTGACCCTCCCCTGCTCGTGCTGTCTCTGTCTCTCAAAAATAAATAAAAAACACAAAAAATTTAAAAAGAGGAGGGGCACCTGGGTGGATCAGTCAGTTAAGCATCCAACTTGAGCTCAGGTCATGATCTTGCGGTTCATGAGTTCGAGCCCTGCGTCGGGCTCTGTTCTGACATCTCAGAGCCTGGAGCCTGCTTCGGATTCTGTGTATCCCCCTCTCTGTCCCTGCTGTTCTAGTTCTTTCTCACGCTGGCCCCTCGCACAGCAGCCAGCTCCCTGTGGCTCTGGCTGCCGCCTCTCTGTTCCCCCTTTGTTCTTAGAACCAAGAGTCCCCTTAGGGAACCACCTCTCTGCCATTTTGTTCTCCCACCACCCAGCCTCTGCCCTGGGTCTGGCTGATCAGAACCTCACTTCTTTCCTGGCCCAAGACCGGTTCAGAGACAGTGTTTTCACCAAAACTGGCCAAAGTGTAGGCATTTCTGGGACTTGCCTCTACTCCTCTGAGAAAGAGAAGGTCTGGGGTGCTGGGTGGCTCAGTCGGTGGAGCGTCCGACTTCGGCTCAGGTCCTGATCTTAAGGTTTGTGAGTTCAAGCCCCATGTCGGGCTCTTGTGCTGACAGCCTGGAACCTGCTTCGAATTCTGCGTCTCCCTCTCTCTCTCTGCCCCTCCTCCGCTTTTGCTCTGTCTCTCTCTCTTTCAAGAATAAACATTTTTAAAAAAGAAAGAAAGAGAAAGTCTTTCTGACCTGGCATTGGGTTGGGAGGGTATGAGCCTGGGATACAGTTTGATGTGCCTTTCCACACTTTCCTCCATTTATTCAAGCATCCTGTCACCTCAGGGCCTTTGCTCTGATTATACACTCTGCCTGAAATACTCTCTTCTCTCGGACATTCAGAGCTCTCTCCCTGAGTCTCTGCTCCAGTGTCCCCGCCTCAGCAAGGCCCAGCTGCCCTGACCACCATTTCTTAAACAGCCCTGCCAGATTATCCTGCTTTATTTTTCTTCAAAGGGTTTATCGTCACCTGTTATATATTTAGTTATTATCTGTCTCCCGTTAGCTAGAGAGGAAACTCTGAGACCAGGGACCATGGTGCTTTATCACCCTGGCTCGGAACACTCAAGACCGAGTAAATGCGTGAGCCAGTCACCCCACTGGGCCCAAGTCAGTCCAACCTCATGGACAGGAGCCAAATAGGAACTCCCATTTCCCTTAAGCCACTTTTTTTTACTTTTTCTTTTAAAGTGATTTTTTTTAAGTTTGAGAGAGAGAGCAAGTGCGAGCAGAGGAGGGGCAGAGAGAGAGAGAGAATTCCAAGCAGGTTCCACACTATCAGCGCAGAGCCCGATGTGGGACTCAAACCCACGAACCGTGGGATCATGACCTGAGCCGAATCCAAGAGTCAGACGCACCCAACCAGCTGGGCCACCCAGGTGCCATCAGCCACTTTTTTTTTTTCTTTCAGTGAAAGTAATCATTTAAGTGTACGTCTCGGTAAATGTTTACATATACACACCTGTGTAAGTACCACCCCAATCAAACTAAGGACATTGGCGCCCACCCTCCCCCTGGAAATTCCCTCCTGCTGTCCTAGCCAAACCCTGGCCCTATGACATCACCAGGATGAGCTTTACCTGTTCCAGAATGTTATCTAGGATTGGAAGACATCTTTGTGTCTGTTGGTTGCCTGAGCCCCTCTGAGCTTCCTGCCAGCCTGTAACCGGCCAGCACGCCAGTGTGCCCGTGCCTCCCTTCTATCAGGGCAGCGGTCTCCGTGCCCCTGGCCCGGCCTCATCACCCCAAGTATTCTGAATCTCTACCTCTCAGAGTTGCAAACCACAGAAGTGAACGCCGGCCAACCCAAGCAGGAAAGAGCTTGAGGACAGCCTGCCGGTCACAGACCATCTGGGAGGGCCGGAGAAGCTGGCATTGAGGCTGTGTGGCCAGGAGCTGCTGCTGGGGACACAGTGAAGAAACCACCCCACGGCCTCGCCCTCATGGAGCTGACTGAGATGGGGAGGCAGGTGGCAAACAATAGGCAAAGTATGTAATGTGTGCCATGGTGGCAAGTGCCGTGGGCAAAATCCGGCAGGGGCGGTGCGGGGCTGGGCAGGTGCGGTTGTAAGTTAGGCAGCGCGCAGGAAACTCCTTACGGGGAGCTGAGGGACTGAGACCCAGCCGATTGCTGGGAGATGAACGTTCCAGGCAGAGGGAAGAGCCAGGACAGAGTCCCAGGGGCTGACAGTGCTTATGGAAGGAGCAGCAAAGAGGCCTGAGGGGCTGGAGTGGGGCCAGTGTGGGAGGAAGTGGGGAGGACCATCCAAGAAAGAGTGGATAGGTCCTGCGGGTCCCTGGAGACCCACACGGAGACCTTGGCTTTCACCGCAAGTGCTTTGAAAGCTGCGGGAGGAGAGCTAGCGTGCCTCCTGGGTCTGCCCCTGCACGTACCCACAAGCCCCGTTTCCTCTGTGTCGACCCCAACTAAATCCACTCTGTTCCTGCACCTCACACCTCGGTGAGTTTGGGAGAGAAAAAGAAAAAACTCACAGCATTGCTCATTCATGCAGTGCTCTCCCAAGTTTTCACACCTGGTCATGGCTTCCAACGTCTCCCCACGCTCTGCTCTCAGCTGATGACCTTCCTTCTTACTGCACTTAGGAAATAGTCGCTCCCATTCATTTGCCACTAAAGCCAGGACCGCTTGTGCCCACACTTCCTGCCTTCCACTTAGCTCCAGACGCCGCCACTTTCTGGCTCTCCCGGGAGTCCGCTGTGCTTTTGCTTTTTCTCTCTCCCCAGAGCTGGGCCTCGCCTCCCCCATACACTCACTGCCCAGGTGACCTCAGCCCCGTGACTTGACAGACAATCAAAACACCCTGCATTCCCGCTTAAATGCCTCCAGCCAAGAATTCCTTTGTGAAGTCCTGACACACACATCCAACCATCTGTGTGACCGCTTCCCTCGGAGGACACTTGGTGCAAAGCAAATCCAAACCGAACCTACCTGCCCAGATCCCTTCAGCCCTGCTTTACTTTCTCTTTGCCCGGGCTCTGTGTGCTTTTGCACGATGGCCCATATGCCAGCTCTTCTCCAGAGAACTACTCTGGGTTCTGGACAACATTGCCAACACACTCAAGAGGATCAGACCAGGCGCGCCTGGGTGGCTCAGTCGGTTAAGTGTCTGACTCTTGATTTCAGCTCAGGTTATGATCTCACTGTTGGTGAGTTCGAGCCTTGTGTCGGGCTCTGCACTGACTGTGCAGAGCCTGCCTGGCATTCTCTCTCTCTCTCTCTCTCTCTCTCTCTCTTTCTCTCCCTCTCTCTGCCCCTACCCCACTCGCTCGCACATGTGCTCGCTTGCTCTCTCTCTCAAAATAAATAAACTTTTTAAAAATTAAAAAAATAAAGAAGAGGATCGACTGGATCACACCGGGCACTTTGCCTGCACACTCAAGAGAATCAGAAGTGCCTGGGATTGGAGGCGCCCGGGACCACCTGTAGTCAGGGACCTACCAGTTCAGGGCCACCCTGGGATGTGACATCCTCCCAAGCTCCCTGCGGGTTCAGGCAACAGGGACCCTCTCGGGACTCTGTCTGAGCTTGCCCCCTCTCAGCCCTGCTTCCTCCTCCTCTGACTCCTCTCTTTCTTGCACACGCAATCAATCAAGTGAGCTCCATCTTCAGATTACAGCCAAAATTGGCGTGCTTTTCATCACCTTCACCAAGACCACCTGAGTCGAGTTGACCATCAGTGCGTGCCCAGATTCGTGCAGCAACCTCCTTTTTTTTTAAATCTTTTTTTTGGGGGCGCCTGGGTGGCTCAGTCGGTGTTGCGTCCGGCTTCGGCTCAGGTCACGATCTCGCGGTTTGTGGGTTCGAGCCCTGCGTCAGGCTCCATGCTGACAGCTAGCTCAGAGCCTGGAGCCTGTCTTCAGATTCTGTGTTTCCCTCTCTCTCTAACCCTCCCCTGCTCACACTGTCTCTCTGTCTCTCTCAAAAAAAGTTTTTTTAATCTTTTGTTTAATAGATAAGTAGGCTCCACTTCCAACATGGGGCTTAAACTCATGACCCTGAGGCCAAGAATGGCATGCTCCACCGGATGAGCCAGCCAGGCGCCCCTGCAATAACGGCGCCTCCTCGGTCTTCCTGTTTCTGTTTCTGGTAGTCTCTGCACACGGCAGCCCGGGGGTTTGGAGCATGTGTAACAGCCTGGGAACTTACATGCTAAGACGAGGAACTTACACGCTAGCATATACTAATATACCGATAACAGTGGTTGACGCTGTGCACTTCCCCGGGGCCAGGCGCTATGCTAAGCCCCTTGCAGTCATTCAGCTGTTCTGTGCCTGTATACTGAGTGCCTGCTGTATACCACGCACTCTGCCCGGCTCTGGGATAAGGTGGTAAAAAAGAGGCAAGATCCACATCCCCTTACAGCTGGCTTTCTGGGTGGGGAGGCTAACAATTATTTAGTGAAAATACAAATAGATCACTGCAGATTGTGACAAATGCCATGAAAAAGAAAGATAAAGTGGGTGATGTGTGGTCACCAAGGGGGGCCAATCTCAGAGGAGCACAGGCTTCCTGGAGGAGGTGACCCCGGAGCTGAAAGCCAAAGGATGAGGAGCTAGCCACACACAGGGCCAAGTGGGGAGCGTTTCAGGCACAAGCCCTGGGGTCGGGGTGGCTGGTAGGGTCAGCAGGGTGGGGGATGATGGGGAAGATGGAACAGCGCCTCGTGGGCTGTAGTGAAGACTTTGGCTTTTCACTTTTACTTTTAGTTTTGAACATTTATTTTTGAGAGACAGAGCATGAGCAGGGGAGGGGCAGAGAGAGAGGGAGATACGGAAATCCAAAGCAGGCTCCAGGCTCTGAGCTGTCAGCACAGAGCCCGACATGGGGCTTGAACCCACAAACCGTGAGATCGTGACCGAGCCGAAGTCAGATGCTTAACCGACTGAGCCCCCCAGGCGCCCTTTTGACCTTTCACTTCGATTAGGGTGGAAGCCATGTATGGTTCTTAGGTGGAGAAGGGGCGTGAACTCACTAGGGTGTTCACAAGCACCTCTCTGCACCTGTGTGGGGAACTGTGGCGATGGCAGGAGTCAGGGACCAGGGCAGGGGACTAAGTTGGTTCAGGTGAGTGAGAACAAGGGCTGGGAACTGAAGATCATGGGGAGAGGTGAGCAGGTTTAGGGGGGATTTTGGAGGCGGGGCTAACAGGAACTGGGGACAGGGAAATGAACAAACTCAGACAATCGAGGTGAACAAGGGACCCCAGAAAGTGTCGGTAGCGGGGTAGCGGGAGGGGCTGGGGTCAAGGAGACCAGGGTTGAATTGCCTTTTAAGCCACTTTCCCACTGTGCAACCTTTAGAAAGGTAGCCCGTCCTCCAGGTCTTAATTAATTATTGAGGAGAATAATAAAAGTGGTATATGGGGGCGCCTGGGTGGCTCGGTCGGGTCAGCATCCTACTCTTGATTTCGGCTCAGGTCATGATCTCATGGTTCGGGTTTGAGCTCGAGCCCCTCCTCAGGCTCTGTGCGGACACAGAGCCTGCTTAGAATTCTCTCCCGCTCTCTCTGCCCCTCTCCCACTCACGGTCGCCCTCTCAAATAAACTTAAAAAAAAAAGTGGTATATGGTATGCAGATAAGAAGTACTCGAAAAAATGGTGGCTGTTTAAGAAAAAATTACAAGAGAAAGGGCGCGAACAACGTGGGACAGAGGGCCCAGAGGCGGGCAGATAGCTGGCACCAGGGGGCAGCAGCGAGCCCCTAGGCAGCAGGACAGGGCTCAGTCCTTTGCAGTTCTGAGGGTCCAAAGAGGCTGGACTAGACTGTGGGGGTGCCTCAGGGGGCTGGGCCCGGGGACAAAGGCCATGTGACTGAGGAGGTGGGAGGGGGGTGGACAGGCCATCGTCGCCTCCTGGAGTCTAGGGATGAGAACCTAATAAGGGCCATTTGTTCAGAAGAAACCTGAGCTGCCCGCACGGTAGAATTCGGGCAGACACGGGGCCGCAGACAGAGGGCTTCCTGCCCTCCCTCCTTCCCCTGGGAGGCTCGCCCCAGCTCAGAGACTCCATCCCAGGGCGGTCAAAGCTGGGGTTCCCCCTACCAGCCTCCTCCTCACTCCACAAACACTCCAGGCCCGGGCTCTGTACAATAGGCACTTTATTAGTGGTTGGAATGCAGTTAACACGCAAGAGTGTGCAGACAGAACGAGGGGGCCTGAGGGATGGTGGGCAGACACAGGACACTGGGACCCCAGGCCGGGATCTCTCCCTCTTCCGGTCCCTGGAACGGGTGCTGATGAAGTCAGGGGCCTGGGGACCTGGCGAAGGGGGAACCGGGAGACCAGGTCCACCGAGTTCAACAGATTTGGCAAAAGGATCCTCAGAGGCGAGGTGACTGGGCACAGGAGGCCCGGTTTGCTCCCGGCATCTGCCCCCACCCACCCCTTCCCCCGAAATCGCCCGTTGGGTGGATTCCGCTTCTCTCTCTCTTACAAAGAGAGCTGTTGTCCGTAACTGGCAGAAGGGGGGAAATCGGGCCCAACTCCTCCAGCTAGCGGGTTCCCATTAAACAGCCATTAGCGGCCTCCTCCCTCCCGCTCCAGTCTGTCCACACCGGCTCTGCTCCCAGCTGCCCTCCCCCAGCAGCCTCGCTCCCTCTCCTTCCGTAACACCCCTGCCGTGGCCTCCCATGCCAGGAGACACCCCCACCCTGGCCACCCCACTCCCACCCTGGCCACGATTGGCGGGGAGGGGACAACAGAAGGCACTCCTCAGCTGGCCCCAGCTCAGCCGTCGAGACAGACAGGAAAAAGCTAACAGACCCTTTAATGCATGTCCAGGTTAAAAAAAATAATAATAATAAAGAAATGCATGTGGGCAGCCTGTGAGTCGGTCGTTCAGCCGTGGAGAAGGGGCTTGGTCCTGGCCGGAGCGGACACGAGAGAATGGGGGGGCTCACGTCGGCCACCGCTTCCACAGACACGGACGCTGCCCCGTCGGAAGAGAGGAACAGGAAACGCGCGGCGGCCCGCAGAGGTCGGGCCCCACTGCGTGTCAGACATCAAGAGGCCTCCACGCACTTCTCCCCGTCCAGGCCAGCGAGAGCCGCGGTGACTGGTGCGGTCTTGGGGCGCCGCCAGGAAAACTCCAGAGGCCCCCTCGGCACAGGGAGGAGGTGCCCCGAATCCTCCGGGTCCCTGGAATCCAGTGCTAACTGGACAGGTGGGGGCGGGGCGGGGGGGGCGGCAGTGATAGGACTTCGCGTGAGCCCAGTGGGCCCCAGGTTCTGGCCCAGCTGCCGAGCACCCAGTGTGAGATTTCTGGAGAGACGTGTGGGGGCTGGGGGAGCGGGGCCTTTAGGGTTCCGCCAGCTTCTTGTTGGTCTTGTTCAAGAGCCTCTTGAGGTTGGGGGACATGAAGTAAGGCCTCTCGGCTGAGCCATCATTCCTCTCCAGGTCCTCCACTGCGGAGAGAGGCCCCAGAGACCGCGGCATGAGGGGTGCCCACGGGCAGGGGCCTCCGGGGACGGGGGGGGGGGGGGACGAGGGGCACAGAGAAGCCTCAGAGGGTTAGGAAGCAAGACACACCGGGACAGGAGAGGGGCGAGCTATGGAAGGCTCAGGAACGGGCCACACACGCGCTCCCCGCGCTCCCAGGCAGGGGAGGTCCCGCATGCACCCCCGGTCTACAGGGAGGAAAGGAGGAGGCCTGCGTGGCCCCCACGCCTCCCTCCCTCTCTACTCCTCGACTTCTGCCCGCTTCCCCTCCTCCGCACTCCCCTTCAACAGGATGTCTCTCAGCTCGGGCGACATGAAGTAGGGTCGCTCCTGAGAGCCGTCATTTCTTTCCAGGTCCTCACCTGGGCTCCCCCCAGGAACCGGCAGGGGGAAAATGGGGTGGTCAGGAAGGGAGGGAAAGAGGGAGGCAGGGAAGAACAGGGAAGCCAGCAGGCATGGAGTAGAGGAAGAGAAGAGAAAAAACAAAACAAAACAAAACAAAACAAAAAAACAAGACAGATGGAGAGACCAAAGTTAGTAGCAGCCACACATCCACCCCCCAACAAAGCTAGAGACTCCGAAGCCGGGGGCCCAGGGGCAGAGCGTTCTAGCTGCAGCCCGCCTGGACCAGGGCACAACAGGAAGGAGCAGCTCCGAGCGCAGGGAGGAAGCCGAGAAGGCATGCCAGGGCCCTCGGCCGCGGGGCTGCCAGTCCCCGGGGAAGCTGGGGGCACCTGGCCGTTGAATGCATAGCCCCATCGGAAGATGTTATGCCCAGAGGGGAGAAGGCAGTCAGGGCCTGGCAGGGGTTGGGATGACGGGTCACTCACAGAAGCAGAGGAACAACGTGTCCACACACATGCCGTAGACACTGAAGAAGCCATGGGCAATCAGGTAGGAGCCGATGATCACCGTCTAGGCAAGGGGAGCCGAGATGTTTCCACCCCAGCTCCCAGGGCAACTCCCACCCGCCACGCCCTCCCAGGCTGGGATCATGTCATTTCCCTGCTGCTAAGTCCTCCTTAGAGTAACATCCAAAGTACTGCCATTCGCTTCTTGCTCCCTTCAACCCCAGGGCCTTTGCACATGCTGCCGTCCCAACTTAATCTAGTTTACGTCACCTCATCCTTCTGCTTTCAGCTCATACGTGGCGTCCTCAGATACAACCTCCTCTACGAAACTGCTTCCGACAGCGAGACCCTGTTTTATGCTCTCTTTTATGCTAGAAGAGGCCCCTCCTCTGAGGCCTTCGTCCGGCCGCAATTTGACGCATGTTTGGGGCACTACAGCCAGGACACCCTCATCCCCACTAGACTGTATTTGTCCCACTTGCTGCTACACCTCCAGCAATTTGGAGACTCACAGGGCCTTGGCAGGTATCTGATAAACATTTATGGATTGAACCAAGCGGACCGCGGGGAGATTCGATACCTAGCTCAAAGTTACCCCTCTTAGAATGAGCAAATAGGGGACTCGGATAAAATTCTAGGTCACTGAGTTCCAAGGCCTGCACGGCCTCGACCTTACCTCCGTGACCCCGTCACCTCCCTGCCCCTATCTCCACCTCCTCCCCCACACACACCGGTTTCTTCATTTCCTGGCATAGTTCCAGCTCACGGCCTCTGAACTTACTCCCTCTGCCTGGATGTGGCCTGTCTCTCCTTCAGATCTGAGATGTGACATCACTGCCGCCGTCAGTGATGCCCAAATCCTCCCGCACAGGCTCTAACGGTCCCCTGTAAGCCTCCCCCATGGCATGAATCAGTGTGGAATCATGCATCCACCCATGTCGTTACTGATCGATGTCTATTTGCCTCTGAACTGTAAGGCTCTCTGGAGGGAAGCCCTTCCTCCCGCTGTGCCTGGTACACAGTAGGTACTTACTACATGTCTGTGGACTGAATAATCAATCCCCCACCTCTGCCCTCCATCCACATCTGTCTAGTCAGAAGAGATTGGGAGGACCCCAGCGCCTCCTTCTCCCTGGGTCCCCACCCATCCCCAAAGGTCCGTACCAGTATAGGGACCCAGTAATAATTGAGGGGCGGTGCCGTGTCCTGCACAATCCTGATACGGTGGGTGAAGAAAAAGAATGCCAGGATCCCTAGAGAGAGGGAGGAACCAACATGGTTGAGGGTGCTGACTAAAGGAAGTGGTCCCTCCCTCCAAGAAGACCTCAGACACCAGGGCAGGCGTCACAAAAGAAGAGGCGGGGCCCAACGGCCCTTCACAAGTCACCCCAACCACAGCCCCCCAGCAGGCTGACCAGTGGCACTCACCCACGCTCCCCACGATCAGAAGTTTGCCCAACAGGAAAAGGAAGTCGGTAACTTTGTCTAAGACGGCCACTCTGCAGGGGACAGGGAGGACCAGGCATGACTGGGGGCTCAGGGACTGGGGGAGGAGGGAGGCAGCCGGAGGACGGTGCTTTCTCTGACCTGATGATGTTTCTCATGAGCAGGAAGAAGGCATTCCTGGCCGAGGTGCAGAAGTTGGTGCCGTAGATGGCGATCTGGAAGGAGGGGGAGGAGGAGGAGGGGTCAGGCCCACGGAGGGGCTGGGAACGAGGGCTGCTCTCACCCAGCAGGAGCTGGTGGGTTCGGGGTCCCAGGCCTACTCACCATGATGTACGCATTCCTGTTGAGGAATCTGATGAACTTCTCCAGGCACCAGAAGCAGCATTTGAGGCAGGTCATAAGGAACTTGGCAAACCTGTTCTCTGCCGCTAAGAGAGAAGAGAGGGACGCCGAGGTGAGGGGAGACCCCCGGTCGGGACGACCACCCTCCTCCGCCCTCATTACAGGCACACAATCCAGGATTTTCCGGAGCCCACCTTCTCAAGGAGGCAGGGAGAGGAAACTTGATCCAGAACCCTCAGAGTCCTGCCCCTCACCCCAGTAAGAACCTATCGGGCCCAGGACTCTCAGCCCCGATCCCTACGAGGGGCCCAATCTTGAAGCCTTTCAACCCAGCCTCCAGGACAGGAACCAATCACGACCCACACTACTGCCCCGGCCCCAATCCTTGCCGCCTCCTTGGCCCCACCCCAAAGAGTAACCAATCCAAGCTCCACCGCGGCAAAAAAAAAAAAAAAAAGGGGGGGGAGGGGGAAACACGTCTTAGCCCCGCCCTTCTCCCCATGAATGAATCCTAGTCTCTTCAGGAATCGATGGTGGCCCAGGCCTCCTGGTCCGGCACCCTCCTACCCCAGGGATAAGGGACCCCCCTACCCCAGGGATAAGAACTCCACCCAATGGGCTCCCTCAGCCATTCTTCCACCTCAGGAACTAATCAAACTCCCCATCTCCACCCTGCCCACCCCAAGCAGGAACCAATCACAGTCCCATCGCCTTAAACCCGCCCCCCATAAACCAGTCCCACTCCGTCCCCCCAGTCTCCGCCCCCCCCAGCCACTGCTAGCCACTGGTGGGCCGCACCTTTCAGGCGCTGATCCAAGTACTCGAGCATCACTCGGATGATCTGCACGATGGCCAGAATGAGGGCGCCAAAGGCCAGGGAGCCTGTGTGGTACCTGAGGGCCAAGGGGGTGGTCAGTGGCGGGGCCAAGACTCCTCCAGCCCATCTCGCCCCCAGCCCCAGACCACCCAGAGTCCCACCTGAGCGCCCGGCCGAAGGCGGAGAAGAGTGGGAAGGCAGGCAGGTCGTCTGGCTTGTGCAGGGCCCAGTAGTAGGAGGCGAAAGCCCCAGCCAGTGTGACCTGGCCCAGGGCCAGCACGAAGTTGGCCAGCCAGAAGAACATGAAGGCATTGAAGATCTGCAGGCCCAGCAGGGCCCGGTGGTAGCCCGACTCACCACCATAGAAGGCGAACTGGCAGTGGGCACCAGGGCACAGGCGAGATTCATTGGAGGAGGCGAAGGTCTGTGGGAAGGAAGGGGGGGCCGGGTCACAACATCGGGGTCAGCGGTTCAGAGTGGGTTCTGGGCATTGGGCCCGGGTCAGGTGCCCATGGAGTGGGACAGGAGTCATGGGAATCAGGGTTAGGTCAAGGATGGGAGTTCCGCATAGGGGCTTTCAGTAAGGGTTCTAGAAGCAAGGCGGGATTGTTGACTCCACAGGTGTCGGTGAGGCAGGATAAGCTATCTTGGGGATCAGGGTGGGGTCACGCCTCAGTTGAGCGGTCACGTGGTCAGGGCAAGAGTGGCAGAGATCAGTATGAGGACCACAGGGGCCAGCACAGGGGCTTATGAAAGGCAAGGAAGGGATTCTAGAAAGAAGAACTGGCTATCATTGGATTAAGGAAGGGGTGTGGGGCAGGAAATGAAGTCAAGGGGAGAAAGGTGGGTGTGGCCCAGCATTCAGGGTGCGGTGGGGGCTGCCCAGTTGGAGCTGTTCCCCTCCACTCTCCGCACATCGCATACAGCAGACACTGAACGTTTGCTGAATGGTCCCCAAGCGGGGAAGGCAGGTTTCGGATAGTCTGTGGGCTGCTGGGGAAAGAGCCGACCCCCACCTCAGGATTGCAGGTCTTCCCAGCAAATTGGCAGGTGCCGTCATCAAAGATCTTATAGATAGCTTCATTGGAGGTGGACAGGAAGCTGGAGGTTCATCAAGGAACCTGACGTTTGGGATCAGGGACCCCAGAAAGGATCCATTCCCCCCCCCACCACCCCACCCCCCGCAACCAGGTTCTGGCCCTGCTCCCACGCCGCAGGTCACTGCCAGGCAAGTTTGGCCCTCAGCCACCCCCCGGGGTCAGGGATCCGGATCTGACGGTGGATACACAGCAGTGCTAGCCCAGTAGGCGATGCAAAGACATAGCAGGAGGAAGGTGACCAGTGGGTACAGCAGAGAGCACATCACGTATCCCACGGCCCTGGGGAGGAGGAGACACAGGCATCAGGGCCCCAGCAGCCCTGGGACCACCCCAGCCCAACCCCGGGCACCCTGGCACCCACCTGCTGGCTTCTTTGATGAGTGCAATGGCGATGAGAATTCTCTTCCGCAGGAAGATGAGCAGCAAGATGATAACGGCCTCAAGGATGCTCAGAATGATCACTGCGGGAGGCAGAGGGTGGCCGAGGCTGCCAGCTGCCTGTCCCCGCTCCCTCCCAGGCCTCACCGGGGGGCGGGGGGGGGGCTGGGACTCACTGAAGGCCATCCAGGTCTGCCGCAAGTGCAGGTACACACGGAGGTCTGTCTGGAAGCCCAGGTCCACCAGGGAGATGTCAGAGCCGGCCTCGCCACGCAGTCGCACGTACTCCATGTAGCAGTGAAATATTCCTGCACAGGGGACCGACCTCAGCCCACGGAATGCTCCCCCGATGTTGCAGAGCAGGGGAAAGCACCCCCATTTAGCAGAAGCAAACACCAAAGCTGACAGGGACTGCCAATGCTCGCTCCTGCCTCAGAGCCTTTGCACTTGCTTTTCTCACTGCCTGGTACTTGATTCCTCACACCCTCCTCGTCTCTATTCAAATGCTTCCTTCTAAAGAGACCTTCCTGAACCCCTTCTCCTGTTTCAAATCACACCCCCTCACGCTCAACTTCTTATCCCCTTTCTCTGCTTGGACCTTCTAGAGAGTCTTCTGGTTTATTATTATTATTTTTTAAAGATTTTATTTTTATGTAATCTCTACACCCAACCTGGGGCTCACACTCATGACTCCGAGATCAACAGTCACATACACCACTGACTGAGCCAGCCAGGTGTCCCCTGGTTTATTATTTCTGGTCCATCCTCCCCGCACCCCCAGGACCTAGAAAACTGCCTAGGACACATAGGCGCTCACTACGTGCTTGAGGCGTGCACGCCTGTAGGAATGAACGAGGGACTGAATAGGTTTCAGGCTACGGGACCTGAGGTTTTCCTTGCCACCTTGTAACAATGATTCACAGGTAGGGAGGAAAGTTGTGGGTACTAACATTCAGTGGGGCGGTATTAGGGATTTTTAATTTAATGTTCCTCTTAGCTCTTCGTAGAATAAAACTGTAAAATCCAAATAAAGTAAAAAAAAAAAAACTGGGGCACCTGGGTGACTCAGTCGGTTAAGCGTCCGACTTCGGCTCAGCTCATGATCTCGCGGTTTGTGGGTTCAAGCCCTGCATTGTGCTCTGTGCTGATGGCTCAGAGCCTGGAGCCTGCTTTGGATTCTGTGTGTGTGTGTGTCTCTCTCTCTGCCCCTCCTTTGTCTGCTGTCTCTCAAAAAATGAACGTTAAAAAAAAAAAAAAGGAAATTTTCCTTAAAACAAAAATTGCCCTGTATGTCAGCACCCAGCTAGAAACCACTGATTAACGTGAATATTCTAATATCTGTATCCTCCCACTGTATTCCCCACCAGGCATCTTTCCCCTGGAACGTTTGTCTAAATAATCAAAATATGAACCGCTGGATTTTGAGCATTACATCCGGGAAATGTACACGGCCCTCCCCCACATCTCATCTGCACGCTTTTTCTCACAAAGTCTCCCAACTAGTAAATACTAATTATCCCCCACTTTATAGAGGAAGAAATTGAGGCACAGGGAGGTTGAGTCACTTGCCCACGGTCATAGAGGAGGGTATTGGCAAAGCCGGCATTTAATGGCCAGCTGCCTGGTGCCAGAGCGCACATGTTTAACCACGGCGTTAAGTAGTCTGCTTGAGAATGCTTTTTGATGTAGATAAAACACAGCTCCGGGTCCCCGCCTGGAAGGCTATGATTCAACTCGTCCCCCAAAGATAAACACGGAGGTTGTTTCCAAGCACCTCCTCCCATAAACAACACTGAGATGAACATCTTCACAGACACACCAAGTAGAAGAATGCAGGGTGTCTGACGGCTTAGGACAAGATTCTTGCTGGCCGCAGTTGGGTCAAAGGGCCCAGGCACTGGCAGACTGTGGGGTGGGGAGGGTGCGGGGACGGGGGGGACGCACCGTAGCCAAGCACCAGAATCACCATGATGATCATCACCCAGACCATAATGCCAGCCAGGAAGCGGAGCAGGACGATGAATAGGAGGCTCATCACCATGGCGATGACCAGGCCTCTGGGGATAAAATGGGTGCGTGAGCACGGCGACCGCCTCACCAGTCCCAGAACACACAGACAGGAAGGGCCACCTTCCCTCCCGACTTACATGACAATCCAGTACCAGGAAACGGTGTAGTCTTCAAATATCCGCATGGCCAGCTGCCGCGCCTCCAGGACCCCGTTGGCCTTCCTGGGGAAGGGCACGCAGGGCTGGTGTCAGACCCCCTCCCGGATCGGACCAGCCCCAGGGGATGCCCTGTCCCGCCCAGGAAAAGGGGGACACCGATGTGGTGGGCGGGGGGTCCTCACTTGGCGCCCTCCACCAGCTCGGTGATGTTTTTTCGAGAGCCATGCCCGTCCTCATAGGTCGTCTCGTTGCCCACCATGAGGACCCCCTTGTGGGCGTGGATGGCTGGGAAGCATCGCCGGGCCACTGCATGGAGCAGGGAAGGGGACCAGTCAGGCTGAGCCCCTGAAACCCCCGCCCCGGCCCACCCAAGCTTACGGAACCCCACTCACGGGGCTTGCTGGGGATGAGGACAGCAGGGCAGTCGCCATCCCGAAGCACTTCAGCCACACCCTGACAAGAAAGGGAGGGGGGGTTAATGCCAAGTGTGCCAAGAGGCCAGCACCCTCTCCTCCCCCCCTCCCCGGCCCCTACCTGGGCTCCCCTCACCTTGTTGTTCTGGAAGCCAGGCACACAGAACTGCTTGTAGTATTCAAAGTCCTGGGATCTGTGAGCGTTCAGGTAGGTGAGGTAACGGTCGGGGCATTTCTCCACGCAGATCTTGGGGGGCAGGAAGCAAGGGTTGGGTGGGATCAAGGCAGACACCCGATCCCCACTCAGGACAGAGGCCCCACTTCCCGTTCCCCGGGGAAAAGAAAGGGCTGAGAGAGAGAAGCTGTAGCTCTAGGGAGAAAAGGACCTGGTGACAGAAAGCAGGGACGGCAGAGAAGATGGGGAGAGGCCAGATTACCTGGGGGGTGGGGCACTGGAACTCCAGCAGGACCAGGGGGCTGGCGCACTTGACAATGTTGAAATAAAACAGGTAGGGTTTGTTCCTGGGGTTGGGGAAGGGAGATGGAAGCTGTCAAGATTTCTCAACCTCCCTATATAAACTGCCTCGTGAAAACAACAACTATATAAAATGCCTCGTGAAAACAACAACCGTAGCAGCAGCCACTCCACGCCAGGCGCTGTTCTAAGCTCTGCCCATTGGCTCACCTACCATCACAACAGCCGGTTATCACCCCCATTTCAGGGCTGAGGAAAAGGAGGCCCAGAGAGGTTGAGACACTTGCCCTAGGTCACACAGCCACGGGGTGGCACAGCCTGGATTGGACTCGCTTTTTGCTCATCGGTTCATCACCATGTGACACCAGATCGGGGACTGTCTCCTCTCTGTCTCTCGCCTAAAATGTGAGCTACCAGGCAACAAGACTCTTAATGTCTCCTTTGGTGCTGTGTCCTCAAGGCCTAGAATAGCAACTGGGGATAGTGGGAGCTTTATAAATACTCGTTGACTAAACTAATGGAGGGTGGAGGCGGGGGAAGCCTAGAAGCTTCTCCCCAGTGCTCATGAAGCCTTTCTGCCCATGCCTCCCCAGTCCCACCAGGCCCCAAGGAGCCAGACTCACGCATTTTTTGTGCCCTTCTGGCCGCAGAACTCGCCTCGGCTATCAGTGGGGTAGATCACCTTTCGAGGGTCCCCGTGGGTCCAGGCTGTGGAGGGATCCAGGGACCCTGAGGCACTGCCATTCCCGAGCACCTCCCCGTTCCTGCCCTAGAGGTGTGGCTCCCACCTTGGAACCCCAATCCCGTGCCCTCCTCCACTCACCTATGATGCCTACAGCCACATAGCCCACAATGGCCAAAAGGAGGAACACACAGCAAATGATGTCTGTGCAGCCCCTGGGGAACAAAGAACAGCATCTGGGCGGGAAACCTTGGGGCCCTGCGGATCACGGCCCCCCCACCCGGATCACGGCCCCCCCACCCGGCCCCCAACACATCCGCAAATCCAGGT
>CM053574.1:7305788-7363379 GCA_028646485.1 Cryptoprocta ferox | reverse complement strand
TTAATAGCAATTGGTAGTAATGTTTGGGTTTTTTTTTTTTTTTTTTTTTAATTTAAACTACTTTTGGGCATCTGGGTGGCTCAGCCGGTTAAGTGTCTGAGTTTGGCTCAGGTCATGATCTCATGGCTCAGGAGTTCCAGCCCCGGGTCAGGCTCCTCCGTGCTGACAGCTCAGAGCCTGGAGCCTGCTTTGAGCTCTGTCGCTCTCTGCCCCTCCCCCGCTCATATTCTGTCTCTCTGCCTCCGTCTCCCTCTCCCCGGTCTTTTGGATTATTTATGGGATACAAATGTTCAAAAACATTTTGTTGTTGTTGTTGTTGTTAACTCACGTGTGATTATGATACACCCACTGTTCTGCGTCTTGCTTTTTTTCACTTAATATCTTGCCTGTGATCCATGTCACCACTTACAAGGGCTTTTATACGTTTTAACAGTTGTGGACAGTAGAACGCAAAGATCCACTGTAGCTTCTCAAACTAGTTCCAGTTCCCAAAGGTGCACATTCAGATTGTTGGGTCTTGTCGTTTTCAAAAAGGCAGCTCCACCATCCCTCTTTTCCGGGTGTACAAGGTTGGTGGCGAATTTTTTCCCCTAGAATTTTACTCTTTGGAACCAAGAGCTGCACATTTAAAAATTCCTATTTCCAAATTCCCTCCAAAGACCCTGTGCGGGTTGGATTCAGAGCAGCATTAAGTGCCAATTGTTTTCATCTTTGCTAATCTACGTGGCAAAATTCTATTTGGCTATTGGTTTATCCATTCCTTTACCTTTCAGTGAGTTTGAGTACTTTCCCTAACTTCACTGTCTCCGGTATTTCTTGTTCTAGAAATTATCGCTTCCAATCGTTTGCCTGAGTTTAAATATGCATTTGTAAAGACTCTGCGTATTAAGGAAATTAGTGCTTTAATTGTCAAGTTGCAGTTATCCATCACCCGTTCATTGGAGGGCAGATGGGGGGGAGTAAAGAAACGGGGGTGGGGGCCATACTAGCAGAGACCCCTCCCCTCCCAGGAACCCAGAGCCCTTACCTGTGATAAATGGGTCCTTTGAAGGTAGGGTCGTACTTCTGTGGTGTTCCTGAAAATCAGGAAGATGGAGCAGGGTGACCAAGAAGGGGATGCGAGGCCATCCTCCCCCAGAAGCCCCTAGGGATACCTCTGGCCCGGGGAAGAGTAACTTCCAGAGGGCCGGCGGGCTTTTTCTGCCTCACCCCACTTCCAGGCGACCACGCCCGAGCCCCCAGTGGAGGCCGGCCAAGGAAGGGGGCGCAGTCGCCCATCAAGGACAGCCCGAGTTGTCCCCTGGCGGCCACCCACTGGGGAGGGCGCTGGACTGGGGGGCTGGGAGCCAGGTGGGGACCGGAGGGTCCAAGGTGGGGTCCGGAGAAGGCTCCGGCAGGAGGACCGGGGAGGGGGCTACGAAGACAGGCTCTTGAGGTCAGGGGGCCTGGAGGGACCTCTGAGAGGCAGCCTCCGGGGACGAAGAGGGCGCGGGGCGCGGGCACGCGAGGATGAGGCGCTACGGGCAGAGATCGGCAACTCGGCTCCGCACTCTTGCTCCCCGCGGGCTCCCCCGGCCGCCCCCTCCGAGCGGCCGGGCCCGGGTGCGCGAGGGGGGCACTGCCTACCGTGCTTCCCGTAGTAATGCGGCCGCTCGCCCCCCATCCCCGCGGCCGCCCGCCGGCTCCGAGCCCCCTCGGCGCTGGGTCCGGACGCGCAGGCGTCCCGGGGGAGGGACCGAGGGACCGACCGAGGGCGGCGGCTCCTCCCAGCCGGGAGCCAGGCGGGGCGGCCCAAACCGGTCAGACCGGCCCCTGCCGAGCAGTCGCCTGGGACGGACTGGCCGACGGACGGAGGGAGGGGGGGATAGGGCCGGGCGGGGCGGCAGCTGCTCCCGCCACTCACCCGCCACCCCCGATTTAGCCCTCTCCGCCCCCGGCCGCCCTCCCTCCCCCCGGGGAACTCAGGCTTCACCCAGCGGCCTCGGCGCGCCCCCCGCGTCCCAGCCACGCGCCGCCGCCGCCGCCGCCGCCGCGCCGCCGCCCGGAACACCTCTCAACCCCGGGAGGGCGCCTGATATCGCCCCATTCTCCAGGTATGGAAACTGAGGCGAAGGGAGGTAACTCGACATAGGCGCCGCAAAGCAGGCAGATGGCTGCACCCAAACTCCCAAATATAGAGTATTTGAGCTGAAAATTCTCAAACCGGTTTTTATTTTGGTCTGCATAAAAAAAAAAATGAAATGCCAACAGTTAAACGTTTGGGAGACTCCATATAAAAAATCCACAGCGCCGCTCTTCTGAAGACTGGCAAAATGGGACTGGGAGCCCAGATGCCACATCCCTGCCTGGCACTGCCCTTTGTGGCCCCCCCAGGGCTATCCACCTGAGCTCACCATCCCAGCACACATCCCGACTGTGAAGCCGGAAGCCATTGTTCGGTGGAACAAGTATTTATTGAGCGCCTACTGGGTGCTGAGTACATACAATAGCAAATGAGAGCCCAATCTTATGGGGTCTGCTGTTGGGGAGCCCACCTCCTAACCACATGGCCCTAGATTCAAATGCTCCCTCTCCCCCATCCAAGCCGGAGGGCAAGTTCAGCCAGTGTCTTGCCTGCCCTGAGCACCCTCAACTGTGAAATGGGGCTAAAAGTAGAAAATCAAAACGGGTCAAAGACCAATCACAGGCTACCGGGAGGTATACAGTTGGCATGGACGCACTGTAGTTAGTGTAAGGGTGTGCAATGCGGGAGTATACAATAGTTATGGAGGGACTGCCAGTATATGGGGCACACGGAGTGGCGTTAAACAGTTGGTATGGAAACATACAGCCAAGAAAGAGGTATACAGTTGCCATGGGGGTGTTTAATCAGTGTGGGGTACACAACAGGGGTGGGGGTACACAGCTGGTACAAGCAAAGGGTTGTATAGCCAGTGTGGGGTACAGTCAGCTGGCTAGATTACACACCCCCACACTAACCACCCTCTCCCCAAACCAACTGTATACTCCCTCAATCATGTGCCTGTTCTCTCTGAACCCCCCCCCAAAAAAAAGCTCTCTTTGAGGCCAGCTGTACACTTCACAGTATAGCGGATTATACGTTTGGTGCAGTGGATTAGCAGAAACACACATCCAGTGAGAGGCATACAGTCAGCAACGGGGTTATATAGTGTGGTCATATACAGTTGGTGCTCGATAATTGTAGCTGCTACCTCAGAACCAAGCATTCCCTGGCAGGGCTCTGGTCACTAATTCAGCTTGTCCCTAGAGGAACGTACCTTCCCCCAGGGGCCTCCAGCTGCGGAAGCCCCACCTGACCCCTGGCCCACAGGCTTTAGCAAACGGGAGAGGTTCAAGACTCCAAGCCATGCCCTTGGGTGACCAGGCCTCCCAGAGAAATGCTGTGGTTCCTGTGGCCCCTGCCAACCCCAAGGCTGGCGGGTCCCCACCCATCCAGTCCAACCAGTGGACAAAAAAAGGCTGTAGCCGCTTCCCAGCTATACTAGGTCCCTCGGGGACACTCCTGCAGACTCAGGACTTCAACCACCAGCTGCACCCTGATCATTCCCAAACGTCGGTCCCCCGAACTGCACGCCCCTGTGACACCTGTCTCCCGGGGGTCTCATGGGCGTCTCCCACTCAGCACAGCCACATCCAAGCCCCCGATGGTCCCCAACCTGCTCCGGGCTCAGAAGAGGCAGCTTCGTCTTCCCAAGGGCTCAGGCCAGAAGCCTGGGACGCCTCTCTTTACTTCACACCAGCTCTGCCTTCAGAATCTCTTCAGAATCCAACCACTTCTTACCCCCCAGCCTTGTCACCAGGGCAGCCATCGCCACCGTGCTCTCCCAGCTGCCCCCCTTACCCTCACGCTCCTGTCCCTTCCCCCCAAAAGCAACCAGAGGAGTCTGTGAACACCTGAGTCAGGGGATGTCTCTCTCTGTCCAGACCCTTCCATGGCTCCCACCTCATTCGGAGGAAAACCCCAACTCTACACCATCACCTAAAAGGCCCTGTGCGCTCAGCCCCACCCCCTTGTTCTCTTCCCATCGCCTGTTTGTTTCAGCCTCCCTGGCCTCACTCGCTATGCACAAACTCACCAGGCATGGTCTCACCTCAGGACCTTTGCACTGGCTGTTCTCTCTGCCTAGAAATCTCTTCCCGGAGATGTCCACGTGGCTCCACTTCACTCAGGCCTCTGCTTAGTCATCCCCTCTCCTCAGAGAGGCTTTTTCTGACCATCGAGTCCAAAACAGCATCCCTTTCCCCTCTGTCCCATCACCCTGTTTTATTTATTTATTTAATCACCACCTGGCACGTCACACATTTACATATAGCTTGTTTATTGTCTGCCCCCTGGCCTGTTGGCAGCACGAGGGCAGGGGGTTATATCTGTTCCATTCACAACTGTATCCGGGGCCCAAAATAGCACCTGGCACTCAGTTAGTGTTTGCCGAGTGAACAACCACAGTATACAAACCACGGATGGGCAGCTAAGACTGAAAGTAGAACTGTAGCTTAGAGTTTTCCGGGTGCATGTATTTAATAAGTTAATTTGTGGGGGCGCCTGGGTGGCTCAGTTTGTTGAGCGTCCAACTTCAGCTCAGGTCATGACCTCGTGGTTCATGAGTTCGAGCCCCGTGTCGGGCTCTGTGCTGGCAGCTCAGAGCCTGGAACCTGCTTCAGATTCTGTGTCTCCCTCTCTCTCTGCCCCTCCCCTGTTCATGTTCTGTCTCTCTGTCTCTCAAAAATGAACAAACATTAAAAAAGTTTTTAAGTTAATTTGTGAATTTTATACATCAAGAATTTAGCCTATGATACATGTGGAATTTTCAGTGGGCAGGGAAAGGATAAATCAGTCCGTGGCCTCAACTGCATCCAGAAGAAAACAAGCTAACTCCACCCCCAACACGGAGCAAAATAAATTCCCCATGGATTAATCATGCACGATAGATAAAAAGTCAAAACTATTGGGGCGTCTGGCTGGCTCAGTCCGAAGAGCGTGTGACTCTTGATCTTGGGGGCATGAGTTTGAGCCCCATGTTGGGTGCGGAGGTTACTGAAATAAATAAATAAAAGCTTTTAGAAAAGAAAAAGAAAGCACCTCAAAACTATTACAGGCATGAAGGGGAAAACACAGGAACATATTTCTACCATCTGATAAGAGGTGAGACTGGTAAGTGTGGAGAAGGGATAAGGGGAGCGCTGGAAGTTTCTCCACGTTAGCTGGACGGCAGCCAGACTGGCGGAGTAAAAGGAACCACGTAAGAGCGGGTGGTGAGGACTACGGAGTATCTTTCAGACTCGAGCTCTGTCCTCACTGTCCTATCATTGCCGTATCCTCAACCCATTTTGCAGTGGAGAAAACCAAGGCCCAGGGAGGGGAAGTGGCTTGTCCCATCACCTACCAACGAGAAGGTCCCTACTGCAGGTCTGATGGGTGAGTGGGAGCCACTGAGAGTGTTTGAGCAGGAGCATAACCTGGCCAGGCTGGGGGGAGGGGAAGACACACAGAGGTTTCAGCTCTCAGAGAAATTGGTGGCCGTGGATGAGACAGGAGGGCCCTGACCTTGCTGTGTGCACCTGAGTTATCCCTGTAAGACGGAACTAAAGATTCACGGCAGCGCCTGGCACTGGTGTGGCCTAGGCCCTGGCCTTGTCGGTTCTGAGAAATACAGGAGGGAACCTTGGTACAAGCTTGTGAGGGGTTCCATTAGCTCTCGTTAACTTTAGCAGGTGGGGGGAGTGGCAAGTTGAATACTCCTGGATACTCTTTTAATTTTTTAAAAATGTTTTATTTATTTATTTTTGATGCAGAGAGAGACAGAGCGTGAAAGGGGGAGGGGCAGAGAGAGAGGGAGACACAGAATCCGAAGACAGGCTCCAGGCTCTGAGCTGTCAGCACAGAGCCCAACGCGGGGCTCGAACCCACGAACCGTGAGATCATGCCCTGAGCCGAAGTCGAAGGCTTAACCGACTGAGCCACCCAGGCGCCCCTACTGTTTTTTTTTTAGTGTATTTATTTTGAGAGAGAGAGAGAAAGAGAGAAAGAACAAGTGGGGGAGGGGCAGAGAGAGAGGGGAACAGAAGACGTGAAACGGGGCTCTGTGCTGACAGCACAGAGTCCAACGCGGGGCTCGAACTCCCAAACCGTGAGATCATGACCTGAGCCGAAGGCAGACACTGAACCCACTGAGCCACCCAGGCGGCCCCACATGCTCCTGGATTCTGATCATTGAGCCTGATCCAAGCCCTGCAGGGTGAGAAGGCGCTGAATCTTTGCAACAATCATCCAAGACAGAAACAGTGCAGAGATGCCCCGCGGTCTCCATTTTACGGACCCCTTTACCACGTGCCGGGCGCTTGCCAACACGTCAGCTCGTCCTCACGGCAGCTTCGTGAGATTGATCCCGTCATTACCTCCATTTGAAAGATGCAGAAACCGAGGCCCAGAGGGAAATACCGTCCCCGCGGCGAGCGGCAGAGCCGGGGGGCTGCCCAGCTCATGAGTTAGCCCCTGTACGAGTTTCCTGTGGCTGCTGTCCCCAATTGCCACCCAATGGGTGGCTTAAGACAGCAGAAATGCGTTATCTTACGGTTCTAGAGGTCAGAGGCCCAAGAGCATCTCCCTAGGCTACAATCAAGGCACTGGGAGGGCCGCGTTCCGCCGGCTGGTTCTGCTCTGGAATCTGTTTCCTGACCTGCTGCAGCTTCCCGAGGCTGCCGGCACACCCACATTCCCTGGCCGGTGGCCCCTTCTCCATCCTCAAAGCCAGCGCGCCCCTGCAGCCCACATCCCCCGCCTCTCCGCCTCTGACTCCTTACTGCCTCCCTCTTCCCTTCATAAGGGTCCTCCCTTGACCTTGGGCCCTGGAGAGATTATCCAGCGTAATCTCTCCATCATAAGATCCTAAATTTAGGGGCGCCTGGGTGGCTCAGAGGGTTAAGCGCCCCACTTCGGCTCGCGATTCGTGAGTTCGAGCCCCGCGTCGGGCTGGGTGCTGACAGCTCAGAGCCTGGAGCCTGCTTCGGATTCTGTGTCTCCCTCTCTCTCTGCCCCTCTCCTGGTCACACTCTTGTCTATCTCTCTCTCTCAAATGTAAACATTAAAAAATGAAAAAAAAATCCTAAATTTAATCTCACCTGCAAATTCCTTTTTGGTCTGTCAGCTAACATGGTCACGGGTTCCCGGAATTAGGATGTGGATATCTTTGGGGGAACCATGATTCTGCCTATCACGGTGTGTAACCATCTAGGCCAGGGGTTGACAAACTGTCATGGGGCGGTGGTGTGGTGAGGGAGCGGGGCGGAAGGAATCACCCACTGCCTGTTTCACACGATCTAGAACAAAGAATGGTCTTTTTCTTCTTTTTAACTTTTATTTATTTCTTTTGAGACGGGGGAGGGGCAGAGCGAGGCAAAGAGAGAATCCCAAGCAGGCTCCGCGCTGCCAGCGCGGAATCCGCCTAAGGGGGCTCGAACCCACAAACCGGGAGATCATGACAGCTGAAACCAAAAGTCGGACACTCGATGGACTGAGCCACCCAGGCGCCCCCGGTCTTTACATTTTTAAATGGCTGAAAAACATCAAAAGAGGAAGACTATTTTGTCATGTGAAAATTACGTGAAGTTCAAATGTCAGTGGCTGTAAGTCAAGTTTTCTTGGGACACGGCTACGCTGGTTCCTTTTCATGTTGTTTATGGCTGCTTTCGGCCACAGGCGCCGAGTCGGGGGGCCGAGACAGACTGTACGTGGCCCGCAGAGCTGAAAATACGTACTCTCCGGCCCTTTGTAGAAAACGTTGGCCGCCCCCTTGGTCTCTAGGCCGTGAACCAGCAAGTGTGGAGCCGGATTGTGGGCTAGCACGTTTCGTGTGCTCTCTTTGTAACAATCGGGAGGGGCATCAATGCCCACAAAAGGGCTGGGCGAATGGACAAGCCCTTTCCCTCTCCAGGCTGCCATTTTCCTGCCTAGAGACTGCGATTCATAGTTGCATTTGCCTCGTGGGTGCTGTCGGGATTCAATGCTCAAAAAGCACTTAGCAAAGGTCTGGGGCTCAGCAAACACTACCCAGGAGCATGGTCCCATTTGACAGAGAGGGCCAGATGAGGCTACTTGCTCAGACCGCACAGGTGGTGAGGGTTAGAGCTGTGGGAATGGAGCCGAGGCCCCTCTGGCTCCAACCCAGGCCTTTTCTCTGGCAGATACGGAGAGAGGCAGAACTAAAGATGCGACCGTATGGGGGGGCAGGTGTGGAAAAGCTGGGCCAATAGACCAGGCTGGGTGGCGGAGGCGGCCCTTGGGTCCTGGCCTTGCTGGGCAGAGAGGCCGTCCCAGCCGGTGCAGTGGGTGTAGGAGATAAGGAAACCGATACAGGCCGCCCAGTCACAATGCCGGAGCCAGGACATCAAGTGCCACCCAGCCCCCGTGGCTTCCAGATAACTGGCCGAGTCCCCAAGGCCTGCAGCAGCCCAGGGCCTCACCCACACAGCCAGGCCGGCTCACCGGCCTTCCCGGAAGTCTGTGCCCGCTGCCTGGCCAATGGGATCCCAGCCACCCAGCCGAGTCCCTTTGACAAAGAGTTTGGGAAGGAAAGAGTCTGAGTAGGAGGAAAGCTAAGAGTCACAGTCCTGGTCACGATGCCGAGAGCAAAAGACGGAGCACCTACTGTGTGCCGGGCCTGTGCTGGGCACCAAAGTAGACCTTTATTTCTAGAAGTTCATGTCTTCCTCACAAGGCTCTCGGCACACAGGGCTCAAGACAGAAACCAAGGCACAGGGATGCTTCATGACTTGCCCCAAATCACGCAGCCAGTGGAGCTGGGATTTGAACTCGGCTCCTGACAACCACGCCCTTGAACCCTATGCTCTGTGACTAACCCCCACTTAACCCCCACCGATGGAGCATGTGCCATGGACCAAGCAGTTGGCTAAATGCTGACCCCGCGTCCGTTCCCGGAACCCCGGAGGCAGCCCCAAGAAGGAGCCAGTACTGTTGCCAACCCCATTTTATGGATGGAGAAACTGAAGTTCAGGTATGTGAAAGGCTCAGGGACACAAACGCTGTGGGAGGCACAGGGCAGGGAAGCAGGCGGCCGGGCTGGCGCAGAGGCGATGCCGGTTCTGGAACCTGGCAGAGAGTCAGAGCTCTGTGGTTCGCTTTTCTGTGGCTGCGCTCATTTACTCAGCACCTTGGTACCAGGTGAGTCATACCTCTGGGTAAGTGCTGTCGCCTCTGTCCTGGTCTCCTGGCTTCTGCCACTGCACCTCACGGGGGCCGGAGGGTGCCTGTGGGCAGGCCGGTTCCCTCCCCTGCTCAGAATCCTCAATGGCTCCCATCTCTCTCGGAACGAAAGCCCAAGTCTTCGGCACGGCCCACAGGCCCGGTGCCCTGTGCCCAGGCCGTGCCCTCTCTACACGGCTCCCTCCTGCCTGCCTCTGGTCACCTTAGGACGGTCTTAAAATTTTCAACCCCGCCTCCAGGCCCCGTAGGTTACTCCTGCTCCTCTTCCCGGCATTGTTTTTCTCCCGAGCCCTTCTCCGACATTCTAAGAATTTCCCTCAACTGAACACCTCATCCGTTTCTCTCTCTAGCGTGTCAGCTCTGTCACGGCAGCCGCTGCTCTCTCCAGGGTCTAGAACAGAACCTGGCACACGGTACCCACACAACGGACCTCGTTTACAGTAAGCAGAAGAAAAGTCACTCTCCCTCTTCCCCTTGGCCCAGAGCCCAAACTTCCTCTCCCTGGTTTCCCTTTCCTCCTTCCAGACGGGTCTAAGGACACTGTTTATCCTGTTTATCCCCCCCACACCCTGTTTTGTTACGCGCGGTTCCCTACTTTGCTGTTTCACAGGCTAACGTGAGGTCCTCTGTCCCATCAGGGAGGTTAGACCTACTTCAACTGTTTACAGGACAACGTAGTATCTCACCCTGGGAACAGGACCAGTTTTCATTAAACAGCCGGCCCGGAGGAGCCTTAAAAAAATATCCTGCAGGGGCGCCTGGGGGGCTCAGTCTGTTACGCGTCCGACTTCGGCTCAGGTCATGGTCTCGTGGTCCTCGGGTTCGAGCCCCGCATCGGGCTCTGCGCTGACAGCTCGGAGCCCGGAGCCTGCTTCGGATTCTGTGTCTCCCTCTCTCTCTGCCCCTCCTCCGCTCGTGCTCTGTCTCTCTCTGTGTCTCAAAACTAAATGTTAAAAAAAAAAAATTTTTTTTTTTTAATATCCTGCAAATGTCACAAACACACACACAAATAGGCTAAGCTTGTGCAAAAGATTTCTTGGTCGTGCCACCTCTGTGATGAGGGCAGTTGGCCGAGGGCACGTAAAGGGCTCTTTCACAAGGAAGCCTAAAATATTCTGTGCGGTTGAGGGCTTATTTTTAATTTTTATCCCCTCCCTCCCTGCCCCCGTAGAGAGAATATATTTATTTTATTAGGTAAGAGATTAAAATCCTATTTAAAAACAGGGGCGTCTGGGTGGCTCAGTCGGTTAAGCGTCTGACTTCGGCTCAGGTCATGATCTCACAGTCTGTGAGTTCGAGCCCCACGTCGGGCTCTGTGCTGACAGCTCAGAGCCTGGAGCCTGCTTCCGATTCTGTGTCTCCCTCTCTCTCGGTTCCTCTTCCACTCAAGCTCTGTCTCTCTGTGTCTCTCAAAAATAAATAAATGTTAAAAAAAAGGTTTTAAAATCCTATTTAAAAACAACTCTCCCTTTGGGGATTGACTGGGAAGGAGCGTAAGAGAACTTTCTGGGGTAATGGGAAGGTCCTTACTGAAGATGTGCACATTTTCTTCTGCTAAACGGCAGAGAGTTAAGATTTGAAGCTTTGTGTTTCGCATATCATCTCTGTCACATATTCCTTTTTCTTTTTGTATCTTGAGTGAGAAAGAGAGAGGGCGAATGAATGAACAAGGGAGGCGCAGAGAGAGAGAGGGAGAGAGAGAGAGGATCCTGAACAGGCTCTGTGGGGTCAGCGTGGAGCAAGCGGGAGCTGGACGTGGGGATCGATCTCACAAAGATCTTGCCCTGAGCCAAAATCAGGAGTCGGATGCCCAACTGTCTGAGCCACAGAGGCCTCCTCCTTTTTATTTTTTTTTAAACAACAATTTATAAACAATGGAGCCATTCTTAGTCCATTGGCCTTACAAAACAGGCCACAGCACAACAATGCGAATATACTTAAATTAACACAATTGAAACGTACAAGTAAAAACGATTAAGATGGTAATTTTTATGTTGCTGGTGTTTTGTTTTGTTTTGTTTTGTTTTGACCACAAAAGATTAAAATAATAATACGGATTGGCCCTCCTTAGGCATGAGGGGATTGTGGGGGCTGGTAATTTTTTTTTCCCTCCTGATCTGGATGCTGATTTCATGGGTGTGTTCACCCAGTGAAAACTCCTGCAGCCTCATGCTGTTTAGGATTTGTTTCCTTTCATGTATCAACTGTCTGCTTCAATAAAAAGTTTAAAATTTTCCTCTTGATTGCTTAAATATAAAATGTTCCATCCACAGATACATTACTTCATGCAACTGTCAGAAAACACTGAGAAAGCTCTCCAGGCACCGACACGAGAGATGTCTCCAAGATATCTATTAAACAAAGGAACAAAAATCGAAAAACAAACAGAAAAAAAGCAATACGGGAAGGGCACCTGAGTGCTCAGTCGGCTGAGCTCCCAACCCTTGGTTTCGGCTCAAGTCATGATCTCACAGTTGGTGCGTTCGAGCCCGTGGCCCGTCGGGCTCTGCGCTGACAGCGTGGAGCCTGCTTGGGATTCTCTCTCTCCCTCTCCCTCTCTCTCTGCCCCTCCCCTGATTGCGCTCGCACGTTCTCTCTCAAAATAAATAAACTTTGGGGAAAAAAAGAACATGTGAAACAAACATGTTTCCATTCAGTAAATAACCGTTGAGTACCTACTATGTGCCGGGTAACAGCAGACACACGGTCAAACCAAACACACGCCATCCTGCCTCATAGTTAGCACACTAGGGATTTGCTGACATTTTTGTAAGAGAGGGAAAAACAGCCACTAGATAAAGTATATAATTGCATGTGAAGTTCTAAGGCCCAGATTCCATTTGGAAGAAAGCACTAGATGCTGAACACTGATGCACTTTGCCAAGCAGGGTGTGTCAGTCATGCTGGGAGAGGGAGCGGAGTCTTTTCACGATCAAGCCACACAGTCTTTGTGTCTTTTGGATTTTGAAGCACGTGAATGTATCCCCTCTTTTGAAAAAAAAAAAAATATAAACCTTCAACTAACAAGTAAATATCCTCTCCCAACGATCTGTTTTAAAAATGAGATGCCAGGGGCGCCTGGGTGGCTCAGTCGGTTAAGCATGCGACTTCGGCTCAGGTCATGATCTCACGGTTCGTGGGTTCGAGCCCCACGTTGGGCTCTGTGCTGACAGCGGAAAGCCCGGAGCCTGCTTTGGATTCTGTGTCTCCCTCTCTCTCTGCCCCTTCCCCCGCTTGTGCTCTGTCTGTCTCTCTCTCTCTCTCGAAAATAAATAAACATTAAAAAATAAAAAATAAAATAATAAAAATGAGAGACCAGATCCTCGCTGCCGGCTGAGTTGGACTTTAGCAAATGGGGCCACGGAATCTGCTGTTGTTTTTTTAAATGTTTATTTATTTTTGAGAGAGAGAGAGAGAGAGAGATTGGGGGAGGAGCAGAAAGAAAGAGAGAGGACAGAGGATCCGGAGCAGGCTCGGTGCTGACAGCAGAGAGCCCAACTCAGGGCTGGAACTCATGAACCACAAGATCGTGACCTGAGCCAGAGTCAGATGCTTAACTGACTGAGTCACCCAGGTGCCCCTGAATCTGCTTTTTACACAAGTACCATTGCTTTTGTCCCACCTTCCCCCCGCCCCCTATCAGAGTGTACTGTCTTTTTCCATGCTCATGCCAAGGGTGGGTGGGAAGGGTGTCTGCGGAGGAGGGAGCTTCCTGCCTTGGCCAGTCCTGCCAACTCTATGTCTAGACAGAGAGGGCTGCTTTTCCATGGGCTCTGGAAAATCCAGGTCTCCAGTATCAGGGGCCCCAGAGGCCTCTTGAGCATGTAGAGAGCCTACCGGCCACTGTGCAAAATGCGGCCCAGCAGGGAGCACGGTCTGCCTACTCCTGCAGACAAGGCTACAGAGTATCAGAGAGGTCGTCAACTCTCCCATGGCCACATAGCTCCTAAGCGTCAGAATCAGATTTGAACCTGAGTCTGTCTGACGTCACCCCCTGAATTCATGACAACTGATGGATGGGAAGGCATTGGGATACAAGGGCTATGTGAGCACTGGGATATGTGGGTTGTTTTTTATAATGTTTATTTATTTTTGAGAGAGAGAGACAGACAGACAGACAGACAGACAGTGCAAAGTGGGAGAGGGGCAGAGAGAGACGGAGACACAGAATCCAAAGCAGGCTCCAGGCTGCGAGCTGACAGCACAGAGCCCTGACGCGGGGCCCGAACCCACAAACCGTGAGATCACGACCTGAGCCACCCAGGCGCCCCTGGGAGCACTGGGATCTGTGAGCATCCCTTGCGACACCGTTCCCAAAGGAAAGCTCCTCGTTATCTGGGAGGGACTTCACGGCGCAGCCTGAGGACTCCAGGTTTTTGGTTCTGATGAGAATGGACTATTTACTCACTATTTACAAACCACATGAGACCTCCCCCAGTGGAAGGAGTCAAGCCAGGGGGCCCCTCTGGAGGAGGTGATGGCCTGGGCTCGCAAGACCTAGCTGAAGTCTCCACCTCCGGCTTCCTTGGGCCTCATAGAGAAAAATAATTAAGCAACTGTGTGGTTTGTTTGCTGTTCCTTCTGCCTAGAACACCCTTCTCCCAAATCTTCCCATGGCCATTGGCTCAAACTCCAGCCCTTTGTCACCTAAAATAATCCTAGAAGATTCTCCCACACACATGCTGTCCTGTTCTCTGCTCCACAACACTTACAACCTAAACTCATACATTTATTCAAGAATTTTTCTGCCTTGTTCACTGCTGTGTTCCCAGTGTCTGGGCCCTGCCTGGAAGACGCTCAATAAATACTTGTTGACGGAAGGGGCTCCCGGCACCCAGCACAACCTCTGTCGGGCACAGAGGTCCCCTGTCTGGAGTGTGGGTCTGGCAGCGCCTGGGAGGGTTTGCTCGGGCCCATCTATGGCTGGCTCCTGGTGGCCAAATTCAAGGCTTGATGAATCACATCCTTGTCCACTCTGCCGGCCATCCCACACCCCCAGCGCCTTACAGACATCAAAGATCCCTCAGGTGCTGCCCACAGGCAGGCAGGGCCTGGCCAGGGTTCCGGGCTGAGATTCCCAGATCAGAGACAGCCAGCCACACCCAAGGGACGCACAGCACCCACAGATGCAGGGTCTGGGGTTTGAGCCAAACCCAAGAGCAAGGAGGCCCCTCAGGACGTTGGCTGACAGCCTCGAGCAGGGAGGGGACTGGCTGGGTGGTGGCGAGGGGACTGGCTGGGTGGTGGCGAGGGGACTGGCTGGGTGGTGGCGAGGTCCCTGTGTTTCCCTCTTGGCTGGGCTGCGCAGGGAGGGTCCCAGCCTCCCCCATCTGTTTCTCTCTACAACCTGCTGAGGCCACAGTCCCTGGTGGAGGCAGCGGGGAGGGAGGCGCATCTCTATTCAGCTTGTTTTTCTTGATTATTTTTGAGCGGTTTCCTGCCCCCTCCCCAAAGCCTCTGTCTCACAGTTTCCAGGAAGTTCCTGACACACAAGGAGGGGCAGCAGTGCCCCTTTGCCCCAGGGGAGAGCTACGTGGGACATGTGCCCAGCTCAGCCCTGGGACCCAAAATGGAGAAGAGAAACGAGAAACTGAGGATGGCAACCCCCCTCCGTGGGAACCACGGGAAGGGAGGCACTGTAGGGCGTGGGCAGGGAGGGGCCTCATCTTGGCCCCAACCTCGGGGCCCAGAGGCAAAGGCCACCCATAGAGGTTCGCGCGCAGGGACTTCGCGAAATGGTAGCGGGCACCCCCTAGCCCCTTGTACACGGCCAGGAAAGTTTCTCAATGGTTTCCTCTTCCTTACGGCAACCTCCCGGAGGGCGCCCTTCTATCAGTCCTTCCAGGCCTCCGGCAACAACCGATGGGCTTCCACCCCAGCATTCGGTCTGCCCAGGCTTGCCTCAGTTTCCCCATCTGTCCAGAAGCCCGAGATGGCTACTTCCAGGGGGATGTGTGCAGCGGAAAGAAGTGGACTAAGGCAACCAGAAGACGAGGGGGATCTGGGGAAGTCGGGGCCCTGTCCCTTTTCCGAGCCCCGGTCGCCAAGCCTCCCCTCCCCCGCCTGGCATCTGAGCCGCCCAGATAACGGGACCTCCCCAGGCGGAGCATGCGCCGTGCGTCCTGGCCCATCAGCCGGACGGGGTGCGGGGGCTCCGCGGAGAGGGGACGCAGGGCGACCTGGCGGGAGCAGGGGGGCGTGCGCTCGGCGCAGGAAGAAATGCTGGGCCGAGGAGCCGGAGAGGGGCCTCCAGCTGCAGCGCGGCTGTTTAAGACCTCGGACGTCCCCCTCCCCCAAGGCCCCCCCAACTCAGCAGAGGCGGTCGCCGGCCAGAGGCGGCTCCTACCGTAGGCTCCGTCCTTCCGTTCGTCCTCCATGGCCGCGTCGGGCGCGGAGGGGTGTCCGAGCCGGAGCGACCCCAGCCCGCGCGGGCGGGAGGCTCCGCGGGCTGCAGCGCCCCGCCCCGGCCCCGGCCCCGGCCCCGCCCCGGCCCCGCCCCGCCCGGCCGGTCGGCCCCGCGCGCTGCCTCCAATGGGAGCCCGGAGCGGGCCGGGGCGGGGCGGGGGGCGGGGCCGGGCCCGGGAGAGGGTGGGGCCCCAACCTTTGTTTCCCATCTGGGCCCCGGCGAGACTCTCTTGCCCGGCTTGTTTGGTGGGCTAGGAGCAGTTGTCCCCCAGCCAGCCATCCACCCACCCGTTCACTCATCTAATAGGTATTGCGCGCTGACGGTGCGCCAGTGAAACAGTCCCAAGGATGCCATTTTTTGATTTCATCAGATTGGCAAGAACCTTAGTCTGGTAACAACCGGCGGGGTGAGCACATGCTGGGGGACAAAATGTTACCTGGCAGAAAGATTCAATCCAACCGTGTTCACCCTGGGGAATTCATCTCTGCCGTTGACCCTGGAGAAGCCATCGGTGGCGCGTGTGCATGGGGAGCACCTGTCAAAGGTTGCTACCTGCTGCTTTGGTAGTCATTGTAACAAACGGGGGAGGCTTGCATGGCAGCCAACTAAGGCGTGCACGAAACGCGACGAGACGGAGGGAATACTACGCAGCGAATAAAAAGAATGAAGCCATGGAGGAAATGCAAATTAAAACTCAGGGATATACTAGCACACACCCACCAGAAGGGCTAGCAGTAACCAGGGCAATGGTACCAAGTATTGCTTAAAGAGCTGGAGCAAACGAGACTCTTCTCCAGGGCCGGTGGGAATGTAGACTGACACAGCCACTTGGGAAAAGGTCTCTTGGGGCGCCTGGGTGGCTCAATTGGTTAAGCGTCTGGCTCTTGATTTCGGCTCACGTCATGATCTCTCGGGTTGGTGAGTTTCAGCCTTGTTGGCGGACTCTGCCCTGACAGCATGGAGTCTGCCTGGGATTCTTTCACTACCTTTCTCTTTGCCCCTCCCCTGTTCACCTTCTCTCCTCTCTCTCTCTCTCTCTGTCTGTCTCTCTCTCTCTCAAAAATAAATACACGAAAATAAATAAATAAATATTTTAAAAAAAGAAAAGAAAAAGTTTTCTTAGTTTCTTATAAAGTTTAGCAGGTGCCTACCAGATGATCCAACCATTTTACTCCTAGGTATTTATCAAAGAAAAATAAAACCATAAAACTAGGAAAGTGAGGGAGGAAGGAAGGAAGGAAGGAAGGAAGAAAATACAAAACGTCTTTTTACAAATGTTCATAGCAGCTTTATACAGCTTTATTCATAATGGCCAAAAATTGGTAGGAACCCCAATGCCCATAAACGGATGCATGGTTTAGCACACTGTGGTCCCCTCCATACCATAGCCTAGTCCTCAGCAACCGAAAGGCATCCCTTACTGACAAGTTCAATAGCATGGATGAGTATCAAAGCAAGTATTATGTCAAGTGAGAAAGACCAGGTGCTTGCGAATAATGTTCTAGGACAGACATACGCACTCAACCTCTGGGGACTAACACGGTTCTGCTCCGTCGTGGGTGCGAGAGCCTCTCGGGCAGCTTCCGGGATAACAGGAAGTAGGGCTGTGGTTACACAGGTGGCTTCAGTTTTTGGCAAGTATTTGACTTCTGACCTCTTCTTAACAGGTTTCGTTTTAAAAGCAGAAACATTTAGAATACTATAAGAAGGAAGGGGGTGGCCCTGCAGGTTATGACAAGAGCGAATGCTTAAAGGGAGCTTAGTCAGGATCAGGAGAGGTATTAAGTGCTTTATATTAAGGCTTTATAAGCATTTTCTGGTTGGGGAAAGTGACACAAAGAAGTTAAGCCACTTTTTAGGTGCTTTGTCTTAAATACTTGCAACCAGTTTCCAGTTGGAGAAAATGACAGAGAGGGGTTATGTAATTTCTCCACAGTCACCCAGGCAGTGAATGAGGGGCTACGCAAGGATGTGAACTCATGGAGCCTGACTTCACCATTCACAGATAATCGATAGTCCTCCCAGAGTAGCCCAGCTAGAGTGCCAGGTCCTACTGGTGAGTAAAAAATAGCAAGTTGTATTTAGTCAGTGGTTGTGCATGGTATGGGGGGAAATAGATATATGAACACACACACACACACACACACACCTGCGTGTACCTTAATAGAAAAAGATCCGAACACACCAGTGGTTGTCAGAAAGACCAAGATGGGAGGGTGCTCGGAGGGGACCTCTTCCCAATCTACAATGTTCTCTCCTTCTTCCTCTGTCTAATAGGAGAAAATGTTCATGTGTTTCTTGGGTAATTAAAACTTTGTTTTAAAAAAAGATTTAATGTGGAACCCTGGTGCCCTGCTGGTGAGAAAGTAAATGGTACAGCCGTTATGGAAACCGGTCCGGAGGTTCTTCAAAAAATTAAAATAGAAATACCGGGACGCCCGGGTGGCTCAGTCGGTTAAGCACCGACTCTGGATTCCAGCTCGGGTCATGATCTCCTGATTCTTGAGTTCCAGTTCCGCCTAGGGCTCTGTGCTGACAATGCAGACCCTGCTTGGGATCCTCTCTCTCTCTGCCCCTCTTCTGCTCCTGTTCTCTCTCTTAAAATAAAAAAAAAATAAACTAAAAAAAAAATAGAAATACCATATGAGCCAGTAATTCCACTGCTGGGTATTTTCCCAAAGACAACAAAAACACTAACTATAAAAGATATATGCAACCCCGGGGCACCTGGGCGGCTCGGTCCGTGAAGCGTCAGGCTCTTGGTTTCAGGTCATGGTCCCACAGTTTGTGAGTTTGAGCCCCGTGTTGGGTGCTGTGCTGGCAGTGCAGAGCCTGCTTGGAATTCTCTCTCACACACGCGCACACTCTCCCTCTCTCTCAAAATAAATAAATAAACTAAAAAAAAAAAAAAAAGAGATCCCTGTATATGTATCCCTTTATTCATTGTAGCATTGTTTACAGCAGCCGAGTTACGGAAGCATCATCAACTAGCCTTCAGTTAAAAAGTGATCAAATTAAGATAGGTAAAAAATAGATTTAGGGGCACCTGGGTGTCTCAGTCAGTTGAGTGTCCGACTTGATTTCGGCTCAGGTCATGATCTCGAGGTTGGTGAAGTCGAGCCCTGCATCCGACTCTGCACTGAATCCCAGTTTGGGATTCTCTCTCTCTCTCTCTCTCTCTCTCTCTCTCTCTCTCCCCCCTCCCCTGTTCTCTCTTTCCCAAAATAAATAAATAAACATTAAAAATGAGAAAGAAATAGATTTAAACAGGCCAGTCACAAAGGGAGAAATGCTGTATGATTCCACTTATGGGAGGTCCCTAAAGGAGCCAAATTCATGGAGAGAGAAAGTGGACGGTGGGCACCAGGGGCTAGGGAGGGGCCCAAAGGGCTGGAAGGTTAGGGTTTCATGGGACAAAGTTTCAGTTTTGCAAGGTGAAAGGAGTTCTTTTTTTCTTTTTCTTTTTTTTTTTTTGAGAGAGAGAAACAGATAAAGCTTGAGCGGGGGAGGGGCAGAGAGAGAGGGAGACAGAATCAGAAGCAGGCTCCAGGGTCTGAGCTGTCAGTACAGAGCCTGACACGGGGCTTGAACACACAAACCGGGAGATCATGACCTGAGCTGAAGTCGGACACTCAACCGACTGAGCCCCCCAGGCGCCCCACAAGGTGAAGAGCTCTGGAGATGGATGGTGAGGATGGTTGCATAATGGGGTGAACGTGCTGGATGTCCCTGGGCTGTTCATTTGAAATGGACAAAAAGGTAGTTTATGCCATATGTATAATACAGTGATGATAATAAAAGGTTTTTTTAATTTTTTAAAATATTTTATTTATTTTTGATGCAGAGAGAGACAGAGCATGAAAGGGGGAGGGGCAGAGAGACAGACACAGAATCGGAAGCAGGCTCCAGGCTCCGAGCTGTCAGCACAGAGCCCGGCGCGGGGCTCGAACCCACGAACGTGAGATCATGACCTGAGCCGAAGTCAGAGGCTCAACCGACTGAGCCACCCAGGCGCCCCTAAAAGGGGTTTTTTAAAATAGATTTTTAGACACATGGTGCAACACAGCTGTGACAGGGAAGCATGGGACATTCGAGAGAGCCCGGGGACAGACGTGACCTAGACGTGTGGATCGGGAGGTCAGAGAGGGCTCCTTGAAGAGGGACCTTCTTGCTGCTTGAGAAAGAGGCTGAGAAAGCACAAAGGGGCAGGTATCGCGCGCTGCGCGGTTAGGTGCCTGAGGAAAGAGAGAAAGAGAGAGAGGAACTGAAATTAAGGAAGTCGGTGTGCCTGGGGGCAGTGGGTTCAAGCTGTGGCTCTTGGGAGAGGTCAGCAGGGGTTGGTCCTGACTGTACCAGGCCGAGCAGCTCGAGGGCGAAGGGAGCCATGTGGGATGTGAGAGTGAGGGAGCTTCCAGTTTCAGATCAATCCCTTGAGGAAAGTGCGGAGAAGGGATTGAAGGGGTGTCTAGAGGCAGAGTCTGGAGGGGAGGCTGGCGCAGGCTGCCGGCATCTAGGAGGAACTGGGACAAGGCCACAGCCCCTGGGGATCGGGGAGGTTCCGGCTGAGACGGCCGTTGGGCACACAGAGCTGCTCTGTTCTCTGACCCCACTGAAGCTTTCGGGTTCATGAATTTTTCAGCCAAACAGGCCTTGAGTTTCAGATTCCAGGGCTCTGGGCCCAGGCTTTTGGGTTCTATTTACTGCCTGAAAGCATCTCAGGGACCCAGGAGAAGGGCCCTTGAGAGGTTCAGTGGGGACCGGCTGGGGCCAGGGGCCCGCAGTGTCCGAAATCCCCCTTGGGTCACCTTCTGAGCAGGGGACAGGTAGGACAGGGGCAGGAATCCCCCTCTTTGCAGCAAAGACATCATAAAACCTTGGGTTTTCCATTGCTGACTTGCTCTCCTAACCTCAGCTTTCCCATCTGTGGACTGGAGACACAAGGTCTCCCCAACTCAAAGCGTTCTTTCTGGGAGGATCCCACACGGAAGGTATTTAGGGCCGGGCCTGGGTCTCATGAGCACCGTGAGCTGTTGTTAGTGGTGGCGATACTTGTTTATTTACTTATTTTGAGAGAGAGTGGGGGAGGGGCAGAGAGCCAGAGAGAGACAGAGAGAGAACCCTAAGCAGGCTCCTCGCCGTCAGCACAGAGCACGATGCGGGGCTTGAACTCACAAACCGTGAGATCATGGCTGCAGCCAGGATCGAGAGTCAAACCCTCAACTGACCGAACCTTCCAGGTGCCCGGTTTAGTAGCCATACTTGTATCTGGCAATATGGCGGAGCAGCCGGGAGTGCATTGGGATGGAGCGCTTGAGTGCCGCGACTCAGCTTCAAATTCTGGTTCAGCGGCTTCACGGCTGTGTGACCTTGGGCGAGTGGCCTCACCTCTCTGTGCCTCTGCTTCTTCCAATGTGAGAAGACAGGAAATGTCTTTCCCCTCAGGTCCTGAATTTTCAGGAAAACCAAAGATGGGAAGGCTGGAGTCAAACAACGATAAAATAAACTTTTAAAAACAAATTGAAGGGGGCGCCTGGGGGGCTCAGTCGGTTAAACATCCGACTTCGGCTCAGGTCATGATCTCACGGTTCGTGGGTTTGAGCCCCGCAGCGGGCTCTGTGCTGACAGCTCAGAGCCTGGAGCCTGCTTCGGATTCTGTGTCTCCCTCTCTCTCTGCCTCTCCCCTGCTCACGCTGTCTCTCTCTCTCTCTCTCTCTCTCTCTCTCTCTCAAAAATAAATAACTAAAAAATATTTTTAAAAATTAAAAAACATAAAAAATAAAAACAAATTGAAGAAGATATCAAGAAGTGTCAGGAGTGGGGCGCCTGGGTGGCTCGGTCAGTTCACTGTCTGACTCTTGGTTTTGGCTCATGTCATGATCTCATGGTTTGTGGTTCGAGCCCCACATCAGGCTCTGCCCTGACAGCGCGGAGCCTGCTTGGAATCCTCTCTCTCTCCTTCTCTCTCCGCCCCTCTCCTGCTCACTCTCTCTCTCGAAATAAAGAACCTGAAAAAAAAAAGGGTTAGCATTGCTCAATGAATATGCACTTCCGCTATTGTTGTCCTGATAGTATCCGTGTTAGACGCCAGCAGAGAGGGGAGCAGTAGTTCTGAGATCTGCTGCTATCACCGCCCTCCCTCAAGTCCCCTGTGGGGACACCCCTCCCCCAGGAGCTGATAAAGGTGTGGGGCTGGATCTGCAGAAGGAAGGATGAAGCCTGGGAGAGCTGAGCGCCCCCTTCCCTCCACCAGCCCCTGCGGGACCCTCCCACCGTTGAGCAGGATCAGTTCCAGCCGGGCTGAAAGTGAGTCTTCCCTTTCCTTCCCCAGCTCATCCCGAGAGGCGAGCAGACAGTGACGGGGTCCAGTTAAGGAGCAGGCATCAAGATATGCCCAGAAGGCCTGTGAGCGAAGCCTGAAGAGGTGGCGCCAAGACCCTTATGCCCATTTAACAGAAGGGAAGACTGAGGCACAAGAGGTGCCATCGCTAGCCAAACGCCTCAGAGCCAACTGTGGAGTCAGGTTTCAAAACAGGTTTAACTGCTGCACAGTAAGTAATGACACCAGTAACAATGACAGCATCACTAGCAGCGATAATAGTGGATACTAAGAACTTGTTGAGTGTTGGCTGCATCCGGGACCTGCCCCAAGAGGTCCACTGGTGGGGGGTGGGGGGTGACCCAGGCCTCCCCGCACAACAGCCTCATGAGGAAAGTACAGCTAAGTCTATCTCGCAGACGTGCAGACGGGAATCCAGGGAGGGGACGGCAGTGCCCGAGGCCACTCAGCTGGCAGGTGGCAGAGCCAGGACTTGAGCCCAAGCCACGGGTTCCAGAGACCTCATGCTCTACCAGCACATTCAATTTTTTTTAATGTTTATTTTATTTCTGAGGGAGAGAGAGAGAGAGAGAGACAGAGAGAGACAGAGAGAGACAGAGAGAGAGACAGCATGAGTGGGGGAGGCGCAGACAGAGAGGGAGACACAGAATCCGAACCAGGCTCCAGGCTCCGGGCTGTCAGCACAGAGCCTGATACGGGGCTCGAACCCATGAACTGTGAGATCGTGACCTGAGCCGAAGCCGGACACTCAACCCACTGAGCCTCCCAGGAGCCCTTCTACCAGCACATATAAACAACAATAACAAAAAACAGTATTAGTGCCAGCTTTATGCCAGCCTCTGCCCCGGGACTCTTTCTGCTGGCTTGTTCCTGCTCATAAGGTCATGGCGGCAAATCTCCAAATGCCAGCCCCTTCCCTGGTCTGTCTCACGGCCCCGCCTTCATTCTCTAACAGCCCCTAACCCCGGCCACCAGTTCACTTGCCTTCAGAGCCCCCGTCATGATCGGAGGTCATCTTGTTTTTTGGTGGTTATGGTATGTGGCTTTCACCCCCCCCCCCCCCCGTGAAGAGAGCAGAGAGAGCAGCGGAGTGGCTTTGCCCGTTTGCCGCCCTAGTGCCACAGAGGCTGCTCCATAAACACCCACTCACTGCGTGAATCATCAACAGCATCATCACCATAATGAAAGTGGCTTCCGTGTGTTCACGCTAGGACACAGTAGGTGCTCAATAAATGTTTGTTGAGCGAAAATTTTTCTGATGTAATCACAATAATACGGATACTGATAATAATACTGATCACTAATAATGATACAAAGGTATCATTTATCTTTTTTTTAAATGTTTATTTATATATTTTGAGAGAGAGCGCGGGGGAGGGACAGAGAGAAAGAGGGAGAGAGTGAGTCCCAAGCAGGCTCCACTCTGTCAGTGCAGAGCCTGATGCAGGGCTGGAACTCACGAACTGTGAGTTACGACCTGGGAGGAAAGGAAGAGTCAGATGCTAAACTGACTGAGCCGCCCAGGCGCCCCTATCTTTTCAACATTCTATCAACATCTTTTTAAAAACATTTTTTAAGTTTATTTATTTATTTTGAGAGAGAGAGAGAGAGAGAGTGAGAGAGAGAGAGAGAGAGAGAGAATGGGGGGAGGGGCAGAGAGAGAAAGAGAATCCCAAGCAGGTTCTGCATTGTTAATGCAGAGCCTGACTCAGGGCTCGAACCCACGAACAGCGAGATCACGACCTGAGCTGAAGTCAAAAGTCAGATGCTTAACTGAGCCACCCAGGCACCCGTCAATCAACATCTTAGTGTCACATAGTAGGAGCTTATAAATATTTTTGGAATGAATAAGAGTAACTTTAGGAATAATAGTAAAAGCAGCTACATTTCTTCTGCTTAGAGCGCTACCCACAGTTCCAGAGTGAAGGAATTTGCTAGTCAGGAAATATTTGAGTGAAAGAATAAATCAATTAGTGAATAGTCATTATATGAGTGAACGAATGAATGAATGATTTGGACAAATATTGTTGAGTACCCAGTGTGGGGCAGTGGGGACACAGACATGAACAGGACAAAATCTCTGCCCTAATGGGGCTGATGTGCCTGTGGGAGAAACAGAGGATAAACAAGAGGAACGGATGAATGGGTGGGTGGGTGGATAGATGGATGGATGGGTGAGTAGGTGGAGGGGTGGATGGATGATTGATGAGTAGGTGGATGGGTGGATGGATGGATGGATGGGTGGGTGGATAGGTGAATGGGTGAGTGGGTGAATAGTTGGGTGGATGGATGGGTGGATGGGTGGATGAATGGGTGGGTGGGTGAATGGGTGGGTGAGTGGAGGGATGGGTGAGTAGGTGGGAGGATGGAGGCAGATGGGTGGGTGGGTAGATGGATGGGTGGATGGGGATGGGTGGGGGTGGGTGAATGGGTGGGTGAGTGGAGGGATGGGTGAGTAGGTGGGTGGATGGAGGCAGATGTGTGGGTGAGTAAATGGGCCGGTGGGTAGGTGGGTAGATGGATAGGTGTATGGGGGTGGATGGGGATGGATGGGTGGGTGGATGGATGGGTGCCTAGGTGGGTGCATGGAGATGGATGGCTGGGTGGGTGGGTGGGTGTATGGATGAGTAGGTGGGTAGAAGGATAGGCAGGGGTGGAGTGGGCGGCTGGCTGGCTGGCTGGGTGGACCAATGGATGGACGGTTGATGTGGAGACTCCTCCCATCAGCACTCCTGGGTGCAGAGGGGAAGAGAGGCGGGGCAGCTCGCCCCTCCAAAGCCCCGCCCTGCAGCAGTCTTCGCGTCGGCCGACAGCGCCACTCACCTGGAGGCCTCCCCTTTAAGACGCACTCACCTGGGCTCTCACCTGCGCGCCGGCGCTTCCGCAGGAAGAAGGAAGCCGCGCCGCCGTCGCCTCCCGGCGCTCCCTCCCCGCCTCCCAGGTCCGCCGGCCGCCACAATGTCCGCCTCGGCTGTCTTCATCCTCGACGTCAAGGGCAAGGTGAGGCCGGGAGCCGGGGATACGGGGGAAGGGCAGGTGAGGCTGCGCTCCCCTGGACCCAGGGGCGGCCCCTCCTCGCAGGCGGGGAGGCTCCAGAAAGCTCCGGGAGAGTGAGAACACCCCTCCCCCAACCCCTGGAAGTCGCGGGTCGAATCCCACCTCCAGTTTCCCAACCGCGTGCCCTGGGCTCGGGGGCTTTGCCTTTCTGAGCCTCAGTCTCCCTATCCGTAAAAATGGGAATAACAGGCCCCCACCCAGTAAGAATTAATACAATTCGATGAGTGTAAACTACTTAGCACCGTAGCCCTGCTCCAAACATTAGGCGTTCGGTCCGTTGAAATGATTCCTGTCACCTTCATCGTCCACGTGATTACTCTTTGGGGAAGACAGCAGGGCCCGGAGACCCTCATTCCCCTTTAGGGCTGTCCCTTTCTGAAGCCCCCTGTCATTCGTCTTGTCATTTAATATCAACAAAAACTGTGGTGGTCACGGCTAGGGTGTCTGCGGACCATCTCTGTGCCATCCTGGTTCTAAACCCTGGACTCAACCGCCTTGGGAAGCAGGTGCTATTACTGTTGGCTGCTGACTGGCTGCCTGAGCTAACAGGAGGTGTAGAGATATAATCTATCTTTCTTTCCATAAGCTTTCTTTTTCCCTCCCCTCCCCTCCCCTCATCCCTACCTCACCAATTTGGTGCCTCTGAAGCCCTGGGCAAGAGCAGCAATTCCGGATCCAAGGTGTCTTGGTTCAATTCCCAGTCCCCCCAGCTATTATACACATGTACACACCTCAGTTTCCCCATCCTTCAAATGAAGAGGATGATGGCGCACAGCCCACAGATTGTAGTGAGAACAAAATCAGGTAGCGAACATCCAGTCTTTAGTAAGACACGGCCTGGTCCTCCTGGAGGACTCCAGACGTGTTTGCGGTTGCTACCACGCACCCATTTTACAGAAGAGGAAACCGAGGCACAGAGTGGCCTTCACCCAGGAAGTAGGGTCGGAACCGGGCAGTCTGATGCTCCCTCCACCCCCACCCCCACCCCCCATGAAGGCTCCCAGATCCCAGCAGTGACCGCGCCTCCTCTGCTCACGCTTAGCCCCTGATCAGCCGCAACTACAAGGGCGACGTGGCCATGAGTGAGATTGAGCACTTCATGCCCCTGCTCATGCAGCGGGAGGAGGAGGGCGCCCTGGCCCCACTGCTGAGCCACGGCCGGGTCCACTTTTTGTGGATCAAACACAGCAACCTCTACCGTATCCAGACCCTGGCTGGGGCCCCGGAGGCCTGGGGCGGGGCGGTGGCAGCTCCGGCCCAGAGAGGGTGGACTGAGGACAGAAGTTGCACAGCACATCAGCGGTTCGGGTTGGGGGCGGGGGTGCGATGGGCGGACAGGGTGAGGTTTTAGGGTGTGTGCTTCGAGGCCTCCGAAATGGCGCCTTTTCCTTAACCTCGCTGCCCATAGTGGTAGCCGCCACACTGAAGAACGCCAACGCCTCCCTCGTGTACTCCTTCCTCTACAAGACGGTGGAGGTAGGTTCTGGCTTCCCGTTGGCCGGCCGGTCTGTCTGTCTGTCCACCTGTCCCGCCCTCCTCTTTCGGGATCCATCTTTCCTAGGAGGCTTTCCCTGACCTCGCCCCCCTCGAAGCCGCATCTCTGTTCTCATTAGCAGCTACGGGATCATCTCTCCCTATAGGGCAAGGACCAAGGAGGTCCCCAAGAGGGTAGACTGCTCAAACCTGAGCCAGAGAAAACCGGGTTCCAATCCCAGCGCCCCCTCTTCCTGGCTGTGTGACCTTGAGCAAGTCCCTTCTCTTGGTGTCTCTAAACGGGGGATTACAACAAGTCCTGCCTGGGGGTGGGGGGTACAAAGTAGTCAGTCATGTTCATGAGTGCTTAAAACAGTGTTTAGTATCCAGTAAGTGCTCAGTAAAGGCTTGGCTTTTTTTTTTTTTTAAGTTTATTTTGAAAGAGAGAGAGAGGGGGACAGGGGCAGAGAGAGGGAGAGAGAAGATCCCAAGCAGGCTCCACGCTGTCAGCGCAGAGCCCGACGCGGGGCTCGATCTCACAAACCGTAAGATCATGGCCTGGGCCAAAGTCGGATGCTTAACTGAGCCACCCAGGCGCCCCATGGCTTGGAATTCTTGGTAGCCTTAGCACTGCTATAATAAAATCATATGATAATTTGAGTGCTTGCTAAGTGCCATTTTCGATGACTGAGAAAGTGCTTGGTAAACCCTTCGACCAACAAGGAATATGTATTGACTTGTCTCCTGCCAGGCAGCTATGCATGACACGGTCACAGTCCCTGCCCGTCCCGAGGAGTTACAGGGCATGAAGGTTTGATTGAACAGGACATTAGGAGAACCAGTGACCAGGGTGCTAGACTCACCTTGATACTCAAGGGGGCAGGAGGGATGGTAGTGTCTTCACTGAGGTGATATCGGAGCTGAGGCCTGAATAACAAGAATGTCCCAGGCAGAGGGGACAGCACATGCAAAGGCCCTGAGGTGGGAACAGAAAGAAGGCCAGTGGGGCTGGAGCAGAATGAGGGGTGGAAGGTTTTTCGAATGTCAGATGACTGATAGGTTCTCTGCTGAGGTCATGCCTCCTAATCCCCAGAGGCTCTGGACTTGGGGTCCCCAAACCCCTAAAGCCCTGTCGATAGAATTCAGGGAATCCGCGAGCTTAACTGTATTTCTGTATAATGGGCTTCCTTTGTCGTCCTGTAGATTTTACGCATTGGAAACCTTAGTCCGTGAACAGCACCAGATGCACAGTGTTTCGCGGTACACACACACACACACACACACACACACACAGACACACACACGTTCTCAGAACAATAGTTCTGAGCCCTTCCCATCCTTCCTCCAGGAAGGCTTCCTGGACCTCCCTGCCTCTGGGTTCCTGCTTTGTGTTTTCCTCATTTTTTTGCACTCAACGTGTTGTATTGTGTTGGTCCTCTTTACCAGTCCATTTCCCCGACTAGACTGTTCCACGAAGGCACGGACACCGTTGGCCTTGTTCACCATTGACGTTCCGCTACTGGTATACAGTAGACACCCAATAGTTGCTGTTGAATTGCTGGCTGGCTGAGTGGGGGCCAGCCCATGGTCCTAGCTATCCCACAGCCACGCCTCTGCGGGTGTCCGTGTCCCCACACCCCCAGGTGTTCTCCGAATACTTCAAGGAGCTGGAGGAGGAGAGCATCCGCGACAACTTTGTCATCGTCTACGAGCTGCTGGACGAGCTCATGGACTTCGGCTTCCCGCAGACGACCGACAGCAAGATCCTGCAGGAGTGAGTGGGCCGTGGGGACAGCCACAGAGTGAGCCAGTAATGGAAGGAAGTCAGGGAGGGTCAGGGAGGCGTCCCTGGGTCCAGCCGTTTGTCGCCCCTGCCCTCCCGACAGGTACATCACACAGCAGGGCAACAAGCTGGAGACCGGCAAGTCGCGGGTGCCACCCACTGTCACCAATGCTGTGTCCTGGCGCTCCGAAGGCATCAAGTACAAGAAGAATGAGGTGTTCATCGATGTCATAGAGTCTGTCAACCTGCTGGTGAGCCGCCCCCCCACCTCTGGCCCCCCGCTCCTCCCATGGCCTGGGGGCAGGGGAGCAGGCTCTGTGCCTGTTGACCCCCATAATGTGCATCCTCAGGTCAATGCCAACGGCAGCGTCCTGCTGAGCGAGATCGTGGGCACCATCAAGCTCAAGGTGTTTCTGTCGGGAATGCCAGAGCTGCGGCTTGGCCTCAACGACCGTGTGCTCTTTGAGCTCACAGGCCGTAAGCATCTGGAGGGGGGCCCCCAGGAGCGAGCTGACCCCATCCCACCTGGGGACCCGGGGAGTCGCAGCCCGTTCTGAAACCAGCACTCGCGTGCCCTCTGCTGGTCACGGCCAGTGTTGCAGCCTCTGGTTCCTGGGCACAAGTCCAGTGGGCAAAAGGACCAATCCCTGCCCTTGGGGAGCTGACATTTCAGTGGGAGTAGGAGACAGAATAGCATCGTATTGAAAGCCCTGCCAGCGGGGCGCCTGGGTGGCTCAGTCGGTTGGGCGTCCGACTCTTGGTTTTGGCTCAGGTCATGATCTCACGGTACATGAGTTCAAGCCCCGCATCGGGCTCCACGCTGACAGAGTGGAGCCTGCTTGGGATTCTCTCTCCCCCTCTGCCCCTCCCCTGCTCACGCTCTCTGTCTGTCTCTCAAAATAAATAAATAAACGTAGGGAAAAAAAAATGTCAAAGCCTGACGGCAAGAACCAGAGTCCCTGGGTCCAGATCGCCGCTCTGCCCGTGGCCAGCTCGGTGACCCTGGGGAAGTTCCTCACCCTCTCTGGGCCTCAGTTCCCTTATCTGTAAAATGGAAGTAACGATAAGTGGTAGGCAGGGAAGATGGGGCTAGAGGCCCTGTCCCAGACGCCCGCGGTCACCTGCTCGCTTGGCTCCGAGTTTCAGGAAGCAAGAACAAGTCTGTGGAGCTGGAGGACGTGAAGTTCCACCAGTGTGTGCGGCTCTCGCGCTTTGACAACGACCGCACCATCTCCTTCATCCCGCCCGACGGCGACTTTGAGCTCATGTCCTACCGCCTCAGCACCCAGGTGAGGCAGGGCAGAGCCCCACTGCAGGGGGTGAGAGGTGACCCCGGAACCTCCAAGAACTCCCTCTTCTGCTGCCTGTAGGTCAAGCCATTGATCTGGATTGAGTCCGTCATTGAGAAGTTCTCCCACAGCCGCGTGGAGATCATGGTCAAGGTAGGCCCCGGGGGAACAATTACGCAGGGTGTTTGATCTGCCCCTCCCCCCACAGTCACCAACCTGACCTTGTCTCTCACCCTCCCTGGCTCCTCACTCTCCTCCAGCCACGCTGGTCTGGGGCTGGTTCTCAGACATCAGGCACAGTTCCCTGTGGGGGACTTTGCACTGGCTGTTCCTTCCACCTGGGCTGCTGTTCCAGCAGCCTGGCCCATGGCTTCGGCTCCCGCTCTTTCTCACCCCCTCCGGCCTCTGCTCCAGGACCTGTGTGTGTGCTGCATCTACTCCTCTGTGTGGCTTTCTTTTCCCCAGTAAGGACATAGTAAGCCCTCAGTAACGTCTAAACGATGGATAAGTGTGAGTTAGTCATGTTATGATTTTAGCTGAGCCTCTACTTTGTAAGGGAACTAAGGGACAAGAGGGAGGAAATAAAAGATATGCTGCTGCCCGAGGGCAGCCTGCTAGCCGGGGCGGCCCCACAGGCCATCAGCAAATACTGTCAAAATAGATCCCCAGTCTGCCCACTTCACACTCCCTCCACCGCATCTACCCTGGTCTCCCAGCTCCTGCCCTCGCGCCCCACTGTTCCCCCAAAGGGCACCCGTGAGCACTGGAGTCTGGTTGTGTGCTTCTCTTCTGCCCAGAACCTTCCATGGCTCCCCCTTCACTGAGAGAATAAGTCCTGTCTCCTTCCACTGTGTCCCTCCCTCACTCCATTCCAGCTATATCGGCTTCCTCTTTGTTCACACCAAGCAAGGTCCTACCTCAGGGCCTTTACACCGGTTGTTCCCCTTCCTTGGATCACACCCGCTCTGTGCCCAAGAACCCACATGGCTCCTCCCCTTATCTCCCTCAGTTTTTTTTTGCTAAATGTCACCTCTTCAGAGGCCTTTCCTTTTTTTTAAATGTTTTATTTATTTTTGAGAGAGAGAGACAGCGTGAGCAGGGGAGGGTCAGAGAGAGAGGGAGACACAGAATCGGAAGCAGCCTCCAGGCTCTGAGCTGTCAGCACAGAGCCTGATGCAGGGCTTGAACCCATGAACCGCGAGATCATGACCTGAGCCAAAGCCGGACGCTCAACCGACTGAGCCACCCAGGCGCCCCTTCAGAGGGCTTTCCTGATTCCCTTATTTAAAATTGCAACTCCCGGCGGTGCCTGGCTGGCTCGGTTGATGGAGCGTATGACTCGGCCTCAGGGTTGTAGGTTCTAGCCCCGTGTTGGGTGTAGAGATTGCTTAAAAATACTATCTTTGGGGCACCTGGGTGGCTCAGTCAGTTGTGTCCGACTCCTGATTTCAGCTCAGGTCATGATCTCACGGTTCGTGAAATGGAGCCCTGCATCTGGCTCTGTGCTGACAGCCTGGAGCCTGCTTGGGAGTCTCTCTCTCCCTCCCTCTGTGCCCCTCCTCCACTTGCGGGTGAGCTCCCAGGTGCCCACGCACACATACGCTGTCTATCTCAAAGTAAATAAATAAAAAGAAAATCTTTTAACAATAAAAATAAATAGGGGCGCCTGGGTGGCTCAGTCAGTTAAGCATGCGACTTCAGCTCAGGTCATGATCTCACAGTTCTTGAGTTCGAGCCCCGCGTCGGGCTCTGTGCTGACAGCTCGGAGCCTGGAGCCTGCTTCGGATTCTGTGTCTCCCTCTCTCTCTGCCCCTCCCCTTCTCTCTCTCTCTCAAAAATAAACATTAAAAATTAAAAAAAAACTGCCAGCTACCAAATGAAAACTCCTCTGTGAAAGGCTAAGGGGCATCATTTTAGACCAGTCAAAGGTGTGGGACCCTTTCCAAATGGAAGGCCCCAAGAACGGGGCTTCTGGGGTCTCCTGTGGGTGTGAACCCCGGCTCTGCCACTTCTTGGCTGTGTCTCCAAGCAAATGCCGTAGCTTCCCCGCGTCTCCATTTTCCCGCCTGTGAAACAGGCAGGACGGCCGTTCCCGCTTCGAGGTTGTGGAGGCCCTCCTGTGACACGGGGAAGGGACTGCAGGAGTGAGCTCCTCACGCCCCACACCCTCTCCCCCACAGGCCAAGGGGCAGTTTAAGAAGCAGTCGGTGGCCAACGGCGTGGAGATATCCGTGCCCGTACCCAGTGACGCCGACTCACCACGCTTCAAGACCAGTGTAGGCAGTGCCAAGTACGTGCCCGAAAAGAATGTCGTTATTTGGAGTATTAAGTCTTTCCCGGTGAGTACTGGGTGTGGGTGTGGGGCCTGAGGGGCCTGCCCTTGCTGCTTGAGAGAGCCAGAGAATGAGCCGGAGACCCCTGTACGCCCGCCCCCGGTTATCCCTTAGGGGCAATAAAGCTGGGAACCAGGCCAGCGTGGTGCTTAAGCTCCCCGCCTCCCAGGTCTTGAGGAAACCAGTCCTGGGTTCGAGTTCTCCTCCCTTGCCTCCCTGAGCTAGACAGCCTTTGGAAGCCCACTTCCCTTCACGGAGCCTCTGTTTGCTCATCCGCGAAATAGGATCATGTTATCCCCATCCTTGGGCTGCTGGAGGACTTGATCCGTCCCTCTGATCTGGTCGGGGGGCAGGGGGTTCATCGGGGCCTGGAAAATGGGAGGTGGTCAGTAGAGGTGCTCGGACCAGGCTTTGTCGTTAGAAACTTCGGCTGTGAGGGGCACCTGGGTGGCTCAGTCGGTTAAGCGTCCAACTCCTGATTTCAGCCCCGGGCGTGATCTCACGGTTTGTGGGTTCAAGCTCTGCGCTGAGCGTGGAGCCTGCTTGGGATTCTCTCTCTCCCTGCCCCTCCCCTGTTTGGGCACCCATGCTCTCTCTTTCTCTCTCTTTCTCTCTCCCCTCCCCAAATAAATAAATAAACATTAAACAAAACAAAACCTTCAGCTCTGAGTCTTGGCCGAGAGCTTTTACTTTCGTGTCTGAATGGACAAAGAACAGAGCCTGCTTGGGGGCGGCTGTGAGGATAGTGTGGGGCTTGTAGAGGCCTCTTGGTGTATCTGATGCCCCCATGTGCCCTCAGGGGGGCAAGGAGTACCTGATGCGTGCCCACTTTGGCCTCCCCAGCGTGGAGAAGGAGGAGATGGAGGGCCGGCCCCCCATTGGGGTCAAGTTTGAGATCCCCTATTTCACCGTCTCCGGGATCCAGGTGAGAGCGCTGAGCGGGTGCCTCCTGTCCTTGACCTCAGTGGGTTCTCCATTCCCCTACCCCTTGGCTCCAGTCGCTTCTGTTCCCTAGCCGGTGTCACCTCACCTCTGTAGCCGGTCTGTTCCATCTCGTTCCCCTGTCACGTGTTCACTGTGTCCCCACCCACCTGCGAGACATACACCGTTCCCTTGGCCTGTGCCACCTGGTCCTTACACCGTGCTGTCTCTTTCCCAGTGTCCCGGACCGCCTCCCCCTTCCCCTGCTCCACCGCTCATGCCAAACCTGCGACCCACGGCCCGGCACCCCATCACTCCCCAAATGTGCCAACACAGTCGCCCGAGATGTGTGACACACAGTTCCGTCGCCACAGCCAGCCTCTCCCCACAAGCCGGCCCTCCTCTTTCCATTCCGTTTCAGGTCCGGTACATGAAGATCATTGAGAAAAGTGGTTACCAGGCGCTGCCATGGGTTCGCTACATCACCCAAAGCGGCGGTAAGGCAGCCGGGGCGCCCTGGGACACTGGGGTCAAGAAGATCAAAAGGATGGTCTCGGGGCTTTGACCGCGCTCTGGCTCGGAGGGCACCAAAATTCAACAGGCCTGGCCCCAGGCCTACCCTGTCTTCATCCTCGAGCCGCCCCGGGCCTCGGTTGGCCCGTCTTTAAAATGGGGGCAGCTGCCGTTCTAGGGCACTGATGGCGTTTGGACACGGGAGGGAAGGCATTGTACCCCCATCTGCCCCTAGAAACAGGCTTGTTGCTATGGTTACCACCGCAGTGTTACAACCCCATTCTTATCCTTGTTACATATCCGTGGGTTGATCATGAATGCAGGGGTGCGGGACACATCGGGGAGGGCTTCCTCTCTGTTCCCTTTCCCCAGTTCTGAGATGCTCTCTGCTCATTGTTTCCCTGCAGATTATCAACTTCGCACCAGCTAGGAGAGAGAAGAGGTGGGGCCTGGACACGGGGCCTTCCCTCCCCCCCCCCCCAGGCTGGGACTGTAGACTTGAGAGGGCGGAAGATGGGGGACGTGTGTGAGGCAGGGCCCCTGACTTAGCCGTTCCTTGCACCCAGCACCCTCCCTGCCTTTCTCTCTGCCCACAGGCTAGGAGCAACAGTCTCCCCACCTCGCTCTGCCTCCGGGCTCCCCACCCCTCCAGTTTTATATGAAGAATAGAGGAGGGTCTTGAAGCCCCCTCCCGAGTGCCTTCTTGCAGTGACCTGCCTTAGGGGTGTTGGGCCCCTCCTTCACAGCTGCTGAGCCCAGAGGCCACGCTGAGTTTTAGGACGGTATTAAAAAGAACGAATCTGGCTGCTGTGTATATCCTTGGCTGGGGACTGGGAATGCCAGGGACCCCCCTGAAGTGCTGGGATGGGGGTGGGCAACATATCCACTCCTCAGCCCCCCGTCGGGGCATTTCTGGGCCCATGCGTTTGCCCGACTCCCTCCTTGGGCCCCAGGCTGCAACCGGGCTCCGACACCACCGTCAGTTCCTCCTGCGGCCTCCAGAGGGCGCCTGTTAACGTCTCAGTCAGGCCGTGGGTCTCAACCTTCCCACAAGCTTTCCCGTGTTAAAAGTAAAAGTCAAGGGCTCACCGCGGTACCCACGCCTGATCCGCACTGCCCCTCCCCTCACTTAGCTGCCCTCCCCTTCTCCCACTCTCCTCCTCTAGACCCCACGCCTCCTGTGCACAACGAGTGGGCTCCCACCTCGGCCTTCGCGGCTCTAACGCCCTTCACCGGGCATGCTTCCCCCCCCCCACCCCCGATCGTCACACGTCTCCTTTCCTCACCTTCAGGTCGCACATGTCACCTGCTCAGGGAAGCCCTCCCTGACCTATTTCAACGGCCTTCTTTTCCCAAGAGACTGTAACTTACCCGTTTTATCACCTCCACAGAGTTTAGCATTCTGCAGAGAACGGTCTTCTCCCGGCCTAAATGGTGGGGGTGAGCAGCAGGAACCGCCTGGCTGGCTCGCTCTCCAGTTGGGCGCCTAGTACACAGAGGGTGCTCAGTAAATGTTTGAATGCAGGCCTTTGCAAGGGCCGCCTCCGACGTCACCTCTCGCCTCCCAGGCTCGTGCACGTGGCGGCGGCGGCGGCGGCGCGAACTCCCGTCCTCGCCCCGGCACTAGCTGTGCCGGGTCTGGCTCAATCTGAGCCAGAACGTGATTCCTTCTCACCCACCCCATTCTCCGTTTTGTTTTCTTGACGGTGCTTAACGCTCTTTAAAATTACGTAGTCGCCTGCATGTGCGCTCCCCAGCGCCGGAAACGGTTCCGGCACACACTGAGTGAGTTGAATGAAATAAAGCCCTCTGAACACAGTGAGGGCTAACAAATGCTTCTCGCGTGACTCAGTGGTGGAACCCGGGACTGGGCTGCCCCAGCCCTGCCTCCCTTCCTCCCAGAGGTGCCGAGGTCCCGAAGCAGCCCGCCCTACCCTGCCCCTGACCTTTCTCCCGCGGGTCAGTTAAACCCGCTGTCTTTCCCGCCCGCCTGGCGAGTTTGAAAACCGAAAACCCCGCCATTGCCGGCGGTCCACCGGTCGCCGAGGCTCAGCCAATCAGGAGCGGCACCGCCCAGGCCGCAGCGGAAGACTCCCCCGGCGACGCGTTGCCATTGGCTGCCCTGGCCGCGTGGGCGGGGCGCTGCCAGGTCGCGCGCCGGGCAACGCGGCTGGGCTACAGTGTAGCGAGTTCATAAGAAAACAAATCTGCAGCGTTCGGGGCGGGGCCTCAAGCGCGCTAGCTCCGCCCCCTGGCGGCCAGCTCAGCGGCGGCGGCGGCGGCGGCTCAGAACAGACCCCGCCCGTCGAGGAGGAGGGAGGGTGAGTTGGGGGGAGACCCGGCCCCCAAGGGGCGGGCGCCGGGCCGGGCCCTGCGAGCGGCGGAGGGTTGGGCCCGGCTCCCAGCCGCTGGCGACCCGCTGGCCGACCGGGGGAGGAGCCCGCCGGGAGGGCGGGGGTCGCGTCCGAGAGCCGGCTGGTGTGCGGGGCTGGGAGCGTCGCGCAGGCCGGGGGCACCTCGGAGGGGCTCGTAGGGCCAGCACCGGTGGGTTTCCCCGCACTGACCGCGCCGGGGTGGGGCGGGGGGCTTCGCAGGCTGCCAGTGTCGACATGCTGCTGGAGGAGGTCCGCGCAGGCGACCGGCTAAGCGGGGCCGCGGCCCGAGGCGACGTGCAGGAGGTGCGCCGCCTTCTGCACCGCGAGCTGGTGCACCCCGATGCCCTGAACCGCTTCGGCAAGACGGCGCTGCAGGTGAGGCCCGGCTGGCCGGGAGCGAGGGCGAGGCTGGGACCCCAGACCCTTTCCCTCACGGCTCCTTGGCCGCGGTGGCGGCTGTCTGCGGGGGGGGGGGGAGGGGGCCGGTCCTTTCCCCCTGGGCCGCTGTTGCTCTTTGATGTCTACTTTCGTGGGTGGGTGGTGGATGGGGTTAGGTTGGGGGAGGGGAGGACTGTCCATCTTCTCGGGAGGATTTCTTGTTTTCTGGGTGCAGAGGATTCATTTTCCCTGGGGAGGTTCTTGTTCCGCTATGTGAAAGCAGCTTCTTCGGATCCCGGTTTCATAGGGGTGGCTCTTGTTTCTTGGAGCTTCTGTGGGGGGATCCAATCACTGGGAGGAGGGATTCATGTTTCCAGGGGTTCCCCGTTTTCTGGAGGGTTCTCTGAGAGGTATCCAGTGACTTGGGTAGCTCTCCATTCCTGTTTTGGGTTTGTTTGTTTTTGGTATGTGTTTGTTTGTTTGTTTCTGGATTCCTGGTATATTAAAGGAAGTCCTAATGGGGGCACAGTTACACACTGCATGGGCAATCTTACACCTTGGGGGGCATTTTACAGGGGGAACCCCGTTTCTTCAGGGCAAGTACCCCGGGGTTCCAAATTCCCTGGGCATCTCCTTCCCCTTGAGGTGGCTGTCCAAGTTCTTTGGGAGCAGTTCTCTTTCCATGAGGCCTATTTCTGGGGTTGGGGGGAGGGGTCATATTTCCTGGCGATTTCCCATGTGGGATGGGGCATGTCTCTGCTTCCTTGGGGAGGGGCTTAGGGTCCCTGAAAGTTTGCATGGGGGCTATTCCCTAGGTGGTTGTCTCATCCTTAGGGGGGTGACCAGTTTCTTCGGGGTCCCTGTTCCAAGCCGATGTCCTTCTCTGGGGTAGCAAACAACCGTGTGAGAGCTTGTGTTCCCTGGGGTTCCCCCATTCTTTAGAAGACCCCTAGTGTTCCCTCTTCTTGAGTGAGCCTTCTCTTCAGTGGCCCCTTTTCCTGGAACCTCTCCCTTGAGGACCCCTCACTCTCTGCCCCCACCCAGGTCATGATGTTTGGAAGCTCCACCATTGCGTTGGAGCTCCTCAAGCAAGGTGCCAGCCCCAATGTCCAGGACACCTCCGGCACCACTCCAGCCCATGATGCAGCGCGCACTGGATTCCTGGACACCCTGAAGGTTTTGGTAGAGCATGGCGCTGATGTCAACGTGCCTGATGGCACCGGGGCCCTCCCCATCCATCTGGCAGTGCGGGAGGGCCACACCGCTGTGGTCAGCTTCCTGGCTACTGAGTCTGATCTCCATCACAGGGACGCCAGGGGGCTCACACCCCTGGAGCTGGCACAGGGGATAGGGGCCCAGGATCTCATGGACATACTGCAGGGGCATGCGGTGGTACTGCTGTGACCTGGGGCCACCCACTGCAGCAACCGGACCCCACAGGGTTCTGTGTGTAAAGAGGAGAAAAGAAACACTTTCTCCCCTCACTTCTCCTTTGCCCGCTGTCAAAAGGGGAGAGGCACCAGTTTGTGGCTTGTTGGTGTTGATTTGTGGGGTGTGTGTGTTTGAGGGGCATTTCTCATTTGTTTTTCTCACCCCTTTTGATGTGTTGGGCAGAGAAGGGCTCCTGCCGGCAACAGCCATCTAAACGGTTCAGTTTTCCCTGCGCCTCGGATTGCTGAGGCTGCAGATGCCCAAGGGCAGAGCAGAGCGTTTAAAGCCCCAGCCCGAGTGAGGTCATCGCTTCCAGGGCTCCTGGAACCTGGCGACCTTGGCTAGCTGTACCCAGAGAGAGACCTCAAGTGTGCACACTGCTTTCAGGCATGGGGGGAGGGGGGAGTGTGTAAAATCAACAGAAGGGTAGTATGAGTTCATATTTTGTTGGAAGCTTGTTTTCCAGTCTCTTGTACAGCGTTAAAAAAATTCTATTTATTAAGCTTTATGGAAAAAAATTGTTGTGTGATAACTTAATGTTTTTACCCATTAAATTAAGACTTGAGCATGATCACAGAGCTGGTGGCTTCTGATTTTTGAGTGCGATAGAGTCGCGCGTCCAGGATGTGTGTGGGGAGGTGGGCACGGGGGTCGCATATCGTGGATACTTCGGGGGAGGGGAGAGGGTGGTAATTCCCAGGGTGACAGAGGTGAGTGTGCTGGGTGGGGCAGCGGTTTACGCTGTCGGAACGGAAGGGAGGCAGGAAACCGCCGAGTGGAGAAAGGGCCCCCAGATGTCAGCTGGGTGCCGGGAGCCCCGGGGTGGGGGGGGGGGTGGGCGGTGGCTGTAGTCTGACCCATAGAGGCGTGACCCGCGGGCGGGGACTGCGGTCGCGTGGCGTAAGGGATCCCGGAAAGACGGGGCGGGATTAGGCGCGGCCTGCGAGGCTCCGCCTCCTTGAAGGCCGGCCTCGGCCCGGGCCGAGAGTAGCCCCGCCTCCTTTGGGACACTCACCACACGCGTGCGCAAAGGGTCACAGAGCCGCCATGCCGGAACCGCGCGGGTCGTCGCCCCTTCGGGTGAACGCGGCGTTTGCCGCGCGGTACGGCCGCTACCGGGAGCGCGAGGAGCTGCAGCGGCGTGAGTGCGGGGCGCATGCGCGCGGGGCGGCGGCGCGGACAGGGTCTTCGGGAATGGGGGGTTGATCTGGGCTCCCAGGCTGATCTGTGGGGGGCTCTCATCTGCCCCGCAGTTAAAGATCGCTACGGGGACCGAGACAGTGGCGGCGACTCCAGCTCTGAGTCTGACTCTAGCGACGAGGGCGTGGTGAGCTTTTGTCACCCCGGCCCCATACTTTCGGGGAGCATCCAAGCCCCCCACCGCACCCCTACCCTGATATGCAGAGGGCGGCTAACCTCCAACCCCGTTCCAGCCTCCTTTTTCTAATCCCGTGGACGACGCACAGCGCCCTCGCCATCCCCGTGGGGTGGCCCAGTGCCCCGCTACTTCCTCTCTCTCGCCACGATCCACCTGCCCGTCCTGATGTGCAACCGCCATGCCCACTTTCTCATCCCCAAGAGTTTAACCATTTGCCAGTGTGCGACTCAGCCCCCGAAGTGGGACGTCTCTGTGCCACATGGGGCACTCAGCCTCTCTCATCAGCCCTGATCTTCCGGGCCTCGCTGTGCAACCCAGCCCCTGCTTGCTGTCCTGCAGGCGCCCTCTCTGCTCACCTGCCCCCCTGTCAATCCTTTGTCCTCAGGAAGTTTCCTCCCCTTGAGCCCAGCCCCCCCGCATTTCAGATTCTGCACCTGTGTGGCCTGCCCTGCCCACCCCCAAGAGGGCCCCTCTTCCTCCTCCACCTCTACGACTTCTTCCCACCTCCCCTCATACCCACCCTGGAGCCCCCTACCTGCCTCTGTCCAGCCAGGTTCCTCTTCCAGCCTCCTAATGTATACCCCTCCCTCCACCCTAATTTCCACACGCTCCCAGCCCACCTGCCCCTCTTACTTAGTGTCCCCTAGCCTCCACCACGGCTCTCCCCATATCTCCTTTCTGAAGTCTGTTCTCGATCCTTTTCATGCCTTAGGAATTTGACCCCCAGCAAGAGCGTGACTTTTACAGGACTCTCTCCTTGTTGAAGAAGAAGGACCCCCGCATTTATCAGAAAGATGCCACCTTCTACCAGAGAACAGGTCTGGGGCTGCTCATTCCTAAGGCCCAGGCTCCCCATTGCCATTACTGGGTGTTGCGACTACTTAACGAACCCTTATACGTTACACGTTCTATGTCGACAATGCTTAGCGGAGTATTTTAGGTTATTACTTGCTGTTGATAACAACCGTGTGCTTAGCACCGTTCAAAGCGTGAGCTATTCACTGAATGAGTGTCGCCAGCTATTACCGACCATAAGTGTGATACCTATTTCACAGCTGGGAACTGGTGGCTTGGGGATTTGAAACCTTGGGGGTGCCCTGGCCCAGCCCCATGGGATTCTCTGCCTGGGGAAGGAAGGGGGTGGTGGGTAATGGTGGGTGTCTCTGGCAACCCGACAGCCTCCTCCTCGGAGAGCGAGGAAGCACCAGCAGCTGAGGAGAAGCAAACGAAGATACGGCCCATGTACCTGAAGGACTATGAAAGGAAAGTTATCTTGGAGAAGGAAGGGTGAGGAGAGACCCCGACTCACCGCCGTCCCCCCACGGCTTTCCCAGGGTGGGCAGACAGGCACGTGGGAAACAAGGGTGGAAGGAAGCTGGTGGAGACTCACCAGGATTGAGGGAACCCCAGAGAACAGCATCGTCAGTGACTCACCTGTATCCCACTGCCCGCCGACGGCTGCTCTGACAGCTCCGCACCCCATGGGGACAGACGAGCCACGGGGAGTCTGTTCTGAGGCCCCCATTCTTCCTTGCACAGCAAATATATCGATGAGGAAAATTCCGACGAGGAGACCTCCAATCAGAGACTCCAGGTAGGTGGGGGGGGAGGCCCGGTCGGGGGGCTGAGGGGCTTGGGGCTGGGCCTGAGGCCCGTGTCACTCTCTCTGCAGCAGATCTCGTCGAAAAGTTACGTAGAAGAGCAGAAGCAGCTCAAGGAAAGGTGAGTCTGGGCGGATTGAATGGCCAAATGGATGGGACTGCGGCCATGGGATTGGACAGGCTGGGGTTCAAATCCAGCTCTGTTACTTCATGGCTGGGTGCTCTTGGGTACATCACTTAGTCTTTCCATGCCTGAGTTTCCCCATCCGTTAAAGGGGGTTGATGATGTGCTCTGTGTGACAGCACTGCTCTCAGCCTACCGAGGGCTCAGGACCTCGCACACGGGGTTAATGTGGGTCGTGACCAGCCTGCGTATCCTGAGGCGTATTCTCTCGCATGGGCAGCTTCCGGGCTTTTGTGGAAGACAGCGAGAGTGAGGACAGTGCCGGGGAAGGTGGCTCTGGGTTGCTGCAGAAACGCGCTAAAACCGGGGAGGAGAAGGTAAGTGCTGGGGCCTGGATGGACTGGGGGGTGCGGGGGGCTGCTGGCAGGAAGGGGTCCCCAGACCCTCCGTGCCGACCTACCCTCAGGCCCAGGAGGATGCGGATTACGTGGAGTGGCTGAAGGGGCAGAAGGAGATTCACAACACTGACACCCTGAAAGAGCTGGTGAGTTCCTGTGTCTGCCCGTCTCCTCCAGCCTTTTTCTGGAAACGCATCCTTGAGGGAGCAGTCAGGAGCACACGTCCTGAAGACGGGGCGTGCGCCTCTCCGGGCGCCAGTTTCTATTTCTATAAAATGGGGATTGGCCCGTCTACCTTATAGGCTGGCGGTGAAGTGTCAGTTACTTAAATCTGCATGGTGCCCATGCCCACGTCCTTCCCGGCCCACAAGTCCCTGACCTGGGTCCTATCCCTCCCTTCCCCCCAGACCCACCTCAAAGAATATTGGAACGACCCGGAGCTGGATGAAGGGGAGCGGTTCCTGCGAGATTATATTCTCAACAAACGCTATGAGGAGGAGGAGGAAGAGGGCGATGAAGAGGAAGAGGAGGAAGAGGAGGAAGGGTGAGTACCCATGTCCCCCAGGGGCCTGGAGCCAACGCCAGCCAGAAAGCCAAGGGCACCAGGTGTTTACTTTTTCACACAGATGTTAGCAGAGTTTTTGTTCTGTGAGGAAGAGCCGCGGGCCGTGGGCTCTGGAGCTGGGTGGCCCTGTCGCTACCTCTTGTCCTCGGGTTCCCCATCCATCAAATGGGGAGAATGCCTCAAAAGTAGGCATCTTTTTTTAAGTGTATTTATTTATTTTGAGAGAGGGAGGGGGAGAGAGAGAGGGAGAGCGAGTGCACACAGGCTGGGGAGGGGCAGAGAGAGGGATCGAGAGAGGTTCCTAAGCAGGCTCTGCGCTGTCAGCACAGAGCCCGACATGGGGCTCGAACTCACAAACCACGAGATCATGACCTGAGCTGAAATCAAGAGTTGGACGCTTAACCGACTGAGCCACCCAGGCGCCCCAGAAGTAGGATTCTTATGAAATGGGTTCAGACAGCAGGCGCGCAGGAGTGCAGGGGGTCAGCTGACACCCAGCCCGGCCCCATCTCGTCCCTTAGGGGCTCCAACCTGCCGGTCCAGCTGGCCGTGGACGATTCCTCAGATGAGGGGGAGCTGTTCCTCAAGAAGCAGGAGGACTTTGAGCACAAGTACAACTTCCGCTTCGAGGAGCCGGACTCGGCCGTGGTGCGTGGCCCGGGCTGGCGCTGGGCAGGACCCGGACCTTGGGGCCCAGGCCGGGAGGGCCCAGAATCACCTCTGCGGCCCTTTCTGGGTTCCCTCGGTGCCCACAGGTCAAGACCTACCCTCGAAGCATCGCGTCCTCCGTGCGCCGCAAGGACGAGCGCAGGAAGGAGCGGAGGGAGGAGACGCGGGAGCGAAAGAAGAGGGTGAGTGTGGGGGCGTCAGGCCGGGCAGGGCTGCCAGCCGGGCGGGGGGCGCCCACGTCCTCCCTCTCCCCATGGCCCGTCACCCGCAGGAGAAAGCGAAGAAGCAGGAGGAGCTCAAGCAGCTGAAGAACCTGAAAAGGAAGGAGATCCTGGCCAAGCTGGAGAGGCTGCGGCAGGTCACAGGCAACGAGACCCTGGGCTTTGAGGAGAAGGACCTCGAGGACGACTTCGATCCCACCCGGCACGACCAGCTCATGCAGGTGCGGCCCCCGCCACGCGGCGCTCGGGACAAGGCTCTGGAATCCGCGGTGCTTTCCTGGCTGTGTGGCCTCTGGGAAGTGACTTGATCTCTCTGAGCGTGTGTCCCTGTCTGTAAAGTGAGTTCTTGTAAGGACAGTGGAAGAGGAACACGTGTAGTGCTCGAGGAACAGCGTTGCCTTTCATCTTCTCGCCGTTGTTTATCGTTGGGTTTGAGGGGCCATAGCGTCAGGCCATGGAAACAGGCAATGGGGTCGTATGGGGAAAGCGGGGACCCCGGGAGCCCCAAAGAGGCCCTTGACCAAGCCTAGGAGATCAGGGAAGGAGACTGAGGATGCGTCGGCGTCAGTTCCTCGGCAGAATGGAGGTAGTTCTGTCCCTTGGGGTGTTTGTGAGCATGCAGTGAGATGCAGCCCAGCACTGGGCATACAGTAGGTGCTTAATAAACGACACCGTGGGCAATATGCCTTTGCCAGGCGCCCACCGGGTTCTGAGGTTCCAGCAAGGGCCCAGTAGCCTTGGAGCTCAGGGAACAGCGGGAACCAGTCTGATAGTCACTGAGCACCAGGCAGCGTAGTGGGCCGTCCCTGCCCTCCCAGAGCTGCCAGTCCAGTGGCAGGCACTTAACTGTACAGTTAGAGCCCCCAGGGATCAGAGCGGTGATGGGGGGTATGCGGGGGGGGGTGTCTTCGGGGAGTCCCCGATCAGCTTTGTCAGGCGTGGTGGTGAGCGCGTGAGGGCAGGCGGCCAGGGAGGGGGTGCTGCAGGCGCAGAGGCCTGTGGGAGGGAAAGAACCTCGGCTCTGGGGACCAGAATTGGGGGGACTGGGGCCTGGGCACACAGGCAGCAGCTAGGTCTTGAGGGTGCTGGGAGCCATGCAAGGTGCAGGAATCAAACTGTCTGGGGGGAGAGGCCTTGCCGACCCCTCCCGGCTCCGCCCCTGCAGAGATGTTTTGGGGACGAGTTCTACGGCACCGCGGAGGAGGAGAAGCCGCAGTTTGAGGAAGAAGAAGGGCTTGAAGGTGAGGTCACCGGGGGCACCAGCCTGGGGGAGCGGCTGGGTCTCAGGTCCAAAGCCCCACTCTGACCCCCTACCCTGTCTCCTCGGGAACCAGATGACTGGAACTGGGACACGTGGGCTGGGCCCGAGCAGGATGGAGCTTGGAGCCAGCAGGAGCCGCACTGCGAGGACCCCGACTTCAATGTAGGTGCCCAGGATGGAGGGGGGGGCATGGGGGTGCATGGGGGGCCCCCTCGGGGGGCTGGCCTGACCTTTGCATCTTGGCAGATGGACGCTGACTACGACCCCAGCCAGCCGCGGAAAAAGCGGCGCGAGGCCCCCTCGACAGGCAAGAGGAAGCGCAAGTCGCCCTTCGCCACGGCGGTGGGGCAGGAAAAGCCGGTGTTCGACCCCGGTGAGGCCCGGGCTGCTGGCGGGGGGACGGGCAGGGGCTCGGCGGGGCCTGGCACAGCCCGGCAGCCTGGCTCCCTCCCCGCGCAGGAGACAAGACGTTCGAGGAGTACCTGGATGAGTATTACCGGCTGGACTACGAGGACATCATCGACGACCTGCCCTGTCGCTTTAAGTACCGCACCGTGGTTCCCTGCGACTTCGGGCTGAGCACCGAGGAGGTGGGCCCCCCCCCCCCGCCCCGCCGAGGGGTGCCCGGCACGGGCAGGCGGCACCCCATGGGCAGGAGGGAGGGTGGGATGTTAGCACTAACAGCAGCACGCACACCGTGGCCTGCCTCAGACGGCTTCGCCCGCCGACACCCCTGTGAATAGCACTTTTGATTCTCTCGCCGTGTGTCCGCGGTTGGGTGGGGGGTTAAGACTTGGGAGGCCCTCGAAACGGGTGGCCTGGATTCAGATCTCGCTTTGGTCACTCAACAACCGCGTGACCGCGAATGCTGTGCCTCGGTTTCCCCACTTGTAAAACGGGCCTAATGACAGCCCCCGCCCCGTGGCTACGGAGGTGAAATGAATGTGTGTGGCTCTTGGAATGGCACTTGTCCCTCAGGGTGCTTGACTATTCATGGTCAGCAAAGGCGACGTTGCTGGAGCTCATGCCATCTGCATTTACTCAATCTCAATAGTTTCTAAGGGGGCTGCCCACCTTACGGATGAGGAAACTGAGGCCTGGAGCTGGGAGGCTAGGCCTCATCTGTAATGAGCACCCCCGGTCGTTAGCATGGAGACCCTTGCCCTGTTCTGAGGCTGCAGGGACCACGGTGCCCGAGTGAGGCTCTAGGACCCCTGGGCCCCCAAACTGGGATCTTCAATCAGCCACTCCCTGGCCGTGTGACTCGGCAAGGAACTCCTTGCTGAGCCTCAGTTTCCCCATCTGATGTCCCCTGTCAACAACATCTAGTGGCCTGCACAGAAATCAGTCCTCTCCTGCTACGGTGACCTCCCTGCCGAGCTTGGTAGGAGCATTGCTCTGCTTTGACCAGGGAGGTAGCTAAGGCTCAGAGAGCCGGGCCGCCTACACCCCCAACCCAGGGCTCAAACAGCAGGACCCCAGCCTCCCTCTCTGTGTAGATCCTCGCTGCCGATGACAAAGAGCTGAACCGGTGGTGCTCCCTGAAGAAGACCTGCATGTACAGGTGACAGGTCGGGGCTGGGCCAGGTGTCCCGGGGGGTGGGGGGGCAGGCGGGCGAGCTGGCACGGGCCCCTCCCAGGCATCGGGCAACGGGCATGTCTGCTGGGCCCCCGCAGGTCCGAGCAGGAGGAGCTGCAGGACAAGAGGGCGTACACCCAGAAGGCCCAGAACTCCTGGAAAAAGAGGCAGATCTTCAAGTCACTTTGCCCAGAGGAGTGAGTGTCACTGGCTGGGGGCGGCCTGGAGCCTGCTGGGCCTGGGTTTGAGGCTTGCTCCGTCGGCCATCTTGCTGCATGGCCCTGGGAATGGGGCTTCCGTTCTCTGATGTCTGGGCTCAAATCCTGGCTGCGCCACAGCTGTGTGACCTTGGGCAAGGCACCTGCCCTTTCTGGGCCTGTTTCCTCATTTTTTAAATGGGGGTAAAGATGGCTCATCTCTTGTTGGGTTTTTGAGGATTAAGTGAATTGATTCATGGGAAGCGTTTAGAACAGAGTAAATACCACGTAGCTCTTAGTGGTATTAAGACCGTTATTTCCTGATCTATAAAGCAGAGGTGGGAGAAGCTCAGAGTTGACTTAAAGCTGAAATAAGGCAATTTCCATGACTAGCTCAGTGTAGGCCCAGGTACCAGAATTATCAGCAATACAGTCCAGCCTCCGACTTCAGTAAGAAGAGCCCCAGTTTTGGTGTCAGACTTGGATTTGAGTCCGAGGCAGGCCCCCGATTTGCCACCTCTCTGAACCTCTCCTTTCCTCGTCTGTAAAATGGGAGACGTGTGCTCAGGAACAGGCCTAACTGTGACAGGCTTGGGCTGAGCCCCTGCTTTTCTCCTCAGGACGGAGACACTCACGGAAGCCACCGGAAAGCCACAGAGAGACCAAGGCGGCCCTGCGGGGCAGCTGCTGGCACCTGATGGGGCCCGGAGCCCCCCGGCACAGGAAGAGGCAGGTCCTGGGTCTCCCACCCAGAAGCCAGTCCCCCAGAGGCGGAGGCGGGGCAAGAAGGCGCGTCTCCTGGGCCCCACCGTGACACTTGCCGGACGGGAGTTTAGCCGCCAGAGACTGCAGGCCTTTGGCCTCAACCCCAAACGGCTGCACTTCCGCCAGCTGGGCCGGCAACGGAGGAAGCCCCAGGGTCCCAAGAGCGGCCCCTGAGCTCCCAGGAGCAGGCGGGGCTCTGGGACTCCTCCCCTCCAGTGGAGCTTGTGGACCGTATAGACCCTGGTGTCTACCTGTGGCCGAAGAAGTCGTGGAAGCAGAGGCCTGCCTAGCAAGCTGCCCCCCAGCATCTCACCTCGAGACCTGGCTTGGACCCCCCCCCCATCCCTTAGATGCTGGGTTCAGCCATAGCCACAGTCCAATTAAACGGCTTTATTAGCCCCCAGTGGCCACAGTTCCCTTCCCCCCGCAGCCCCAGTCCTCGGCAGGGTGGGGGCCGTGGGACCAGTGAGGGGCATGGGTGGTCCAGTGCAAACTACAGTACTTGAGTCAGGCCCTGAGTGGGTGTCCGGAAGCCCGCCCTCCCTCCCTGCGATGCCAGGAGGGCCCAGCTGGCGGGGGAGGCCCATTGTCCGAACGGGCCCTGTGCGGAGCTTTCCCGGACTGGTCTCAGCTGCGCTGGTCAAGGGAGAGAGAAGGGGGAGACCCGTCACCTCCCGAGGTCAAGCTCCCACACCCAGCATCACATAAATAAAAAAATAAATAGTGCGCATCTTCTCCCCGCAACCCCACGCGTCATAGAAACACGAAGTCCTCGGAGCTCGGGCGTTTGGCCTTGAGGAGCCGCCCAGCGCGAGGGAGCCGCAGCGTCGGCTGGGAGAGCTGGGAGCAGAGGTCGTCCAGGCTGTGGTCCCGAGCGTGGCCCTCGGCCAGCGTGAACATGGGGTACCGCTCCGTGGCCGAGGAGGAGCTGAGGACCTGGAGGGAGAGAGTGGCTTAGCTCCAAACCACATTAACGGTCCTATAATTGTCCCAATAGGTATATTTATCAGGTGCTTCCTGAGCTCAACTCCCACCCTTCTGGGCAATGACCCAGGCCAGCCAATCAGCCCCCCCACCGCACCCCCAGGCCCCAGTGATGGGCAATCACTGGGTGGCCCCGGTGTAACCAATGAACAGCATTTTTGCTGCATCTGTTGGGAAAGCGGGGCTCCCTTTCCGCTGAACTGGGAGGTGGGTGCCCAGGAAGGCTGGTGGCCACCTTTTGACGCCATAAGGGTAAAGCCCTGATTGGACTGTAGAGCCAGGGGATGGGGAGAGGCCCGAACCACTGGAGCTCAGGGGTGCGGCTCAAGCAACAATGCCTCTAACTTTTCATTTTATGCCCTTCTTTTGTCAAATGGGTTACAGCTGAGCTTTTGTAGCCTGGGGGCAGGGTAACCATCTTGACAACACAGCCTGCAAGTCCCCTCCCCCTGTCTGCTGGACTCAAGGTCTCGGCTCCCCTTCCTCTCCCTCCTTGCCCCTTGCCCTCCACCCTCCACCCCTCTTCGCTCACCCTGGTCAGCTCTGAGCAGAGCGTCTCAAACTCCTTCCGGTCTCCAGCATAGAACCCCACCGTACAGCTTGGGTCCATCTTGGCGAAGGCCATCTTTCGGGGTGAGGTACAGTGGAAGGACTGGGGCGTACAGATGCGGGAAGCTCAGGGCCCCGGCTCCCTCCACGTTCCCCGGCCCCACCCCAGCGGTGCCAGCCAGCTCACCTCCAGGGGGAAGTCAGCCTGACTGACATCCACAGTGGGCTGGCAGTAGTGGGGGTCCAGGTAGAGCAGGAAGTCGTCTGCAAGGGGGGAGGCGTGAGACGGGCTGGGGAGGGAGCAGGTGGGGCGGGACGGAGTGGGATGGGGTGGGCCTACCCTGGTAGCCGATGAAGTACAGTGAATGGCGTGGCTTGCCCCCCATGATGCCCAGGCACAGCTCTGAACGCAGGAGCTCCTGCAGGGAGGAAAGCGGGTGGAGGACTGAGCTCCGGGCAGCTGCCGCCAGAGACGGTCCCTTGATAAACACTTAGCAGCCGCCCCCCCAGCCTGTTCTCATGGAGCTGACACTCTGCTGTAGGAGATGAGTGAGTTCTGTCAGGTGTCAGTGGGCAGTAACACTGGGAGAAGAATAAAGGATGGAAGAGGGCTTTGCAGTTTGAAGTAAGGAGAAGCAGAAAGGCCTCACTGAGAGGTGACATTTCAGCAAAGACCTGAATGAGGTGAGAGAGGGAGTTAGGACTGCATCTCTGGGGAAAGAGCACTCCAGGCAGCTGGAGCAGTGAGTGCAAAGGCCCTGGGGTAGGTGTGTTCTGAGAACAGTGAGGAGGCCCGTGTGGTGGGGGCAGAGTGAAGTGAGAAGGAGAGTGTGAGCAGAGGTCAAGGAACAGACGGGGTCATGGTGCACAGCCTTGCAGGCTGTAGGGGCAACGCTGGCCTTTGCGCCGAGTGAAAACACCGGGGTTTTCCCAGACCCGCCATTCCTTTTGCCTGGAGCACTCCGCCCTGGCCGGAGAGGGGCTTTCCTAGGCTGCAGCCACCCCCATCTGCCCTTCGCAGTGTTGGTGTTAGTCCCTCTAGAAACTGAGGCGTGATGCCACAGCGGCCGGGTTGGTGTCACATCCGCTGTCTGGCCTTCCCCACTCCCAGAGGGCACGAGCGCTTGCCCGTCCGCCCGCAAGTCCCCAGCAGCTGGGACGGTGCTCGGCACGGAAGAGGTGCTCTGCAACCGCTGAATCGACGGATGGGAGCCGCAGGAGGCAGGAACTCAACCCCGGCTACAGAAGCCCCGGCGGCTCCCAGGGGAGGCTCGGCCACACCTACCTTCACACAGGGCACATACACGGGGTTGAGGGTCTCACCACCCAGCCGCACTGGCACCAAGATGACCACAGACTTCCACTCAGCTGCGGGGTCCGGCCTGGCCACCAGGCGTGCCACATCTGCCTTGTACACTGGAAGGACGGCGCGGCAAGTCACCTTGTCGCCCACCCTTCAGGCCTCAGGCGCGGCCCTCCACGAGCCTAGTAACCTCTCAGGGCCCCACTCCTGCCACCAGCAGAGAAGGCGGTCTTTCTGGTGCCCCACCCACCCCAAACTCCTAGGGCCTCCAGGTAGGTGTCGACATCCCCATTTTACAGAGAGGGCAACCGAGGCCCTGAGATTTACATGAAGAACAGAAAACCGGGAGGCGGCAGAGCACCTCCGCAATTCCAGGCCTCATCAGTCTTCACTTACTCGGAGCCCGGCTTTGCCAACTGGGAAAGGGGAGCACCGAGCAGACTGCCCCTCAGCTGAATGTCCCTGTGTGTCCCTCCTCCTCAAGTCCAATCTGCTGGCCTCCATCCTCCCACCTCCTCCCTTACAGCTAGGTAAGCCCCTTCCGGGCTCCCAGAAAACTGGATTCGACCCTTCTGGAAACGTAGCTACTGTGGTCTGAATGCTGCGTTTCCCTCCAAAACGTAGATGTTGAAATTCTAATCCCCGGGGGCGCCTGATTTCAGGCTCTTGATTTCAGCTCGGGTCATGACCTCGCAGTCACGGGATGGAGCCCTGAGCCTTGTGACAGGTTCCATGCTGACACGGTGAGCCTGCTTGGGATCCCCTCTCCAGTCTCTCTGCCCCTCCCTTGCCCGTGCGCACACAGGCACTCTCTCTCTCTCTCAAAAACAAATAAAACATTAAAAATTAAAACATAAATAAATAAAAATAAACTGATTTGGAAGCTAGTGGGGAACAATAATAATAATCGCTAATATTTCGTGAACACTTACTATTTGACAAGCACTGCTCTAAGGGTTTAATTTGTATTATTAACGCATTTAGTCCTCATGACAACCCCATGAGGCACAGATCAGACTTTTGTACATGTTAGAATTATTTATAACGACTGGGGCGCCTGGGTGGCTCAGTCGGTTAAGCGTCTGACTTAGGCTCAGGTCGTGATCTCACGGTTCGTGGGTTCGGGCCCCGCGTCGGGCTCTGTGCTGACAGCTCAGAGCTTGGAGCCTGCTTCAGATTCTGTGTCTCCCTCTCTCTCTCTCTGCCCCTCTCCCATTTGCACTCTGTCTCTCTCTCAAAAATAAACATTAAAAAATAAATTAAAAAAAAAAGACTCATTTAAGAACTATTTACAGAAGAAGATAAATTGGACCTCAGAGAGGGGAGTCCTTATGTCCTTTATTCTATCACTTTCAGAGAAGCCCCTAAAGTGTCCTCTCCTGGTTCCAGAGGAAGTGGAGAGTCCTGAGCACCTTCCACCGTGTGGGCCTTGAATCCTTTCCAAGGGTCCCTCTGCCCCGGAACTGGTTTCAGCCTGAGGCAGGTCGGTCCTAGCGACTGGCTCAGGGCGAGCCCCCTGCCACGGTGGTTCCCAGTCTCTTACCTGTGCAGTCCTGAGAAACATACACCACCAGGCGGGTGACCTCTGAGCAGCTCTCCACAGCTTTCCTGGGGGGTGTAGAGACGGGGGGGGGGAGGCAACGCCTGAGTTCCTGGGGGAAGCCGGTGGCTCCCGGGTCCCCTGCAGCGGCCCTCACCTGAGTATGTGTGCCACCAGAGATGGCCCATACCAGTCACCCGCCTTCTTGCCCGAGCTCTGCCCAAGCTCCACCAGCCGGTGTAGGCCAAAGGGGGCCTGGGGGTGGTCGGCGAACCAGGACACTATCTGCCGGTGCCGCCGCTCCTGCTGCAGCTCGGGGGTGCCCTGGGCCCCTCGGGGGGGCCTCCAGCGAGCAGACCCGCGGTAACGGTTGGGAGAGGCCAACCCTGACGGCTCCGAGCGGCCCAGGCCCGAGCCCTCGGACCACGTCCAGTCTGGTGGGGATGGAGCACACAGTCAGACGGTGCCAGCGGGGGCGGGAGAGGGGGGCACACTTCCCACTGGCTCACGCTTTATGTACGATTCTAACGCTCCCCAGGCGCCACGTTTACCAACACTTTTCCGTTCCTGAAACTTACAAACTGTCAGCCTCCCCAAACACTTAACTCCAGCACCATCTAACAGAAGCGTGAATTTAGTGCAACACGGCTGCCCTGTGCGGTTGGCGCTGCACGCCCAGGGGGCCCTGCCCTCCCCCCACTCACCTCTGGGCAGGAAGTGCAGGAGGAGGCCCTGCGCCAGCATCATCTGCCCACTGCGAAGCATGCACCCCCAGCCACAGTCCGAGGTCAGGCAGCCGCCAGCGAGGGGCGGGAAGTCCCGGCGGTACGTCAGCCACAGGCGGGACATGAAGTCCCGCTGGAAACGCTGGATGTCACCTACGAGAGCAGGCTTGTCGGCCGCCACCAGGCACAGCCTTGGGGGCGTGCCTCCCCCAAACGCGGACTGGGGCCACCAGCTCACCCTCGCCCTCGAAGCGGTAGCGGCGGCCACAGAGGTGGACGCTGGAGATCTTGCTAAAGCTGGTCCGGCTTCTGACTGCCCAGCCTGGGGGTGGGGGGGAAGGGGGGTGACGCGGGGCAGCACCCAGCGAGTTGGAGCACTTGCTTGACAGCCACGTAACAGTTATGAGAGCAACGGCGCTTCCATTCTCGGGTCTGTGCAACGGAGACCATCCTAGGTCCCGTGTCAGGGCGGGCACGGGGCGGGGGATCCATGCCACCTTCCTCTCGGACGGAGGCAGGGGCCGTAGTAACAGCCCCGTGTCTGCCGTCAATTCGGGACGAATAAAGCAGTTCTGATTACTGTTTCCGTTTTACAGAGGGGGAAAATGAAGTACAGCGGAGCAAAGAACCTTGCCCAAGGTCACACGGGAATGGACGCGACTTGAAAACACAGTCCCTTTCGGACCTGCTGCAGGTCCGCCCCGCGCAGGGCGGGGCGGGGCGGGGGACCCACAGGTGACTCACGAGAGGCGAGCAAATGGTGGAACACTGGGCAGGGCCAGTGTCCGGGGCTCCTGGACTCCCACCGACCTGGAGCCCTTCCCGGGCCCCCCGCCAGGCCCAACCCTCGGCGGCCTCCGATCTCAGCACACACCCCCCCGGGTCCGCCCCCTCCTCACCGTACTTGACGTTGTTCCAGGCCGTCAGGAATTTCGCCTTAAACTTGTCCACCTCGTCCGGCTCCCCAGGGGCGGTCCCGGGAGAGCCAAGAGCGGGGCCGCTGGCTCCGGAGGGCCCCAGGCCGTTGGGGTCCGGGACTCGGGGACCCCGCGGCCTGCGGCCCTCGGGGCGGCGCGCGTCCTCCGGGCTCCCGCTCCGGTATTGCGCGGCGGCCGGCGACACCGAGTTCATGGGCGCGCCGGGAGGGCGGACCGAGGGCCCAGGTGGGGGCCGCGCGCGAGCGCCCGGGAAGGCGCTAGTCGGCCCCCGACGCGGCGGGCAGGCCCCCGGGCCCGGCGCGGGACGCTGTCACCTCCGCCGCCGCCGCCATTTTAGCGGCCCTGGCCCGGGGAGCCCGGCGGGCGCGACACGGCCGGACGCCCCGCCCCGCCCGGCCCCAGCCTGGGGCCCCGGCCCCGGTTCCGGGTGGCCGCACCGGGACCTCGGGCCGCGGCGCCTCCCCGCGGCGCCCCACGAGCACGCCCCGCCACCCTATCGCAGCGCCCAGGCGCGCCCGAGCCCCCCGCAGGCCCTTATCGGAGGCCCCAGAGCCGGGAAGCCCCGCCCCGGCCCCGCCCCGGCCCCGCCCCCGACGGCGCGCCGGGAAAGGCGGTCCCCGCGGGGCCCCCCGCGCGTGTGTGCACCTGCCCGCGCCCCACCCTCCGGGGCGCCCCTCCGCGGCCTGCGCACCCGCGCTGGGGCCAAACCCGTGTGGCACCTCCTCCACGCTCCCCCAAGCCACACCTGTCTCTGTGTGCCTCAGTTTCCTTAGGAGCAAAACCGGGCCTCAAATACACACAACAACAGTGACGAATCTTCGTGATAATTCTGCGGAGGGAAAGAAGCCAGATAAAAAAGAAGAGTATATAGTCTCTGGTCCCATGTATATAAAACCTCAGAAAATGCAGCTTCATCTCTAGTAACCGAGGGCAGATCAGTTTGGGGGGGCTGGGGGTGGGGTGGGGTGGGGAGAGGCTAGAGGGAGGGCCCAAAAAGGGCTAGAATATGCTTCTTGAGGTGGTGGCTATGTTTAGTATCTTGATCCCGGTGCGGGCTTTCAGGACGTGAAACTCATCAGGTTGCACACTTGAAATGTGTGTGGTTTGTTGTATGTCAGTTACACCTCCATAAAGCTGTAAAAATTTCAGTGAGTCTGACTCAGGGGGACGAGCTGAGTTCATCCATGTAAAGCACTTAAGCATGACATTGGAGGCACAGTTAGGCCTCAGGGAAAACCGATCGCCACCTCAAAGGCAGATGACAGTGGACTGATCCTGTGAAACTCAGGGAGGGTGGCCTCTAGTGGCCACTCCCAAGGGCACGGTCCTCAGCAGGCTGAACAAAGTGGGATGAAGATTTGGCTGAGGGTGTGGGAAGTAAAGAGCAGGAAAAGAGACAGTCACCTCCCTGACTTTCCCTCCACTCTTCCCTCACGACACCTGCCTCCAGCCACACCTGCCTCCTTTCTCAAACAACATGTGCAATCCCACCCCAGGACCTTTGCTCTTGCAGTTCCCCCTGCCCGCCAGGTCCTCCCATCCTCGGGGTATCTGCATGGCTCCTCTTGGACCTCTTTCAGGAATTTATTCAAATGTCATCCAGGCAGGCTGACCGAGCTCGAAATCTACCCCATGCCCGCCTTTAGGCTCCTTTCCTGTTCCCTGCTGTGTTTTTTCCCAGGGCGGTCACCACGACCGCATTGAGTCAGCTCAGGCTGCTGTAACAAATACTGCAGACCGGGTGGCATAAACAATAAACGTTTCTTTCTCGTCTGGAGGATGGAAGCGTGAGATCATGGTGTCAGTGCAGCCAAGCTCTTGGCGAGGGCCTGCTACCGGTTATGTCCTCACACGGCCTTTCTTTGGTTGTGTGTAGGCAGAGAGAGAGAGACAGAGAGAGATCTTGTCTCGTCCACGTTTTTATAAGAGTATTCATTCCATCATAGAGTCCCCACCCTCCAGACCTCATCTAATCCCCCATCACCTCCCAAAGGCCCCACCTCCTAATGCCATCGCCCTGGGGGTTAGGGTTTCAATCTATGCGTTGGGCGGGGGGGGGGGGGGCACAAACATTCAGACCATAGCCCTGATCATATATATTTAAATAGTATTTATTTCCTCTGTCCCCACCGCGCCACGAGGCCAGGGGTCTCTGTCCATCTTGCTCACTGCTCGCCCCTCAACACTCAGCAGGTGGCCTTGTACACAACAGGGCTCAACAACGCAGTAAGTGCAACGAATCATGTGGAATGGAAAGGAGAACTTGATGCAGGGGACTGCTGGGCTGTGGGGCCACAGGTGACCCCCTTCTGTTTGACCTGGTGGCTGACCACCCCGTCCATGGTCAAACCGGTTCCTTGGAGGAGGGGGGTGTTTTATGGTGCGGCCCTGGATTCTTTTCCCTTCATCCCCTTTCCCAGTGAGAACCACCACCTCCCCTCCCTACCTGGGCCTCTGTCCCCATCCTGGGGTCCAGTCTCCGCCATGGGTCCTCCTTGGAATATCCCTCAGGCTCCCCAGGTTCCGTGTGTTCCTAACTGACCCTGCATTTCACTCCCACTGCCTTTTCCTCCCACACCCTTGCCCCACCCCCCACCCCCAGCCTCCATCACCTCCCTTACCGGGGTCCATCTTCAGAATCTGTCTTCAGCTGTCTTCATACTCCCAAAGCAGCACAATTGTCACGGCCACCTAGGCAGATGCTGCAGTGTGACCTTGCCTCTCTACACCTCAGTTTTCCTCATCCGCCAAACGGGTTAGTAATAGTCCCTAATTCCTAGAGTTTAGGAGAAGGATGAAATGAATATGCAGAACGCTTAGAATTGGTTCACAGGACCCACCACTTCCATGTGAACTGTTGCTGCTATTGTCCTTTTTTTTTTTTTATGGGGGGAGGGGCAAGGGAAAGAGAGGGAATCTCTAGCAGGTTCCACACTCAGCGCACTCAGGGCTGGGTCTCACGACCCTGGGATCATGACCTAAGCTGAAATCAAGAGTCAGACACTCAACCCACCTGAGCCACCCTGGGAACCTCCACTATTGTCATTGTTATTCACCACTGCCCTCCCATGTCTGGCCCCCCTCACCAGCCTCCGGATGCCAATTCCGACCCCTCTCATCTCCAGCACAGCTAGAAGAAACTCTCTATTTATGAAGTTATTTTTTAAATGTTTTGTTTATTTTGTGACGGGGTGTAAGCAGGGGAGGGGGAGGGATGGAGGATCAAAGGTGAGCGTGTGTGGGGCTCGAGCTCACAAATCAGGAGATCATAACCTTGGCCGAAGTCGGACGCTTATCTGATTGAGCCACTCAGGTGCCCCGAGTTTCTTTTTTTAAATAAGTTTATTTATTTTGAGAGAGAGACAGATCACAAGCAGGGGAGGGGCAGAGCGAGAGAGAGAGAGAGAGAGAGAGAGCGAGAGAGAGAGAGAGAGAGAGAGGAAGAGATAATCCCAAGCAAGCTGTGCTGTCAGTGCAAAACAAGGCTCCATGTCACAAACGATGAGACCATGATCTGAGCCAAAATCAAGAGTTGGACGCTTGCAGTGCCTGGTACCTCAGTTGGTTGAGCGGCCAACTTGGGCTCAGGTCATAATCTCGCAGTTCGTGAGTTCGAGCCCTGTGCCCAGCTCTGTGCTGACAACTCAGAGCCTGGAGCCTGCTTTGGATTCTGTGTCTCCGTCTCTCTCTGCCCCTCTCCATCTCACACACACACTCTCTCTCAAAATAATAAACATTAAAAAATAATAAAAATAGGGGCGCCTGGGTGGCTCAGTCGGTTGGGTGTCCAACTTCGGCTCACGTCATGATCTCACGATTCGTGGGTTCGAGCCCCGCGTCTGGCTGTGTGCTGACAGCTCAGAGCCTGGAGCCTGTCTTCAGATTCTTTGTCTCCCTCTCTCTCTGACTCTCCCCTGCTCGTGCTGTCTCTCTCTGTCTCTCAAAAATAAATAAAAAACAAAATTTTTTTAAAAATAATAAAAATAAATAATAAATAAAAATGGGCAGAGGATCTCAATAGACATTTTTCCAAAGAAGACATACAAATGGCCCACAGGTACATGAAAAGGCACTCGATATCATTAACCATGAGGGAAACACACCTCAAAACCACAACGAGATATCACCTCACACTTGTTAGAATGGCTATTTTAGGGGCCTCCGGCTGGCTCAATCAGTAGAGCAGTTAACTCTTGGTGTCAGGGTTATGAGTTTGAGCCCCACATTGGGTGTAGACATTACTTAAAAATAAAATCTTATTAAAAACAATAATGGCTATTATAAAAAAGATAAAGAGCGCCTGGATGGCTCAGTGGTTAAGTGTCCTACTTCTACTTCGGCTCAAGTCATGATCTCGTGGTTTGTGAGTTCAGGCCCCGCGTCGGGATCTGTGCTGACAACTCAGCCTGGAGCCTGCTTTAGATTCTGAGTCTCCCTCTCTCTGCCCTTCCCCTGCTCACACTCTGTCTCTGTCTCTCTCTCAAAAATAAATAAACATTAAAAAAAAGATAACAAGGGTTGGTGAGGGTGTAGAGAAAAGAACGGTTGGTGGGAAGGTACGTTGGTACAGCCGCTCTGGAAGACAGATTGAGGGTCCTCAAAAAATTAAAAAGTGAGCTACCGTGTGACCCAGCAACCCCACTTCTGGGTATTTATCCAAAAGAAATGCGAACAAGATCTCCTAGAGATCTCTGCACGCCCTTGTTCACTGCAGGATTATTTATAGTAGTCAAGACCTGGAAACAACCCAATGGTCCAGTAGTGGATGAAGAGATAAGGAAAATGTGGTGTTTCTATACAAATAATGGAACATCACTCAGCCTTAATAAAGGAGGCAATCCTGCCTTTTGCAACAACATGGATGGACCTTGAGGGCATTATGCTAAGGGAAATAAATCAGACAGAGAGACAAATACTGTGTACGGCCTCCCTTATGTGGGGAATCCGAATAAAGAGCGAATATGGGGCACCTGGCTGGCTCAGCCATTCCTGATCTCGGGGCTGTAAGTTTGAGCCCCATGTGGGTACAGAGATTGCTTAAAAATAAAGAAACCCCACACCCGAAAAACGAATAATCTAGTGGAGAAATGGGCAAAAGACATGAAGAGCCACTTCTCCAAAGAGGACATCCAGATGGCCAACAGCCACATGAAACGATGCTCAGCATCACTCATCATCAGGGAAATACAAATCAAAACCACACTGAGATACCACCTCACGCCGGTCAGAGTGGCTAAAATGAACAAATCAAGAGACT
>CM053574.1:7226135-7305288 GCA_028646485.1 Cryptoprocta ferox | reverse complement strand
AAAAAAAAAAAAGAAAAAAATCTTAAAAAAAAAAGCCTTAAGCGGCGCCTGGGTGGCTTAGTTGAGCATTTGATTCTTGTTGATTTTGGCTCAGGTCAGGATCCCAGGGTCGTGGGATTGAACCAGCTTGAGATTCTCTCTCTCTCCCCCTCTGCGCCTCTCCCCCACTCTCACACTCTCTCACTCTCTCACTCTCTCTCTCTCTCTCCCTAAAGAAAATTAAAAAAATAAAAAATAAAAGCCTGAACTCAAAGAAAGAAAAAACAAAATGAGTTCACAGATATAGAGAACAGACTGGTAACTGCCGGAGGCACAGGGTAGGGGTGGGATGAAGGGAGGGGTGAAGGGAGTTAGATGGTACAGACTTCCAGTTATGAGATAAATAATTCCTGGGGGATGTAATGCACACAGTGGTGAGTGCAGTCAGCAATACTGTAGGGGCGCCTGGCTGGCTCAGTCGGTTAAGCATCTGACTCTTGATTTTGGCTCAGGTCATGAGCTCACAGTTCGTGGGATCGAGCCCCACGTTGGACTCTGTCCCGAGAGCTCGGAGCCCGCTCGGGATTCTCTCTCTCTGCCCCTCCCCCACTCACATGTCTCCCTGGCTCTCTTAAAAATAAACTTAAAAAGTAAAAAAAAACAATACTGTATTATATATGTGTAAGTTGCTAAGAGAATATATCTTAAAAGTTGTCATCATAACAAAAACAATTTGTAACTATGTGCGGTGAAGGATATTAAGTAAACTTAGTGTGCTAATGATTTGGCAATATATACAAACAGCAAATCATTATGTTGTACACTTGAAACTAATACAATGTTATATGTCCATTATATCTCAATAAAAACAAATAAAAAGAAACAGGTAAAATTAGTTGTTGTTTTTTTTTATTAAGGGATAGAGGGCACAAGTGAGCAAGGCCAGGGGCGGGGAGATTGAGGGAGAGAAGTGGGGCTCGAGCTCACCCAATGCAGGATTCAAATTTCTTTTTAATGTTTTTTTTTTTTTATTATTTTTGAGAGACAGAGACACAGACTGTGAGTGGGGGAGGGTCAGAGAGAGAGGGAGACACAGAATCCGAAGCAGGCTCCAGGCCCTGAGCTGTCAGCACAGAGCCTGACGCGGGGCTCGAACCCACGAGCTGTGAGATCGTGACCTGAGCTGAAGTCGGCCGCTTAACTCACTGAGCTACCCAGGCGCCCCCTGATGCAGGATTCAAACTGACAAACCGCGAGATCATGACCTGAGCTGAAGTCAGATGCTTAACTGACTGAGCCACTCAGGCGCCCCCCCAAATTAATTTTTTTTAATTTTATTTTTAAGTCATCTCTATCCCAGTGTGGGGCTCAGACCTACAATCCCAAGATCAAGAGCTGCATGGTCTACCAACCGAGCCAGCCAGGTGCTCCAGGTAAAATTAATTTTAATAGTACTTTTTATTTGACCCAGTACACACTAAGTATGATCATTTCAGCGTGTACTAAATATAAAAAAATGTTATTGAGCTGTTTTACCCTTTTTGGTACTGTCTTCAAAGTCCAGTGTGTATTTTACACCCTAGCACATCTCAGTAAGGACTGGCCATATTTCAGGTGCTCACGGGCCTCATGTGGCCGATTGCTACTGTATTGGACAGGACAGGAACTATAACTATAACGTCCAGACATGCGACATCCCAGATGCAGGTGGTCTCCTGGGTCCTTGCCTCCTGTCCCTGGATCACCTCTGCCTGAATCAGGGATGACCACTTTGAGCTGTCCAGGGCCCACTCTGGATCTCCATCCATGCTGACCCTGCTCTTTAAACTTCTCCTTCCCCTCTTTGCCTCCCCTCTCCTCCTGCAAGCTCCCATCCCCTTAAACCAGTCACCTGGCACCCCTACCCCAGATTCAGATTCTCTGTCTCCCTCTCCCTCTCAAAAATAAATAAATATTTAAAAAGAAGAAGAAAGGGGTTCCTGGGTGGCTCAGTCAGTTGAGCATCCGACTTCGGCTCAGGTCATGATCTCATGGTTCGTGGGTTCGAGCCCCACATCGGGCTCTGTGCTGATCGCTAGCTCAGAGCCTGGAGCCTGCTTCAGATTCTCTGTCTCTTTCTCTCTCTGCCCCTCCCCTGTTTACTCTCTGTCTCTCAAAAATAAATAAATGTAAAAAAAAAAATGAAGAAGAAGAAGAAGAAGAAGAAGAAGAAGAAGAAGAAGAAGAAAAGTCACAGAGGCATAGACACCAGGAAAAAGGTCATGTGACTATGGAGACACCCATTGGAATTATTCACCTACAAACTAAAGAATGCCAGTAACAGCTGGATGCTAAGAAAGAGGAAAGGAAGGAGTCTCTCCTCTCCCCTAGGGCCTTCAGAGAGAGCACTGCCCTGCTGACACCTTGACTTTGGACTTCTAGCTCCCAGAACTGTGGGAGAATCCATTTCCATTTCCAGCCACCCCATTTGTTGTCATTTATTACGGCAGCCGTGGGGAACTCATACAGCCTGTTGATGCCTCCCTCCTTCAGGCCTCAGCCTGCCCATCATCTGCTCTGAGGCCTGTCCTGACCTCGACCGGGCCAGGGCCCTTTACGCGTTCTCAGTCTCCCCTTGACCACAAGGGGAGAAACAAGCCCCCCCGGAAACAAGAACGACAACTGTCCTGCTTCTTCTTTCAAGAATACCCATCATCCCTTGCAACATGCCTGCTCCTAGAGCTCGCAATGACAACGAGAGAAAACCAGACACCCCCACTCCCTTGTGTGTCTAGTGTTGGAACACGACTGATGTGCGGTGACTGTTTGTTGAATGACTAAAAGATCCTAGAACTTAGCCATCCTCAAAGCCTCCTCCCAGCTGTTTCTGAGTCTGCAGAACTGGCTTCTCCAAGGCTCTGGATCAATTCCCTACTGACTTTATCTGTCTTAAGTCACTTAACACTCAGCGCTACTCTAGAAGGCAGGTACACCTATTATCCCCCTTTTACAGATGAGGAAATAGAGGTTCTCAGGAATAGAGGTCACACAGATTATCCCCAGGGATAATCTTCATAGTCCCCAGGCACTGAAATTTTAGAAAGCGGCCCAGTAAAAAACACTGGCAAAAGATTTCAACAGGCTCTTCACAAAAGAAGATAAATGGATGTCAATTAAGCACACGGAAGCGTCTCAATGTCAGTGGCCACCAGGTAAATGCCAAACAACATGACAGCCCGATACCACTAGAAACCCATCAGAAGAGCTCAAGGGGAAGAGACTGCCCATCCCCGGTGCTGGAGCAGATGTGCAGGAACAGGAACATGTGACTTACATGCCGTTTGTTGCGTGTCAGCGACATCTCAGTCAAGTGGAAGGAACAAATCAGTATGGTAACGTCAGGGCACAAGATCGCCGTTGAGTGCAATTCAGTAAGGTAGGACTGTCTTCCGGTGACTGTATTTTGGCATCGGTGCATGAGTCTTATCGTGGGTCTCTCAGCAATTCCGGGGACGCCTCCGTCCCATGCCCCTTCGTGAAGTACATCACGCCCCGGAAATCCGTCCCAGGCTGAGCAGTTGCTAGAATCAATTACACATTCTTAGAAGAAAACTAAGTCTGCGGATAGATGCTTTCTCACCATAGATCACTCTCCTTTGTCAAACTTCCTTGCTTCCTTGAGGCCGCACTGTGCTGCCTCTCACGCCACTGTTACGGCAGGAGTTGTGTGAGAAAATGCTCTAGAAAGCTCTGCTCGTTGCCGCCTTTTAGGCTGGAAGGAGGCAAAGCTCTTCTTTCATTCAACAAATGTATCCCAAACACCTGCTCTGGAGTAGGCTCTGTCCTGGGGTTCAGGGCTACAGTGCTGATGACACAAATGCCGCCGTCTCCTCTTAGGGTCTTGGAGGTGGGATGCGGGAGATTGATGATGAGTTCGTTGCAAGGAGAGGGGCTCTGATCCAGGAGGACTTCTCTGAGGAAGCCACATTTAAGCTGGGCTTTATGTTAGTACAAGTCAAGTTTCGTTGCAGTAACAAAGAAGTCCAAAGCACAGTAGTTTAACACAACCAGAGCATTTCCTCCTCGTGTTACTCGCTCTGTATCAGCCGTCAGGGGCTCGGCTCCGCGCAGTCACGCAGGGGCCCAGCCAGCCACCATCTTGTGGCCGCACCATGTTGAACTCACTGCCTCCACTGCCACAGCGACAAGAGGGAGACTGGAGAAGCGGGGGGGTTCAATGCCTCTGCTCAGTAGTGACTGACATATAGAAGTGATGTGTTTTATTTATTTTTTATTTTTAAAACAATTAAAAATTTGTTTTTAGTTTATTTTTATTTTGAGAGAGAGGTAGAGAGCAAGCGGGAGAGGGGTAGAGAGAGAGAGAGAGAGGGAGACAGAATTCCAAGCAGACTCCACGCTGTCAGCTCAGAGCCCTATGAAGGGCTTGAGCTCATGAATCATGAACCATGACCTGAGCCAAAGTCAAGAGTCCAACACTTAACTGACCGAGCCACCCAGGAGCCCCTTAATTTTATTTTATTTTGTTTTATTTTACTTTATTTTATTATTAAAAAAATTTAATGTTTACTTTTTTTTGAGAGAGAGAGATAGAGAGAGAGAGAGAGACAAAGTGTGAGCAAGGGAGGGGCAGAGAGAGAGGGAGACACAGAATTCAAAGCATCCTCCAGGCTCTGAGCTGTCAGCACAGAGCCTCATGTGGGGCTCAAACTCTTGGACCGAGAGATCATGACCTGAGCCAAAGCCGGCCTCTCAACTGACTGAGCCACCCAGGTGCCCCTTTATTATTATTTAAAAATTTTTTAACATTAATTTATTTTTGAGAGACAGAGACAGAGTGCATGTGGGGAAGGGGCAGTGAGAGAGGGAGACACAGAATTTGAAGCAGTCTTCAGGCTTTGTCAGCACAGAGCCCGACGCGGGACTCAAACTCATGAACCACCAGATCATGACCTGAGCCAAAGTTGGATGCTTAACTAACTGAGCCACCCAGGCGCCCCTATTATTATTTTTTAATGTTTATTTTTGAGAGAGAGAGAGCACAAGCAGGGGAGGAACAGAGAGACAGAGGGAGACACAGAATCTGAAGCAGGCTTCAGGCTCCGAGCTGTCAGTGCAGAGCCCCATGTGGGGCTCCAACGCACAAACTGTGAGGTCATGGCCTGAGCTGAAGTCAGACGCTTAACTGACTTGAGCCACCCAGGTGCCCCTAAATTTTTTTTAATGCTTTATTTTATTTTTGATAGAAAGAGACAGACAGAGTGTGAGTGGGGGAGGGGCAGAGAGAGAGGGAGACAGAATCTGAAGCAGGCTCCAGGCTCTGACTGTCAGCACAGAGCCCAACACTGGGCTCGAACTCGCAGATCACCGAGATCATGACTGGAGCCAAAGTCTGACGCTTAATGGACTGAGCTACCCAGGTGCCCAAGAAGTGATGTATTTCATTGCCACTTGCATTTCAGTGGCCAAAATTAGTCAAGCTCATCACTGAATTGAATGGAGGTTTTCAGTAATTGTTATTGTTTTACCCTACAAAGGTCCATCATGGGATGTAAAGGATGAGGAGGAATTAGCCAGAAAAAAGAAAGGAAGGAATTGGATTCTCCTGCAGCACAAACAGCAAATTCAGAGACACTGGAAATAAAGAGACAATAGGTCTACAGCCTCAAAATTCTGACAGAAAAGGATTTTTAACCCGGACCGCTATTCCCAGCCAAAATAGTGATCAAGTGTGAGGCGCAAGTAAAGACATTTCAAAACATGGAAGGGTTCAAAATGTTATCTCCCACGTTCTTATATTCTTAGAAAATCATTGCAGGATCCACTCCATCAAAACCAAGGAGGCAAACCAAGAAGAAAAAAAAAAAAAAAAAAAGGAAGACACAAGAGTGGGGAAACAGGTGTCCCAATATAGGAAATGAAGATAATTCCTGGGAGAGGGGCAGGAGAAATTCACCAGCAGAAAGAACCCAGGAAGAAAACAGAATGCTACCTATATATACATTTTCTGGAAGATGCGATCATTTGGGAAGCTGAATTGAGATGTATCGCCAGAACATCTAAGAAGGGGGAAAAAAAGAACGAAAGTAATAGGTAATTATCTCCAGGTGGAGAAATTACACATCATAATAATTACACTTTCCAATTGTATCCTTCAAAGGGAAATGAAATTACATTTCCATAAAAAGCAATAAAAAGAATGTGAGCCACAAAGACACCAGGCGAATGCGTGTCTCGAATCCAGGTGGTGACTCAGGGCACCACGTGACGGCTGGGAGGCATCTCAAACTCAACGGGCAGAAACCGAACTCCACAAACGTAACTCCTTTCTGCCGCTCCAGGCCTCGGCGTCTCAGATGCCTGAAACCCACCGGCCAAGGCTTGAGGACTCTCATTGGCTCAAACGGAGGCGCCCTCACAAATTTGAGAGGGCTCCGCCCCTCCAACCTGGCCAATCAGAGCAGTCCATCCCCTAGGCCTAGTGATTGGTTTGGTGTTTGTGTCATGTGAGCCTAGCTGGACCAATGAATGAGAGATGTCTCTTCCCAAGGGGCTGCTGAATGGAAATAACGGACCTACGGTGCCAGACAGCATCTCCGAGATGAAGAGCCTCGTTGAGCCAAGAGACGGCAAGTTACATTCCGGGGGCCCCTGGAGCTGCTTGATCCAGCTTTGCCTGAAGTGAACGCAACTCCTAGACCCCGAGATTTTCAGTTACTGCAGCCAATTCATTTCCTTCCTTTTCTTCACACGAGTTCGGGCTGTTTGTTAGTTGAACTCAGTTTTGTTTTGTTTTTCTGGAACTTCCAACTAAGCACATCCTCATAAATATAGCCCCTACTCAATGCTAGACATTGCGCTAAAGAGCTCACATGAACTTGGGGCGCCTGGGTGGCTCAGTGGGTTGCGCGTCTGCCTCTTGGTTTCGGCTCAGTGGTGATCTCGCGGTTTCGCCCTGTGTCAGGCTCTACGCTGGGTGGCAGTGCAGAGCCTACTTGGGATTCTCTGTCTCTGTCTCTCTCTCCCCCTATCCCTCTCTCTCCCTCTCCCTCTTTCTTTCCCCCTCCCCTACTCACAATGACTCTGTCACAAAATAAAAAAATAAACATAAAAAAATGGAAAAAAAAAGAGTTGACACCTACTGTTTTGTTGAACCCCGTGAGAGAGGGAATAATCTGATTCCCATTTAACCGATGAGCAAACTGAGGCTCACAGAGGTGAATCCACCCACCCGAGATCATCAGAGCCAGGATTCCAACCCCTGTCTGACCCCAAAGCCTGCCTCTCTCTCTGACCATGAGGAGCAGTCGCTAGATTTGGAGATTCAGAGGCAAGAACTATGCTATGGGCTGAAGGGGAAAGAGCCAGATGCCGATGGCCAGGACTCTTTGAACTTTCTTCAAAGAGCACCAAGGAGTCATGCAGGGTTGTGAGCAGGAGGATAGGAGGAAAGATGGACTGCAGGATGGACAATGGATCATTAAAAATAGTAACAAAAAAAGGGGTGTCTGGGTGGCGTAGTTGGTTAAGTGTCTGACTCTTAATATCTGCTCAGGTCATGACTCCCGGTATTGACATCAGGTCCTGCTTCGGGGTCCGTGCTGAGTGTGGGCGCTGCTTGAGATTCTCTCTCTCTTTCCCTCTGTCCCTCCCCCACTCACATGCTCACTCTATCTCAAAAATAAATAAGTAAACATTTTTAAAAAATAGTCACAATCGGGCGCCTGGATGGCTCAGTCGGTTGAGCATCCAGCTCTTGGTTTCCACTCAGGTCATGATCTTACATTTGAGCCCCACATCAGGCTCCGTGCTGCCTGCTTGGAATTCTCTCCCTGTCTCTCCCTCGGCCCCTCCCGCGCTCTCTCTCAAAATAAATAAATAAAAACTTAAAGAAAAGTGACAAAAAGTAGTTACCATCAAAACTACAATGAGAATCCACTTCACCCTCACTAGGATGGCCATGATAAAAAAGAACAGAAAATAGCAAGCGTCAGCAAGGGTGTAGGGAAATCAGAACCCTTTTAAATCGCTGGCGGGAATGTAAAATAGGGCAGTTGATTTGGAAATCAGTCTGGCAGGACCTGAAAACACATACAGAGTTTAACCATAGGACCCAGCAATTCCACTCTTAAGGAATATGCCCAGTAGAAATAAAAATATATACCCACACAAAAAGCCCCTACGCGAAGATTCACAGCATTTTTTTTTCTAGCTAGCCGAAAAGGCAGAAACAACCCAAGTTCCATGAGTTGATGAACAGAAAAACAAAATATGGCATATCTATACAATGACATCTTATTCTGCCATAAAAAGGGATGACGTACTGATTCATGCCACGACATGGTTGAAACTCAAAACGTGGATTGAGCGAGCGTTTCGCCCCTCACCTGGGCGGTGCAGTTGGTTAAGTGAACAGCTTGATCGGATCTCGGTCAGGTCATGATCTCGCAGTCTGTGAGTTTAAGCCCTGCATGGGGCTCTGCGTGGATGGTGCGGAGCCTGCTTGGGATTCTCTCTCCCTCTCTCTCTCTGCCCCTCCTCCATGCTCTCTCTCTCTCTCACTATAAATAAATAAACTTAAAAAAGTAAATTAAAAATAAAATAAAATTGGTTGTGGTTGTAGTTACACACTGTGATACACTACGAACCATAGAAATGTACCCTTTAAATGGGTGAGTTGTATGGTATGCAAATTAATATCTCAATAAAGCTGTTAAAACATAATATCTGACATTTACAGAGTGGTTTGCTCTGTCAGGTGAGGTGTTAACACTGCACCAATGACTGCATTCGTATTCACAAGTTCACCGTGAGAAAGGCTTCATTTTACAGATGGGGAAACCGATCAGAGAGCTTTGGCAAGTTATACAGTGGGGTGGTGGTCAGGCAGCAGAGGCCTGGCATTTCGGGCCCCAGCAGACCTGACTCTTGCCTCACCCCCAGTCCACCCCCACTTCCCTGTACTTTCCTCCCTCAAAGCCGAGTTCCCGCTCAACTGACTGATTCTAGTTTCTTTTACCCACCACACTCTTTGCAGCCTCCGGGCCTTTGCATGTGCTGATTGACTGCCTTTGCCAAGCTGTTCTTTCCCCCTTCCCTCCTACCTAGCCTGTAAAATGAATGTCTAAGTGTGACAAGCAAGAAAGACAAGGTGCTAACTCTCAGTTTCCAAACCTAGGGCTTGGGAAGTGAGAGATCCATGCCGGGAGGAGAACACCTAAGGGGGGCTGCCTGGAGGGGAAAGATCGGGACCTGCCTCCTCTGTCTTCCCTGGGGACTTGGACCCCAACTCTCATCAACCACTTTTGAAGTCCTCGACCTGAATTTAACCCACGCTGTAGCTGGGGCCACATGCAAGGGAGATGAGGTCAGCTTTCCCCTGGGCAGTTCGCCAGGCCTGGGGTGAGCGGGTGAGGACAGAGACGTGTGGCTCTGCCCAAGTGCTCCCCACCATCTTGGCACAAGGTGATGCCAAACCACCAAGTTCCCTTCTCCCCCCCCACCCTGCAACTGAAGGTCTCTTCTGGGAACCTTCTAGAACCTTTAATAAGAAGAACACAAATGCAGGGGCGCCTGGGCGGCTCAGCTGGTTGAGCGTCCAACTTCGGCTCAGGTCATGATCTCACGGTTCCCGAGTTCGAGCCCCATGTTAGGCTCTGCGCCAACAGCATGGAGCCTGCTTGGGATTCTCTGTCTCCCTCTTTCTGCCCCCCTCCTACTCTCTCTCTCTCTCTCTCTCTCTCTCTCAAAAATAAACATTAAAAAAAAATTAAAGGGCACCTGGGTAGGACTTGAATCGACGAACCATGAGATCATGACCTGAGCTGAAGTCGGACGCTCACCCGACTGAGCCACCCAGGTGCCCCATGGATTTTCATTTTTAAGTAATCACTACACCCAAGGTAGGGCTCAAACCCACAGCTCTGCTATCAAGAGTCTTACGCTCCCGCGCCCCACGGACTGAGCCACGTTTGTCCTGCGACCCCATGACACCAGGCTGTCCATATCTACCACATGAACTTTTCTGTTCAACCCTAGCACATAAACGGTTCCAGAATTGTTAGCCTGGGCCCCTGTGACCAACAAATTTCCCAGCTAAAGTACAATGCTTCTGGACCGTTTAGACAGCTGTTTGAACGGGAAGCCTCCGGGCTAAGCAAAGCAAGCTCGTGGGGCAGAGCCAGTCCTTGGGGCTCCGGTGTGAGGTCCCCCAAACCATGACGGCTCTGGTCTCTGGCCACAGGAAAGCTGTCGGTTGGCACCTCCCTGCAGCCACGTTCATGCCCCAGGATTGGTCTGAAGTGGGGTGGAGAGGGCAGAACGGGAACCCTGCTGTGGTCCCTCTGTTCTCTAGGCGGGTGGGGGTAAGAGGGCACTATGTTAGGGGCGCCTGGGTGGCTCAGTCAGTTGAGCGTCCGACTTTGGCTCAGGTCATGATCTCACGGTTTGTGAGTTTGAGCCCCACATTGGGCTCTTCGCTGACAGCTCGGAGGCCTGCTTGGGATTCTCTATCTCCCTCTCTCTCTGCCCCTGCCCCTTATGTACGCTGTACGCGCGCTCGCTCAAAATAAGCATTTAAAAAGAAGGAGGAGGAGGAGGAGGAGGAGGAGGGAAGGAAGAGGAGGAGGAGGAGGAGGAGAAGAAACCATGTTAGGCATTTTGTCCTGTCACAGGCACTGACTCTGCTTTGAGAGTGAGTGCAGACCAGGGTGGGGTGGCCCCCGTGTGCGTGTGAGAGGGCCCTGGTGGCAGAACCTGCTTGGTGGGTGCGCCCGCCCAGGCATGCACCAGGTGGGCAGGCTGTGGCAAGAGCTGTGAGGCCAGGGAGGCCCTTCTCCTGGGAAGAGACCAGGCTTGGCAGGAGTGGGGGAGGGCAGGGGTGGGAATGAACTGGGGGTGGTGATGCCTAAGGCTCATGGGACCTGAACTGAGTCCCCTAATTCCTCCTCGGGGATACAGTGGTGACCAATAATCCCCAACATTTATTGAGCTCTCCCCGTATACCCTGGCTCTGTTCTAAATCGTACCTTTCATCCTCAACGATATCCCTTAGAGTGGATACTGGTATTGATTCCATTTTACAGAATGGAGCCACTGAGGCTCAGAGAGGGCATCCTTTGCCCAAAGTCCTAGGCTACAAACTCGCCGAGCCTGGCAACAGACTCTGAACCCTTTGTATTTATATGACATCTGGCCAGAGGAACAGACAGCGTCTCTGCCTTCGATCTGGAGACAATAGGCCACATGAATAAACAATCAAGGTGATTTCAGATGGTGCCAAATGCCAGGTGAGATTGCGGAATAGGCGGACAGATCAATGAAGCCTCTCTGAGGAGGTGACCAGCTGGGAAGGGTTGGGAGAAGACACCAAGCAGGGCCCTGTAGACCGTGGTGAGGACTTTGGCGTTTCCTCTGAGTGACCTAGGGAGCCATGGGAGAATTTAGAGCAGGAGAGGGACCTGATCTGAGTATTAAGAACTGTACCACAGGTGTGGAATGGAGGGTCGACCGGAAGCCCAGAGGCGGTCAGGAGAAGTCAGGGTCCCAGTCTACAGAAAAGAGGCACAGGAGGTGGCGGGCGGGAGGGAGGGAGGGTTGGAGGCCCTGGAGGGAGGCCGGAAGACCCTCCCTTAGCAGCATAGAACCCCAAGGAGGTGAGATTGACGCCTGGGAGGTGTGAAGAGGCCCCTTCCCACAGGGGATGTGGTTTCCCCCCTTATAGAAAAGGGTCATTCATCCAGGCCTGTGCAGCCCCACAGCGATTGGGGAATTTTCAGGGTTTGGGGGCAAGGCTGTGGGCACCAGCACGAAAGCACTACCCATCCCTTTACTCCAGCCCCGCTGACTGCGCTGTCTCTCGGGGGTCTCTGGCGGGAGGACGCAGGAGCTGTCCTGCCTCCCCAGGGAACAGCGGGGGCAGAAGCCGCGGGGATCCCCAAGGGACTACACTGAGACACAACCAGGCCTGGGTGCCCTTGCGATCCCTCACCCCCAGCCTCTGATTCAGCTCCCCTGGGACGCCCTCACCCCACCCGCTGGCTGGCAGAGCCCGAGCAGAGTCAAAGGGCACCATCCTGGGGAAGGGCCGTGGCCACCAGGCCCGGCCCTCTTCCCGCCTGTAGCCTCTGGTCTGACGTGCGGGAGCTGGGCCTGGCCGGAAGCTCCTGGGAACTGGGGGTGTGGGGGCAGCCGAGACTGGCCCGCCAGAGGAGCGGAGGCCTGGGAGAGGCGTGGGACAGCCACACAAAGACACAGCCAAGGACTGAAAGACAGCGAGAAAGAGAGACCCCGGAGAGACTCAATGAAAGAGATACACACACAGAAAGCGAGGGAAACACTCATTCATTCATTCATTCATTCACTCATTGGTTTACTTACAGGGCCCAGGCTGTGTCCCCGCAGTGCTCAAGACAGATGCTGATCCCTGCCTCCCTGGGGACTGACAGTCTGATGAGGACACAGCCCAGAAACACGTTAAATGAGTAAATCACATTGTTGGAAGCAATAAGGGGAGGAAGCGGGTGGGGGGGGCCAGGAGGGCATAGGTTCCTACCCGCTGGGGAAAGGGGACTGAGGCTACCGCCTCCCTTGCTGAAGACCCCTTCTAATCTGCGCTGTCAGGGTCCCTCGACGGTGGGGCGTTCTTGGGGTGCAGCCCTGAGGCTCAGCTGGAAGGTAGGCGGGAGATGGGGAGGGGCCAGTGTCTAGTCCCCAGAGGACAGACAGGAACCCCCCCCCACCCCGCCCCCGGCCTCTGCTGTGGGGCGGGAAGAGGCTCAGGCTGCGACCGCCCTTGCAGAGAACCTCCCCTTCTGGGTCCACCCACCGCGACGGAGCGTCCCTGGGAGAGTTCAGGCCCCGGCGGGGGCAGCCAAGGGCTCGCCGGTGCCAGTCGCCGCCGGGGCGCGCTCCGGTGCCGCGGCGGGTGGCACAGGCTGGCAGCCACGGGCTGGGTGCCCGGGCGCCAAGGGGAGGGGGCAACTGCTTGCGACGGCCAGCAGTCAGCGTTGTGGGCCCGCCCCCTCTGCCTGCCGGCTCCTGCCGGACTCCCCGCCCTCCCACCCCCCCACCTCCGCTCACTCTGCTCCTTGCAGCGCGACTGCCGGGGGCGCACTACCAGGGCGCAGGGGTGAGTATACAGCTCCGAGTCTCCAGGCGCGCGGGGACTCAGCCTGGCCTGCAGGCGATTGCCCTAGCCACTACCCCGGTCTTCTTGTTTGGGTTTAACCAGAGGCCTAGAGGGGGACGCAGGGGGGAAGCCGGCGACTCCCAGGCTGGATGCGGGGCTGGGGCTGGGGGTGGGGAAGCTTGGAATCCCCTGGCCTCGCCCTCTCCTGGCCATGCCACTGCGAGTGTGGCTACTTCAGCCCTGCTGCCAGGCAAGCCGAGGCGAGGCCGGAGATGCCCCCATCACGCCAGTGTAACCCGTGTCTGCATGTATTTGATGCCCCCCTCCCCTTTCAGCATGGCTGGGTCTGTGACTCTCTGTGGGTTTGCTTTTGCCCTTGTTCCTTGAGTGCCAGGAAGGCCGCCTGGGATGCATTTGCTCCCATGGTGTCCAAACAAGTCTGTTTCCCTTCCCAGGGCTCGGTTTTCTCCTCTGTTAAGTGGGACTCTCGCCACTGTGTGACCGTTTCTGAGTAACTGTATTTGTGCAGCCGTGTGAAACCTTTGTGTCTCCTTCTACGGGAGGTACTTCCTTAGAGCTACTTTCCTGTCTGTAAATTGGGACTAAGGGGAGAGCTGTTGAGGGGATTAAAGGGTGAAGTCTCAGGGGAAGTATTGTGTTTTTTAAGTTTATTTATTTATTTTGGGGAGGGGAGAGGGACAGAGGGAGACAGAGAATCCCAAGCAGGCTCCGCCCTGGCAGCACAGAGCCTCACATGGAGCTGGAACTCACCAACCGTGAGATCATGGCCTGAGCCTGAGCCTGAGCCTGAGCCGAAGTCAAGAGTTGCACGCTTAACCGATGGAGCCACCCAGGCGCCCCTGGGAAGTATGATTATACCCTAAGGACATGTGTACCCCTCTGTAAAAGCCTGTCTGTGAGATCTGGGTCCTGTCTGCTGCCCTCAGGCTCTGCCTCTGCAAAATAGAGCAGACTCAGCTCCCTTACTGGTTTTTTTTTTGTTTTGTTTTGTTTTGTTTTGTTTTTTTGTGGTGGATGTGGGTTGTGCCAGGTTGAGCGAGGCATGTAGATTGTAGAGCTGTGGGCTGCAGGCTGGGCATGGGTGGAGGTTGTGAAATTGTGGCCTGTGCGAGTGGGCGTGAGACCCTGTGTGAGTGTGGCTGAATTTGGGTCCCTGTGTGTGCCTGTCTGTGCAGCTCTGTTCATGTGTGAATATATTTTCTCCTTTACCTGATGGAGTGTGACTGCGGACGGTTGCCCTAGGTGGCGACTGTGCGCGCATGCCTTCGTCAGCGGGTCGCTGCATTTGTGTGCGTTCCTGTCTGTTTATGGTTGGATCTGCCCCTGGATATCCCAGGTCGCGTGATTATTAGTGTCCCTTTCCTGGCGGGCCTCTGTGTCCCCGTGTCCCCTCGTGGTATTCCTTGCGCGTCTTTGCGTCGGCCTGTCTCCGCGGAGGCCTCGTTTCCATCCCGAACGCCCTCTGGGCCCCAGCGGAGGTGTGCGGCGGCGGCGGGTCGGGGGTTGGGGTCCCTTTCCCGGGGCTGTGACGCCCCGCGCCCCCGTGCCCGCCCCCTCGCCTGACACTCCGCCCTTACCCCTCCGCAGCCTTGGCGCGGGCGGCCCATGGAGCCCGGGCTGCTGCGGCCGGCGCCCGTGAGCGAGGTCATCGTCCTGCATTACAACTACACCGGCAAGCTGCGCGGGGCGCGCTACCAGCCGGGCGCGGGGCTGCGCGCCGACGCGCTCGTGTGCCTGGCCGTGTGCGCCCTCATCGTGCTCGAGAACTCGGCGGTGCTGGTCGTGCTCGGGCGCCACCCGCGCTTCCACGCGCCCATGTTCCTGCTCCTGGGCAGCCTGACGCTGTCCGACCTGCTGGCGGGCGCGGCCTACGCCGCCAACATCCTGCTGTCGGGGCCCCTCACGCTGCGCCTGTCGCCCGCGCTCTGGTTCGCGCGGGAGGGCGGCGTCTTCGTGGCGCTCGCCGCGTCGCTGCTGAGCCTCCTGGCCATCGCGCTTGAGCGCCGCCTCACCATGGCCCGCCGAGGCCCCGCACCCGCCTCGCGCCGGGGACGCACGCTGGCGCTGGCGGCCGCCGCCTGGGGCGTGTCGCTGCTTCTCGGACTCCTGCCGGCGCTCGGCTGGAACTGCCTGGGCCGCCTGGACGCCTGCTCCACCGTCCTGCCGCTCTACGCCAAGGCCTACGTGCTCTTCTGCGTGCTCGCCTTCCTCGGCATCCTGGCCGCCATCTGCGCGCTCTACGCGCGCATCTACTGCCAGGTGCGCGCCAACGCGCGCCGCCTGCGGGAGCGCCCCCCGGCCGCCCGGGGCGCCTGTCCCCGCGCCCGCCGCCCGCCGCGCTCGCTGGCGCTGCTGCGCACGCTCAGCGTCGTGCTCCTGGCCTTCGCGGCGTGCTGGGGCCCCCTCTTTCTGCTGCTCTTACTCGACGTGGCGTGCCCGGCGCGCGCCTGCCCCGTGCTCCTGCAGGCCGACCCCTTCCTGGGCCTGGCCATGGCCAACTCGCTGCTGAACCCGATCATCTACACGCTCACCAACCGCGACCTGCGCCACGCTCTCCTGCGCCTCGTCTGCTGCGGCCGCCGCCCCTGCGGCAGGCGGCACAGCGGCTCCCGGGGCTCCGGCAGCGCTGCCGGGGCTTCGGGAGGCCTGAACCGCTGGCTGCCCCCCGGCGTGGACGGCAGCTCCAGCCCCTCCGAGCGCTCCTCGCCGCAGCGGGACGGGCTGGACACGAGCGGCTCCGCTGGCGGCCCCGGAGCGCCCACAGCCGCCCGGACCCTGGTACCGGCACCCGCCGCCGACTGACGCCCTCCGGCCTGCCCTGGCCCTCCCTAAGAGCTGTTGTGCAGACTTGTTCTTTTTAAATAAAGGCACTGGTAGGAAAAGCAGCCGAAGGTGGTGGAGGCAGAAGAGACGAAGGGAAATGTATTTTGGGGGCTAACCCCCCCCCCCCAGCAGTGAACAGAACAGACAGAAATCGCGGCCCTTGTGGAACTGACCGTTCTGGTGGAGGACGAGGGCAGTAACGGAGTGAAGAAATCCTGGAGATAATTCCAGCTCCAGTACCGTGATGAGATGGTGGTCAGGGGAAGGTTCTCTGCAGGAGTGGTGACAGAGATGTAAGCTGCGAGGTCATTGCCCTGGGGGCACTTGAAAGAAGAGCATCTCAGGGTGAGCGAACAGCCGTGCAAAGGCCCTGAGGAAACATGCCTGCCCGTTCTACGAAAAGCAAAGATCCCCTGCGGCTGGAGCAGCCGATGGAGGGGATGGATGGTGGGAGGAAAAAAAGTCTGGGAGATGGTGGGACAGAAAGTGCAGAGCTTTGTGGGTCCCCTGGAGGACATTGTTTTTGCTCTGAGTGAGGTGGGAGGCAGAGGGCGGACCTGATGTGCTTCAGATGTTCGGGGATCTCTGTAAGGTTGAAGGTAGAAGCTAGAACAAGGTGGAGGTGCCTGCACTGGCCCAGAGGAGCAGTGATGGGGACTCAGAATATGTGGATTCGGAATAGATCCTGGAGACAGCAGACAGGATTCCTGAGGAGTGGAGTGTGAGAGAAAGAAAGGGATCAAGGGCCGTTCCCCTCCCCAGTTTAGAGGAGAGGATACCAAAGACGGGGCGCCCTAAAATCTGACTATGGGAGATACAGCCAGTTCCTCTCGGAAACAGGATTTCTCTGAGCGTGGTGTCAGATCCTTTGTAAAAAAAAGAAAAAAGAAAAAAAAAGAAACTATAATAAAATAATAAGAACAAGTTACAGCTTATTGTGTCTGGCTAGTCCCCCCCACAGTGGTAGGCCCAGGACACACCCTACTCTGCCTCTTACTGCAACCTTGCAAAGTGGGTTTCTTCACCCCGATTTGACAGATGAGGAGACTCCAAGCAGTGAGTACCTTCCCTGGTGTCTGGGCCAAGATACAACCAGCCCAGACTGTCAGGGCCCTGGAGTCCAGCTTGGAGGGGTGTGGCAAAGCCAGACACTCCCTCCCTCAGTGGTCTGCATTCTTGTCTGGCGGGTGGTGGTGGTGGGGGACCTCTGTGTGCCCATAAGAGGCTCCAGGCACTCTGGCTGTGGCCACAGGCTGTCCCTAGATGCGTTCCTGACCCTAGTTCGACACTGCCAACCCAGGGGAGGGGCAGGGGGCTTTGGGCTCCAGGAGACCCTGCAGCTGCAGGCAGCCACAAAGATAGCAGTGCGTTTTGGGGGCCGCTGACCCAGCCTGGGGGCCTGAGTGTCCCGCTGGCTACGGCTCAGGTCATCCCTGCAGGCCACACACATCAGAAATCACCTTATTTCCTGAAACACAAACACACTCAAGGCTGGACATTCCCAGGACCCGACCTAATTCCCACCCCCCACCCCCCGCGCCCCGAGCCTGGCACCCCAAACCCCAGACTCCTTTACCTTCCAGGGGAACCTGCAGCTCGCTCCTTCATTCGGTTGTTTGATAGCGTGATGGTCGGGGATTCATTCTCTTGTTCCTATTTTACAAAATTTGAAAAGCACCTGTTCCAGCCTTTCGGATGTGATCACCGCCGGGATTCCTTGGAAAGTTCCAGAGCTGTTCTGTGGATAAACGAGCTGACACGTAAACACTTTTCTCTTTTTCTACAACTCCAGCATTCATTGCTCCGCACTTTGCTTCGTTCACTTAAGAGTAGATCTTGGAAATTGTTGCCTACCCACAGATTTTGTACGGTCTTGCTGTTTTAGTCAGCTCAGGCTGCCTATGACAGACACGATTATCTGGGCAGTTTAAACAGCAGAAATGTATTTCTCACCGTTCTGGAGGCTGGAAGCCCGAGATGAGGGCACCAGCATGACCAGTAGGAGATGGCTCACTTCCTGCTGGTGTGTCCTCTCATGGTGTAGAGAAATCAAGCTCTCTGGTGGTGTCTCTTCTTATGAGGGCCCTAATCCCATCATGGGGCCCCACCTTCAATGACCCCATCCTCCCCAAAGCCCCATCTCCAAATACCATCAGAGTGGGGATTAGGGATTTAACATATGATATTCTTTGTCCAGAAGGGGGCAACACAATCCAATCTATAGCACTTTTTAATTTAAACATTAAAAAAAGTAATTTAATTTATGTTGAGGGGGGGGGCACAGAGAAAGAGAGAGAGAGAACCCCAAGCAGGCTCTGCACTGGTGCAGAGCCCATCTGGGGGCTTGAACTCACAGTCCTTGAGATCATGACCTGAGCTGAGAGCAAGGGTTGGATGCTCAGCCCACTGAGCCACCCAGGTGTCCCTTATTTAAACATTTTTGAAAATCAAGCTAGGGGCACCTGGGAGGCTCAGTCAGTTGAGCGTCCAACTTCCGCTCAGGGCATGGTCTTGCGGTCTGTGAGTTCGAGCCCTGCGTCGGGCTCTGCTGGCAGCTCGGAGCCTGGAGCTGCTTCGGATTCTGTGTCTCCTTCTCTCTCTGCCCCTCCCTTGCGCTCTCTCTCTCTCTCTCTCTTTCAAAAGTAAATAAACATTAAAAAATTTTTTTAAATGAATAAAAATTTAAACACTGTTCTAAAAATATCTTAAGAAGTACTATATATCTTTGAAAAGACATAATCAAAGATACAGTACTTCCAGTTTTTGAACAAAATGGTTTCATAAAAATAAAAAAATTTAAAGAATTGTAATGTTTATTTACTTTTGAGAGAGAGAGCATGAGCAGGGGAGGGGCAGAGAGAGAAGGAGGCAGAGGATCTGAAGGGAGCTCCATGCTAACAGCAGATAGCTCGATGCAGGATTTGAACTCGTGAACTGAGAGATCATGGCCTGAGCTGAAGTCAAATGCTTAACCGACTGAGCCACCCAGGCGCCTCCCCCCCAAAAAAATTTAAACCGGGTATCTCATAGGAATAATTCTTGCCATATGTTATATACATGCATTCCTGAAAAGCTAGATGGCAAACTGACTCAAATTTCAACTGCACTTGGGAAGTTTACTTCCTAAAGATACTCTATATAAAACCTTTTATAAAAGAAAAAAAAAGTCCATCTCAATGAAAACTAGGTGAATAATGGAAAGAAATGCCAGGCTAAAAAGATGTTGGTCTAAGAAAAGATTCCGCCAGCTTTAGGAGTGAATTTTCAAGATGCAACATCCCTGCTCAGTCTAGGATTAAATCCAAGCCAGAGGAACGGAGAAGGGGGTGCTGTTGAGTGGAGCTGCAGTTCTGGATCGCGCCAGAAGGGGCGCCATAACATAGTGAATAAGCGGTGCGGCCCAGGTTACAGGAAACCAGCACCTTCTTAGAACGAGCCAGAAGGCAATCCCTCCTACCTCACAATCAAATCTATAGGCCCTGTGAGCCAGTGATGTCACTTGTAGAGATTTATCCAAGGTACACTTGCACACGTGCAGGAGGATGTATGTACACGGATGTGAATCGCGGTGCTGTGTATAAAGGCAAAGGATTGAACTCAACTAAAGGCAAAGGATTGAACTCAACGTCCGCGGCCCTCCATAGGATCTACACTATGCAGCCAATGAAAAGGATTAAGACATTTGCTGAGCTGAATGTTTACTTTTTTTTTTTTTAATGGTTCTGTTTTCTTTTTTTTTTTAAGTACTTATTTTGAGAGAGCACAAGTGGGGGAGGAGCAGAGAGAGAATTATATTAGTTTCAAGTGTCCAATATAGTGAGTCACCAATTCTATACATGACTCGGTGCTCATCAGGATAAGTGCACTCCTTAATCTCCTTCACCTATTTCACCCATCCCCCCACCCCACTCCCCTCTGGTAACCACCACCGTGTTCTCTACAGAGTCTGTTTTTTTGGGTCCTCTCTCTTTTTTGCTTTGTTTGTTTTGTTTTTGAAATTCCACACATGAGTGAAATCATATGGTATTTGTCTTTCTCTGACTGGCTTGGTTTGCTTAGCATTATGCCTTCCATATCAATGCATGTTGCTGCAAATAGCAAGATTTTATTCTTTTTTTAAAAAATTTTTTAACGTTTATTTATTTTTGAAAGACAGAGATACAGAGTGTGAGCAGGGGAGGGGCAGAGAGAGAGGGAGGGAGACACAGAATCTGAAGCAGGCTCCAGGCTCGGAGCTGTCAGCACAGAGCCCGACGCGGGGCTCAAACTCATGAACCACAAGATCATGCCCTGAGCCAAAGTCGGCCTCTTAACCAACTGAGCCACCCAGGCACCCCAAGATTTTATTCTTTATTTATGGTGAGAAATATCCCACTGTATTCATATACCACTTCTTTATCCATTCATCTGTACATAGACATTTAGGCTCCTTCCATAGTTTGGCTACGATGGACTTTCTTAAAGTTGATTTATTTATTTTTGAGAGAGAGACAGAGAGCAGGGGAGGAACAAAGAGAGAGAGGGGAGAGAGAGAATCCCAAGCAGGTTCCACACCATCAGCGCTGAGCCCAGTATGGGGCCAGAACTCATGAACCCTTAGATCATGACCTGAACCACAGTTGGATGCTTAACCGACTGAGCCACCCAGGCGCCCCAAGATGGACTCTTTTAAGAATAAATGCATTTAGGGGTGGCTGGGGCTCAGTAAGTAAAGCCTCTGTCTCTTGATTTGGTTGCTCCCTCCCTCCAGGCTCCTGTTGGGAGTGAAGCCTGCTTATGATTCTCTCTCTCTGTCCCTCCCCTGTGTGTGCGCGCACTCTCTCTCAAATAAATACATAAATTAATTTAATTAAATGCATTTAAAAATTAACTTTATATCATAACCGGCATAAATGGTGAATCAACATCCCTTACCATGAACAATAACGATTGATCGTATCTGTTGGACCCCAGCGTTCGCATGTAGTCCTCACGCTAACCTAGCAGGCAGGTGCTAGAATTATTACCATCTTACAGAGGAAAGTGGAGCGTGGAGAAGTTGAGTTGCGGAACCATCCCACCAGAGGTAGAGTGGCAGGGTCGGGCTTCACACCCCTGCGGGCGAGCTTCACGCGCCTCTAGATTGGAGGTAACTAACAAATAAAGACAAGGAAAAGCCAACTCGGTAAATCATTCCAGCAGGATCCTGCGGCCATTGGACCGTGAGGCCTGAGCTGTGTGAGAAGAGAGAAGAGCAGGTCGAGGACCCCGCGCCTAGACGACGAAATCAGACGGATGGAAGGGACAGCGCGAAGCGGGGACGGACCGGGCCTGCCCGGCCATGTGCCCTCGCCCTCGCCCGCTCCCGGCCCAGGGGCACCGGGCACCTGCGGGAAGGGCGGGGAGTCCCGGCTCCTTCCTCGCCGCGCCCTCTCCGCCCTCTCCCCGCCTCCTTCCAGGCCTTCCCGAGGCCGCCCCCCCATCCGACGTCCAAGACCCCGCAGGCCCTGCGGCCCCAGAGCCAAGTTCCGCAACAGCGGAGGCGCCCTCGGGCCCCCCACAGCGAAAGTTAGGCGGGAGCCGCCCCGGCCGGGCCCCGGACCCTCGGGTTTCCCGGAAGCTCTACGCGCGGGTGGCACCGCTGTGCCCGGAGCGGCCGCGGTGCCCCGGGGCATCCCCACCCCGCGGCAAGAGCTACGAGGCTACGCGGGGGCCGAGGTGAGCGCGCCGGCCGGGAGGGCTGTCCACCGATCTCCGGTGCAGGCAGGGCCGCGCCGGGCCTCGAACCCGGGACTCTGAGCCCCGGCGGCTCCGAGCACGCGGCCGGGGGCGCCGCAGCGACGGGCGGAGCGGTCGCTGCGCTGGGGCTGCGCCGCTCGGCCGGTGGCGGCGGGAGCGGGGCCGGAGAGCGGGCCCTCTGCCGTCGCCGCCGCCCGAGGCCCCGCGGCCGCGGGGACTTTTATTCTGACACGGCCGGCGCCCGGCTCTGCTTAGTCATGGTGACCTGCGCGCGCTCCGCGCCTCCCCCCGGCGCGCCGCGATGGAGGCGCCCGGGCCTGGGCGACGGAGGCGGAGCTCGAGCGCGGCCATGGCGGGGTGAGTGAGGCGGCCTGCGCACGGGCTGCGGGCGCCGCGGGCCGGGAGTGCCGCGGGGGTCGGGGGACGGGGCGCCGCGGGCCCGGTCGCCCTGGGGTTTCCCGCGGCCCCGCGGAGGGCCAGGAGGGCGCGGCTCGAGTCCTGGCCTTTTGTTGGACGGCGCGACTCGAGGGGTGGCCCGGGAGCTACGCGAGCGGGGCGAGAGGCCCAGGGAGTGCCCCTCGGACCGAGTGCCCGGGAGCCCGGCGCGTCGGGGAGCCTGGTTTGCGCCCGGGGGTTGGCAGTCGAAAGGCTGCGGCAGGGGTCACTTCCTCCCTTCTCCGGGCCTCGGTGGCGGCTCAGGAAGGGCATGCGCAGTCCCCCCACTTAGCCGCTCCGTGGCGGGGTGGGGGGTGTCCAGTGTCCAAGGGGCGCCGTTGACCGACTGGCCGGAGATCAAGGGGCAGGGCAGGGGCCTCAGCCGGGGAGAGGCGGCCAAGCGGCGCCCTGGGCCCGGTGGAGGAGGGTGCCCTGGCAGGCGCAGAGAGGCGGGCAGGCAGCCAGCCGCTCGCTTACTGACCCCTGAGCAGTGCCAGGTCCCGGGCAGGCCGCGGGGGAGGCACAGGAGAGGGTGGGCACCACCGTGACCTACCCAGGGCTCCCTGCCTTCTGAGGCGCGGGGGGCTGAGGGCCAGAGGCTCGCGCCATCCCTCAACAAGCAAGCGGCGGCGCTCATTTCGGTTTCTGACAAGTGCTGCGGGGGGGGGGAATAAAACAGGAAGGAGATGACTGTGCGTGGAGCCCGGGAAAGATAAACGGAGAACCCGGGGAGCCTCCTGCTGATTCCCCCGCACCCCCTGCTCCTCCCTGCAGGACCTTTCAAAACACAGCTCCTGCCCCGGCGCTCCAGACCCCACGGGTTTCATGGAAACCTTCCCTTGAGCAGGCAGTCGCTCTCATTACACTCCTCCCTGAGGCTCCAGATGGTCTCTCTCATTCTGCCTCTGAGCCTTTGCACTTGCTGTTCCCTGTGCCTGGAAAACCCCTTTTCTGTGTATGTACATCCTTCTGGTCTCGGCCCAAACAGAGCCCTGGACTACCTGATTTAAAGTAACTGCCCCAAGTCACACTGTCACAGTGCTGTTGTCCCCCCCCCCTTTTTTGTCATAACCCCAATTTCTATTCAACTCTTATTTTACTTACGGCCCATCCCTCTCCAAACCTCATCTCCGGGGGGAGGGGCACAGTTTATGCGGCACAGTTTATGCCCGCCTTTCTCACTGCTAGTCTCCAGTGCTTAGAACGGCGCCTGGCACACAGTAGATACTCAATAAATGTTGGTGAGGAGAATGAAAGAATGAGCTAGACATGCTCTATCCATCCACTTTTGGCTCAGGTCATGATCTCACTGTCCATGAGTTCAAGCCCCAAGTCGGTCGGGCTCTCTGCTGTCAGCGACAGAGCCCGCTTCATATCCTCTGTCCCCCTCTCTCTCAGCCCCTCCCCCGCTCATACTCCCCCCCCCCTTTCTCTCAAAAATAGACAAACAGAAAAAAATAGACAGGCTCTATCTAGGAAGGGAAGGGAAGCTGGAATGGAGTGAGCGAAGTGAGAGGCATACGGAGGCTGACTGTGTAGGGCTCACTAGGCCATTGAAGAGTTTGGTTTTACTCTTTGTGCCGTAGGGAGTTGTGGGGGGATTCTGAGCAAGGGAGGGACATCATCTGACCCGTGTTTTAAGGTGGACTCTTGGGCTGGTGGGGCCCTGTGGCGGTTAGCACAAACGGACATTGCTTCCCCTGGGCTTGGGAAGGAAAACTGGTCTAGGAGTCGCTTTTATCTTACACAAGGAGGCCTGCCCCCAGGCCCTGCCCCCAGCCCTGTGCTCTCCCTCCTCCAGGCCTCTGAGTGCTCGTGGTGGTGTTGTCCCTTGTCACCTGGAACCCCATGCAGCCGGAACCGAGGCCTAGCGGGGCAGGGGCCCGCACCCGATTCCTTCCCCTGAGGTCACAGCGCCCCGAGGGGGCAGGGGACACGGTGATGTACGCCTCCACCGAGTGCAAAGCCGAGGTGACGCCCTCCCAGCATGGCAACCGCACCTTCAGCTACACGCTGGAGGACCACACCAAGCAGGCCTTTGGCATCATGAATGAGCTGCGGCTCAGCCAGCAGCTGTGTGATGTCACACTGCAGGTCAAATACGAGGACGCGCCAGCCGCCCAGTTCATGGCTCACAAGGTGGTGCTGGCCTCATCTAGCCCTGTCTTCAAGGCCATGTTCACCAATGGGCTGCGGGAGCAGGGCATGGAGGTGGTGTCCATCGAGGGCATCCACCCCAAGGTCATGGAGCGCCTAATTGAGTTTGCCTACACGGCCTCCATCTCCATGGGCGAGAAGTGCGTGCTCCACGTGATGAACGGCGCCGTCATGTACCAGATCGACAGTGTCGTCCGCGCCTGCAGCGACTTCCTGGTGCAGCAGCTGGACCCCAGCAACGCCATTGGCATTGCCAACTTCGCCGAACAGATCGGTTGCGCCGAGCTGCACCAGCGCGCCCGCGAGTACATCTACATGCACTTCGGAGAGGTGAGTGATGGGAGGAGGCATGAAGGCGGGGCCTGGGGGGCGGTATCGGAGGGACCCGGGACAGACGCATGGACATCCCAGTCTCCCCTTGAGGTGTGAAGGGTCAGATCAGGGAGCTGGAGAAAAACGGGGTTCCAGGGTGACTCTGGGAAACAGCCGAGGAAAGCGAGAGCTCCATGGGTCCATCTTCATGGGTCACTGACTTCTCTGGGGTCAAGGGTGCAGTGAACCTGACAGCAGCTCAACCCTGGGGTGCGCGGAGCGGGGCCCAGTAATTCGGGCAGTCAGCAGATATTTGTGGAACACCCGTGACACGCTGCCTACCTCAGATGTGACCCTTATATGGGTTTTCTTTGGTCCACGCAGCATTGTCCTTACACTGTTCTTGGTTTCATTTTCATTTTTAAGTGGAGGAAGTTGTGAACAGAAAATGACAGATTCCTTGTAAAATCACAACGTTGAGCCCAAATTCTTGGGTGGCAGCCACCAGAGGCCGTGCCCTTGGGATGACGATAATTATAAGTGTTTGTTGAGCACTTGGCGGGCCAACCCCTGTTCTAAGTGATTTCCATTCTTCAAAGCATTGGATTTTCTCAACTATCCTATGAGGAAGTACCACCCTTAGGTCTGGCCCGAGAGGGCTGCACCCCAAGCCCAAAGCCTTGGGGAGTCCTGTGCTTTAAGAGTGCCTTCCTGGATACTGTCTTAAAAAAATTTTTTTTTTTAATGTTTGTTTATTTTGAGGGAGAGAGTGTGAGCAGAGGAGGGGCAGAGAGAGAGGGAGACACAGAATCTGAAGCAGGCTCCAGGCTCCGAGCCGTCAGCACAGAGCCTGATGCAGGGCTCGAACCCACAAGCGAGATCATGACCTGAGCTGAAGTTGGACACTCAACCGAGCCACCCAGGCGCCCCCTTCTTCCTGGAAATTTTCAAAGTCCTCCTCCAGTGGTTGGGATCAGCTGGGGTAGATACTGCCTTGGTTCCCATTTCTCTCCTGAAGGGACGGATGTTCTCCTCCTGTCTGCCCCCGCATGTGGGGTTGACCGGATGCCCTGAGGACCTCTGGCATTAGTCCTAGGGCCTCTGGCTTCCAGGAAGGTGGCCGGTGAGCAGGGCTTTCCCACACACCCGCATAACGTTTCTTTAAAGGGATTGCGTGGGCTTGGGGTACCAGAGCATTGGTGACGTGCTGATGTGGGGTGACCGAAATTATTTTTATAGGCTGGTACCCGACAAGAAATACTTGCCCGGGGCCCTGTACCCCCTAGTATGTAGCTGGCTACCTAGCCCGGCTGTGAAGTAGCTGCTAGTACAGACTCCCTTTTACCGAGGAAGAAAACCAAGGCATGGAGCGTTTCAGGTATTTTGTGCAAGCAAGGTCACCTGCTTAGAAAGTAGTGGGCCAACTTGTAGCTCAGGCTTCTTCTTTAGAGCCTACACTTCTCTAGAATATTCTAGTGCTATCACTTTTTCCTTTTTAGTCAATCTACCCTTTTGAAAAAGTAAGGTCAGGGGCGCCTAGGTGGCTCAGTCAGTTAAGCGGCTGACTCTTGGTTTCAGCTCTGGTCGTGATCTCATGGCTTCATGAGTTCGAGCCCCGCGTCAGGCTCTGCGCTGACAGTGCAGAGCCTGCTTGCGACTCTCTGTCTCCTCCTCGCTCTCTGCCCCTCCCCCACTTGCACTGTCTCTCTTAAAATAAAAAAAGAAACTTGAAAAAAGGAAAAGGAAGTCCGTTCAAAAAAAAAACAAAAAAAGGTAACCCTGTAGGTCAAGCACCAAATGATACAAAAAGATACGTAGCACATCGTGTCTTTGCCGTTTACCTGACTCCTCACATACTATATGCCCGGCATGTAGCATCAGCTCATTTAATCTTTGCCACCTATGAGGTTCACACCCTTCGAGTCCCCGTTTCACAGAACAGGCCACCGGGTTGTCCGAGGCAGGCTGCGTGGCTTGTCCCGAGGTGAGGCCGCGTTGCGGGGGTCAGGGGAGCGGCCCGCAGGGGTCGGTCTGCCACAGTAGTGCCCTTTGCAGGTGGCCAAGCAAGAGGAGTTCTTCAATCTGTCCCACTGCCAGCTGGTGACCCTCATCAGCCGAGACGATCTGAACGTGCGCTGCGAGTCCGAGGTCTTCCACGCCTGCATCAACTGGGTCAAGTACGACTGTGAGCAGCGGCGGTTCTACGTGCAGGCGCTGCTCAGGGCTGTGCGGTGCCACTCGCTGACCCCCCACTTCCTGCAGATGCAGCTGCAGAAGTGTGAGATCCTGCAGTCGGACTCCCGCTGCAAGGACTACCTGGTCAAGATCTTCCAGGAGCTTACGCTGCATAAGCCCACGCAGGTGATGCCCTGCCGCGCCCCCAAAGTGGGCCGGCTCATCTACACCGCCGGCGGCTACTTCCGCCAGTCACTCAGCTACCTGGAGGCCTACAACCCCAGCGACGGCACTTGGCTCCGACTGGCAGACCTGCAGGTGCCCCGCAGCGGCCTGGCCGGCTGCGTGGTGGGCGGGCTGCTGTACGCCGTGGGCGGCCGCAACAACTCGCCCGACGGCAACACCGACTCCAGCGCCCTGGACTGCTACAACCCCATGACCAACCAGTGGTCGCCCTGCGCCCCCATGAGCGTGCCCCGCAATCGGATTGGGGTCGGGGTCATCGACGGGCACATCTATGCCGTCGGTGGCTCCCATGGCTGCATCCACCACAACAGTGTGGAGAGGTGAGCGGCAGGGCCCGGAGGGGTGGGCTCCGGGGGTCCCCTTGCTGACAGGTCCCAGCCCACTGGGATTGGGAGACTGCCCCTGTCGCCGAGTGCCTGTCTCTGTGCCCCGCCTTTCAGGGAGTGGAAGCGGCAAGGTGAAGCTGAGTTCCTGGGAGATGTATGGTCGGGGACCTTGGATGACGTGTCTGGGCCCAGGAACTGCCTACAGGGCTGTCACAAACCCACACAGCTCTTTTTCTGCAGATCTGGAAAGAGTTCTGTTATTTTAAAGTTACTGTAAAATGCTAATTTTGTCACCGTGACCCCTCGCTGCCATCTGCCTCAGAATTGCCATACTAAACAGATGTATGAGGTGTTCAGTGTGGAAGGTGCCCCTTGGATATGGTAGCCTTGTGCAGTGCACAACTGCATGGCGACCCTGCGTTTAGAGGCTGAGTATTTTGGGCATTCTGCTCTTGCACAGCCGGCCCTCTGCCTTCTCCTCTTCCAGAAGTGTGATCCAGGATACAGTTCTCACCCGGAGAACTTGTCAGAACAAACTCCCTAGCCCGCTGCTGGAGACCTGGCTTCGGTGGTGGGTCTGGAGTGAGGCTGGGCAACGGGAATTTTAAGTGAACCCCACACTTTGACAAAAACCATCCTCCGTGGTAGCCTAGTTGCTCGAATTAGGACTCTGGTGTCCTAGGAGGCTGGGTCCAGCCCCAGCTCCACGTCCTTGGCGACCCTGGACGTGCCATTTCATCCCTCTGCACTTCCGTCTTATCATCTGGACAGGATGGTAAGGAGGACACCTGCCCGACAGGCGAGGTGGGGCTTTGATGAGATGACACGAGCAGTGCTCAGCACAGGACCAGCAGTGGCGTGGCCACTGGAGTCCAGCAGACGTGCCCGTAGCCTCGAGCAGATGCCGGCTCTGAACCTCGGTGTCCCTCAGAACAGCTAGGAGGATGGAAGAGCTTGGGCGCCTACGGAACCGGCCGAATATTGGGTCCCAGTAAGTGTTCCACCAAGGTCAGCCGTGACCGCCATTGTCATCGTTATTTCCCTGCAGGTATGAGCCGGAGCGGGACGAGTGGCACCTGGTGGCCCCCATGCTGACGCGCAGGATCGGGGTGGGAGTGGCCGTCCTCAACCGTTTGCTCTATGCCGTCGGGGGCTTCGACGGGACAAACCGCCTCAACTCAGCCGAGTGTTACTACCCAGAGAGAAACGAGTGGCGGATGATCACCCCCATGAACAGCATCCGAAGCGGGGCAGGTGGGCGGGGCCGCCGCCGTGAGGGGCGCGTGGAGCGACGCCCTCCCACCCCTGGGGAGGAGACTCGTACGACCCCGGTGGGGGGGGGGGACGCTTCCTGTTTCGGTCTTAGACCCCGTGGCCCCCACAGGAGAGGCTGGTTCTGATGGAGTCTCTCGCGCCTTTGTTTCTGGAGGGGTCCCCGCAAGAGGGGGGCGGGGAGTGGGGAGGGCGCGCCCAAGAAGGTGGTGGCTGGGGCCCCCGACGCCAGGCCCCGGCCTCAGGCTCTGCGTGGTGCGGTTTAGGAGTGTGTGTCCTGCACAACTGTATCTATGCTGCGGGGGGCTATGATGGCCGGGACCAGCTGAACAGCGTGGAGCGCTATGACGTGGAGACGGAGACGTGGGCCTTCGTGGCCCCCATGAAGCACCGGCGAAGCGCCCTGGGGGTGACCGTGCACCAGGGAAGGATCTACGTGCTCGGTGAGGCCCCGGGGGCAGGCGCCTGGGGGGGAGCAGACTGCGCAGCCCCGTCCTGGGGGGGGTGCACTCAGATCGCAGCAGGAAGGCTTCCGGTTCCCTCCCCCTCTTCCCTTCCCCTGTGGCCTCAGAGCGGGTGACCGCGTCCCCTGCTCGCCCCGCAGGAGGCTATGACGGCCACACGTTCCTGGACAGCGTGGAGTGCTATGACCCAGACACCGACACCTGGAGTGAGGTGACCCGCATGACGTCTGGCCGGAGCGGGGTGGGTGTCGCCGTCACCATGGAGCCCTGCCGAAAGCAGATCGACCAGCAGAACTGTACCTGTTGAGCCACTTTTGTTTCTTGGGCAAAAAAACCCGGGTCCGGTTGAGAGTATTGTTGTTTTTGTACAAAAACCAGGGACAAAAGGAAAAGGTGACAGAGCCAGTGCTTGTCCTCCCAAGATGGGAGGTTGGGACGCCTCGGTGTTAAAATGACAACCAGAAAGCAAAGGAGGCCAGAGTGGCTCCCACGAGCCCGTCAGAGTAGTCCCAGGAATGTCCAAGAGAGCCTTTCTGGGAAGGGGGTGCATGAAGGGCAGGGTCCCAGGAGAGAGGCCCCTGCACCCACTACCTGAGCACAGGCCTGGGGCCCCCGTCCCAGCAGCCGCCACCTCCCTGTGGGGTGAAAGCAGGGGCTGAGGTCAGGCCAGTGTTTGTTCCTTGTGTCTCTGTGATTGGTTCCTGGAGGCCTGGGAAGGCGCCGACTGAGGCCTCGAGGGGTGAGGCCTCTGTGGAGGTCTGGACCCCAGGGATGGCCCTGTACATAGAAACCACTGGATATCTCTGCCCTGGACAGTCATTTTGTTGATAAGTAACCATATAACTTTCCAATGAAAATAAAGAACAAACTAACTAGTGTCTTCCCCCCTCCTGGGCTCTCAGCTGGAGGTCTCGAACCCGGGGACAGAAAGGCGGCTTCTGAAATGTATTCAAGTCTTTGATTTCGACTTTGACTTTGAAACCAGCCCGTTCTCTCTTCCCATCAAATCTTGACATGTAGGGCGTCTTTCTCCCCATAGGCAAGCCACACAGGGCTCACTTGGTCACTTTCGGCTGCTTTGAAGACAATGACCCAACCCCCTGACACCTCTCGCAGGGCTCCCTGGAACTCTATTTTAAGGCAGACCATCCCCAACATGCCTTCCAAGTCGGTGAAAATCCATCCAGTCATTCTTACGTCTTCAGTAATACAGACTGAGCCTTTTATTTTGGCTCCTGGGTATTAAAAAGACAAAGGGGTTCTTGGGAATGTTCTCAGCCTAAGGCCTCTGTATAGCCTGGTCTCTTCTAAACAGTTCCCGTGAAGGCGTATGGCCTGGATCTCCCTCTCTCTCTCTCTCTCTCTCTCTCTTTCTCTCCTCTCTCTCTCTCTTTCTCTCTCTTTTAATTTATTTTAGAGCACGCACGCAGGGGAGAGGGAGAGAGAGAATCTTAAGCAGGCTCCACGCTTGGTGCGGAGCCCAACGAGGGGCTTGATCCCACGACCCTGGGATCACAACCTGAGCCGAAATCAAGAGTCGGACGTTCAGCCCACTGAGCCCCCCGGGCGCCCCTGGCCTGGATCCCTTCTGAAGCCGATTAACTCGGTTTGTGCGGGGAGAGTGGAGCAACGAAGAATGAAGTCTCCTCTCAACTGTCAGGAATTTCCGAGGTTCTCCCAAGTAGCCGAGGGAGGGAACGCTTGGTTCCTTCCCTCCAGGGAAAACCTAACGCCCCATCTCTGCAGCTTCATTCCCTCAGTCCACCTGAAGGTGGTCTCGGTTGGGCCGCTGCCTGGGTCCAGTTCCTAGGGATTTTATGGAACAAGAAAATAAATACGTTGGCTGCCTTGAGTGGATGGGGGAGGACCAGGAACTGTAAACGTCACACGCGGATAGCCTTTTAGCTCCACCAAGCGTGGAGCCTACACGGTGTTTGTTCTTCCAGAGTGCTGGCAGCTAGGACGGGCAAGCCTGAATTCTTTCCAGATGGAGGTCCAGAGAAGTGACTTGCCCAAGGTCACGTGGCCACTAAGTGGCCAAGGCCAGATTGGGCTGTAGTGCGCACCTGGGCAGCCACGCCACGCTCTGCCACTGCGTTTGCGAGAAGGGATAGGAGGTCCCGTGGGGTCCGTGTGTAGATCAGTGAAAGTTCTGGAAAGAGTGACCTCATCTAGCGTCAAGAGGAATTTGCATGTGATTCAGGTACTGGAAGCCACATGGCCTATCCCAGAGTGGCGTCTCCTTCCAGAGGGGCCACCGGCCTGGTCTGGAAGTCAGGCTTAGGTGATTCAGTAAAGCAGTGTGGGAATCAGCAGTCAGGTGGCATTTCTTATCTGCAGAAATGGTGCTTGGGACATCCTTGGGGCACCAGGCCCCGTGTAAGCCGTGGGCCCAACAAGGCTCAGTGTTTACATTCCCTTTCAAACTCCGCCAAAACCGCCGATCAAAAAGGACCTTACCGTGCCAGGCCCTGGGGCGACGGTAGCGAACAGGCCCCCAGTGACCCCTGCCTTCACGGAGGTTACGGCCTAGCAGAGGAGCAGAGTGACCACCTCGTCCTGGTTTGCCCAGGACATCCCCAGTTTGAACACCGAAAGGCTGGCATCCCAGAGCCCCTCAGCCCCTCAAAAACTGGGTCAACTCTACGGGTAAGCCAGGAGCCAAAGCAACGTCCCAGCCGTGCGAGGTGACGGGTGGCTGAGGGTCATGGTCAGGTTTGCATTTGAAAGTCGATGGCTCCGGAAGCTAAGCGGACAGGGCTTGGCTGGGGCCTGGCGGGCGCCAGAGAGGGCCAAGCGGCTGTGGCGTTAGCCTGGCGGTTTGGATCCGCTTGTGGGAGTGGAGAGAAGTCGAACCTACAGGTGGAGAGACTGGCTCGGTAAGAAGGGCAGAGAATTAGGAATGTTCTGGGTGGCCTCAACCTCCTGCAGCCAGGGGCAGAGAACCTCTGAGGGGGCTGCAGTTCCAGAAGGGAAGGGCCAGGTCACGTGTGAGGCCTCGAGATGCAACTGTTTGAGGAAAGTACACAGTCCTCTTCGAATGGCTGCTCTAGCAGACCTGAAGTGAGGTGTTCAGACAGAGTCAGGAACAAACGAGACACTGCCTCTTTCTCATACAGCTAGAGTTCATTATCACAGAATGCATGTGTAATGAAGCTCAAAGGTTAGCTCTCCGAAGGCCAGGAGCTCGACCTAGGTCAGAGGCCCCGAGAAAGCACTGTTGAGGAAGTGGCTTTCTCACAGAAATCCAAAGGAACTGATAGTGTAAACCAGGTGAGGAAGGGAGGGGCAAGATTCTGGAGAGGAAGCATCACATGCCAAGGTCCTGAGGCACTGGGAAGCAAGTCTGGATGAAGCTCAGAGGGAGTAGGAACCTGGTGTCAAACAGGGCCCCGTGGGCCATGCTCATTTCTCTTTGTTAAATGCCTAAGTATTACCTTAAAAAAAATTAGAGCATTATAAAACTGAAATATTACTCTCTCTCCATTCCAGCCCCCTCTAAAAAAAAAAAATCAAAAACATAAAATGCAGTAATGTTCTGTATTTCCTTACAAAAATGGCATAATGTTGCCTGTACTATTCTGCAACTTGTTTTTCCCCCTCAGACTTCTAGATCTTTCTATCTGTGATGTCACATTCCTTTTACAGCCACCCATGTTCTGTTTTATCTCTTTCACTACTGACAGACTTTTAGGTCTTTTTGTTTCTCAGAAGTACAGATAAGGATGACATGCCTACTCTTAACCATGTCTCCTTGGGCACAAATGTGTATATTTCTCTAGAAGGCTAAGAGGTGGAACTTACTAGATCGTAGGCTAAGCACAGCTTTCCTTAGATTGTCCTGCCAGATCGTCCTCCAAAGTGGTTGTAACAAATCCTATCCTTACTGCTTCTAGAAGTTCTTTATAAATTTCACACAGATTTATCACTCCTTCTTGGTGTTAGCCCTTTTGTGTCATATTTAAGAAGGACTTTTGGTTCTTGCCATTTTCTGCAGCTTTCTACCCATTTGCTAAGTTGTTGTTTCCTGCCCACGTATTGTTTCTGCCTTAGTTAACCAGACTGTTTTTGTTGGTTCTGTGAAAATCAAGAATCCCGAATAATAGAGAAATTAAGAAATTTCTGTAATATTTTCCCCTCAGATATTAAGTTTTGTTTTTGTGCTATTTTTAAACCCAACAGGAATTTGTTGGTATGTATGATGTCAAGTAGGAATTAAAATTTTTTTTTTGTATGGATAGCAATTGCTGCTCAACCTTTTATTCTTCAAACTGTTTCTTGACTCATTAATTCTTTATACATAGTTTTGAAATGCTATCCCCATCATATACAAAATTCTCATATATGCATGGGACCTCTCTTCTGTTTTATTGACTCTACTGTTTTACCTAAATATCCATTTTTGCATCAATTTCATCATTTTAATTACTACAGTTTTATAACATGTCTTAATATAGAGAATAAATCCCTTCTCCCTTTTTCTATTAAAGAAAAACCTGAGCTATTCTGTTATTGCATTATTTATTCCTGTGATGAATGAAATTCCATAAAAAATCAAAATTTTAATGGGTTGCATTAAAATTATTGAGTTGGGGAAAAATAACATTTTTACAGTATTAGGTCTCTCAGTTCATGAACTTGATATATCTCTTTAGGGAAGTCTTCTCTCCTGTCCACAGGAAAGCTTTGTACTTTCTCCACAAAAGGCTTTATTCATGAGAATTTTATAGGTCTGGTTGCTGTTGTCAGTGAGATCTTTACTCTTTGATCCTTTAAAATTGGTACTTCTGGTATATGGGAAAGTGGTTGATCTACTGATCTTCTACCTGTTTCTTTCTACTTTTCTTTTTTTAGCAGATAACTAAATCACCTGCAGATAATGATAGTTGTAATGTCACCTTTTCCAATAGTTACACCACTCATTTCTTTTCCTTGCCTTCTAGCATTAGCTAAGACCTTCTGTGAAATGTTGGTTAGTTGTGGTAATAGTGGGACAATTGTCTTATTACTTAAAAAAAAAAAAAAAGTTTTATTTAAGTAATCTCTACAGCCAGTGGGGGGCTCAAACTCACGACCCAGATCAAAAGTCACACACTCCTCTGTCTGAAACATCCTGTCTTATTCCTAATAATAAGGTGACTGCTTCTGATGGGCCACTGTTACATCAGATGTTTGCCAAAAGACTTTCTGTAATCTAAACCTTCACTTTTGCTGGAACTTTCCTCAAGTTCAGGAAGCTCCCTTCTATATCCAGTTTGCCACATTGTTGTTGTTGTTATTTTAAATCGTAAATGGATGTTGAATTTTCCAGAAGTCTCTCATTCAATTGCATCCCAAGAAATTGCATTCCTAACAAATTCCCAGTTGATGCTGATTCTGCCTGTCCAGGGACCACACTGCCAGACATACTGGTGTGGACCAAGAACAACGGGGGCGCCTGGGGAGCTCAGTCAGTTAAGCGGCCAACTTTGGCTCAGGTCATGATCTCACAGCTGGTGAGTTCGAGCCCCGTGTCGGGCTCTGTGCTGACAGCTCAGCACCTGGAGCCTGCTTCAGATTCTGTGTCTCCTTCTCTCTCTGCCCCTCCCTCACTCAGGCTCTGTCTCTGTCTCTCTGTCTCTCAAAAAATAAACATTATCTGTCTCTCTGTCTCTCAAAAAATTAGAGACATTAGACAAGAACATTAGAACAAGAACAACAGGTTGAAGGCACATTCCAAGAAACATTTGAGGAGTAAATGCAAGAGAAGCCCCAAGAAACATAACAACAGCAGGAAATCATGAGGAAAACTAAGAAAAGTATAGTGTCACATAAGCTAAGTGGAGAAAAAATCGAGCACAAAAAGTTTTAAGGAATAACGCTGTGAAATGCAAAGAGGGGGGCACCCGGGTGTCTCAGAGCATCTGACTCTTGATTTCGTCTCAGGTCATGATCCAAGGGTCATGGGATCGAGCCCCATATCAGGCTCCACGCCTAGCGTGGAACCTGCTTAAGATTCTCTCTCCTTCTCTGTCCCTCCTCTACTTGTGTGCACAAGACTGCTCTCTCCAAGAAGGAGAGAGAGACAGAAAGGAAGAAAAAAAAATTAAAAGAAAAAAAAAAGAAAAGGAATGAGGAAGGAAAGAAAGAAAAGAGAAAGGAAGGAAGGAAGATAGAAAGAAATGCAAAGAAGTTCAGAAAGATAGAGCCCTACAAATGCCCACTGGGTTTGGGGACTGGAAAGTAATCTCGCTGAGAACCACGTTAGTAGCACTGTGAGCGTAAAGCAATAGATTCCTTCAATAAATGTTTATGGAGCGGCTTCTTGGAGGCTGAGAAGACAACCCCGAGCTGGTGAAGGCAGCTGAGGAAGAGAACGTCTCTTTTGGGACACCTGGGTGAGAAGAGGCAGAAAAAGACTGGATGAAAGCTAGAGGGACACAAAGGACAGGGACGGTTTGGGGTTTTGGTTTTGAGATTCGGAAGACAGAGCATGTTTCCGAGCTGAGGGGACTTCTCGGTAGGGAAAGCTGTATCAAAGATAAAGGCGAGGGGCACCTGGGGGGTTCAGTCGGTTAAGCGCCCGACTTCCCGACTTCGGCTCAAGTCATGATCTCACGGTTCGTGGGTTCGAGCCCCGCGTCAGGCTGTGTGCTGACAGCTCAGAGCCCTGGAGCCTGCTTCAAATACTGTGTCTCCCTCTCTCTCTGCCCCTCCCCTGCTCATGCTGTCTCTTTCTCTCTCAAAAATAAATAAAACATTAAAAAAAGTTTCAAAGATAAAGGCGAAAGAGGAAGGATTCATAGTGATGGTAAGCAAACAACTTCCCACTCACAATCGTGGACAACGTTAGCTCTGGGAAGGGCACTGTCGTTCTGGATGCTACAGTCCCTTGCTTTGTGCGATACAACGTGCCTTCCACTCAATATCTTCTCCCTTGGGTGTGCGTTCTGGTTTTAAAATATAAATGTTAGTGGAAATAAATATAGCAGAAGATAGATTTAAGGAGGAGGAAAGAATACCCTAGGATCCACGGACTAGGCTCGAGACTCCTATCTGGCACTTACTTAATGCAATTCCCTTCTGCGCCTGGTTTTCCTCATCTGTAAAATGGGGATAATGACAGGGCGTAGCACCTGGCACACAGTAAGAACACAATAAATACAGTAGTATTGATAGGAACGAGGTAAGCACTGGAAACCTGATTTGCTAACATTAATCGGAATGATCAAGGTTGTTAAAGTTGGCACAATGGTAACGTTTAATGACGTCAGAGCACTTTGTCAGCATTACTTAAAATTCCTCACTGGCTCTTGTTACCTGTGAAAACTCAGGGCTTCCACCAACCCATCCGCCTTAGTTTTGTTCGGTAGCTCCCCCAAACCCTCTGGGCTGATACAGGAGGTGTGGGCCAGACAGGAATGCAGCGCCCTCTTGTGGGCATCAGGCAAAAAAAAAGGAACTATTTCCAGAGAAGAAGAGCTAGAAAAGGCACAGGATGAGTGCAGCCCAGGGTGTAGAATTACCTTTGGCTTGTTCCGATTTTTTATTTTGATTGTTTTTAATTTTTTTAATGTTTATTTATATTTGAGAGAGACAGAGACAGACAGAGCATGAGCAGGGGAGGGGCAGAGAGACAGGGAGACACAGAGTCCGAAGCAGGCTCCAGGCTCCGAGCTCCCGGCACAGAGCCCGACGCGGGGCTCGAACCCACAAACCGTGAGGTCATGACCTGAGCCGAATGTGGATGCTCAACCGACGGAGCCGCCCAGGCGCCCCGTTTAGCGGGAACGTTTAAACTGCGCTGCCCGAGGCTCACTCCAGCTGCCTCTTCGCCTTCACTTGCTCGTAGCTTCACGATCAGGGAAGAGGAAGAGCCTTAGCCAAGGAGCTGGCGGGCGACGGCGTCTCAGCTCGGGCAGGTGCATCTCTTTCATTCCCACTGGGCGTCGTCCCTCCTATCACGTGTCACCCTCCCTGGTCATCTCAGGCCCTCGAAGGATTCCCGAAGTGAGGAGTTAGGGCAGGGGCAGCAGGCGCTTGGCTGCCCACCGCGATCCAGGCACCGTGTAGGGACAGCTGGGCGCAGGCGGCCGCTGCCCCCGCGGCCTGCAGTCAGCTGGGCGCCAGACCGGGACTGCGCCTTGACGGACCGCCAGAGGCCCGAGGGGGAGGCCAAGTCCTAAGGCCTCAGGTCGGAATTCCTGTTCTCCTCTGCCTCGTTCACCCCTGATGCGCATACGGGAACGGCGCACGGACGGAACACTGACCGGACGGACGGACGGACGGACGGACAGCCTCCGCGGGGCTTCGGGGTTTGCCAGCTCTGGGGGCTCCGCCTTTGAGGACTTCGGTTCACCCCAAGGCCTCGCTCTCTGACCCTTCGCATCCGATCTCTTGGGACCTCATGGGCCCTCAGTAGTCCCTCTTCCAGGTGACAGTCCCACACACATCCGATCCCTCCGTGAGGTCCTGCCGACCACGGCGGCGACACTGATACTGACACAGCGATCATCACTATTTCCGGGCCGCTTTAGAGCCTTCCTGCGCCCATTTTAGCAGAAACAGCCCCCGTTCCTTAAACAACTTCCCAGGTGACACGGTGCGTTCCTGGGCCAGCGGGTGCCCCCCCACCACACTTTGGGGGCGGCGATGGGTCTTGCCTTCTCCCTCTCCCCCGGGACACCCCAGCCTTCGGTCTGCACAAATTGCAGAGAAAAGGGGGGGCGACACTCCTTGGGGTCGGCCAAGGGGACACCGGCGCGGCGCGAGGCCCCTTCTCGGCAAGGAACACTGGGGACACTTGGGAGGGGGGAAGGACATGAGAGGGGACGCCCTCAGGAAGAAGGATGACGCTTGGGTCCCTAAGGAGAGACGAGGCTGGGGCCCCTCGGGGAAGGGGCTGACACCCGCGTCCCCTCAGGAAGGGCTGAGAGAGCGGGGTCCACCTGAGGAAGTGGCTCTCGCAGGAAAGAGGAGGGAGGACGCTGGGGTCTTCCTCGCGAAAAGGCAACGGCTCAGGGGTCGCGCTCAGGAAAAAGGATGGGGGCGCCTGGGTGGCTCGGTCAGTTAAGCATCGACTTCGGCTCAGGTCATGATCTCATGGTTCAGGAGTTCGAGCCCCACATGGGCTCGGTGCGGACAACTCAGACCTGGGGCCTGCTTCGGATTCTGTGTCTCCCTCTCTCTCTGCCCCTCCCCCACTCGTGCTCTGTCTCTCAAAAATTAAAAAAAAAAAGTTACAAAAAATGTAAAAAGGAAAAAGGGTCGACCTCTAGGGGCCCCCTAGGGAAGGGGGAAATGACGCCAGGGTACTCTCAGGAAAGGAGGTTGACGTTGGGGTCCCCTTAACAAGTGAGAACGATGCTGGGGTCACTCTCAGGGAGTGACGCCAGGACCCCTCACCCTTCTCGGGGTTCGTCGCACTTGCGGCAGTCGGAGAGCCTCCGCTCGCTCAGCTCCAGGGTTCCTCAGGCGAAGCGGCCGCGTCTCTCATTGGCCGCCTTCTCGGCCAATGACAGCCAGGACAGCCAATAGCAGCACAGGGGGAACTAGCCCGCGTGTCCTCGCCCCGCCTTCCACGCGATCTGCGCGTGCGTATCTTTCTGCCCCCAGGTCTTTCCCCATGGGCGGTGCTTGGGGGCGGGGAGCTCCTAGTCCCGCCTCCTTCCCAGCCTGTGACCCGTTTATCATAGTCCCTACTTTACAGGGCTGTTGTGCGAATTCAGTGCGACAATTTACGTACAACAAGCAATGCCTGGCACAAACTAATCCGAGCAGTTATTTGCATTTTACAGGGAGGGAAACCGAGGCACAGAGCGAGGAAGTTACCTGCTCGACTAACCCAGTCATTAGCTGAAGATGTGGGAACTAGAATCCAGGCAAGCTGAATTCCGAGTCTGTATGCTTAAATACCGGTATTTCTTTACCCTGATTATAAAATAGCCTTCCCCTTGATTATAAAAATGACCTGCTCACTGCTAAGAGTCAGAAAATGTCCTAGACTACAGAACAGAAAATACACATCTCTCTTAATCCTACCACTGGAGACATCATTAATATTTTGATGAACAAACTGCCTCTTTTAGTACAGCTTCTTTTAGTAGGATCATATAATGCAGAACATTTTGAAGTCTGTTCTTCTCACTATAAACATGTTGTCATTTCAATGAAATGTGGACCCTCCTCATTGTTTTTCCCCACCTCATTGGTTTTTAATGGCTCATATTCTTGCACTGTACAGATGAAGCATAATTTAATGACGCTCTAATGTTGGACATTTTAAAATAACAGCTCTTCACTATCCTGACCAATACTAGAATGGGCATTTTGTGCCTTCATCTTTAGGTTTTTGTCCAGATGTCTCTTTAGGATAAATATTTTAAAAACTGCAATGGCTGGGTCAAACTGCATGCAGTTATGTTTTTAATAAATATTGTCAGACCACTCTTGGAAAGCCATATGTGCCATCTTCCACCAACACTAATGAGCTATGAAAGTGCTTTGTCCACACCAGGATTGTCCATCTTTTCATTATTTGCCAAGTAGATTAAAAATATATGTATTTTAGGGGCACCTAGCTGGCTTAGTCAGTGGAGCATGCGACTCTTGATCTCTGGGCCATGAGTTCAAGCCCCACATTGGGTGCAGAGCTGACTTAAAAAAAAAGAAAAGTAGGGGCGCCTGGGTGGCTCATTCGGTTAAGCGTCCGACTTCGGCTCAGGTCATGATCTCACAGTTCGTGGGTTCGAGCCCCGCGTTGGGCTCTGTGCCGACAGCTCGGAGCCTGGAGCCTGCTTTGGATTCTGTGTGTGTGTGTCTCTCTCTGCCCCTCCCCTACTCATGCTCTGTTTCTGTCTCAATAATAAATAAACATAAAAAATTAAAAAAAAAAAAAAAAGAAAAAGAAAAGTAGCCGGGCGCCTGAGTGGCTCAGTCGGTTAAGCGTCCGCCTTTGGCTCAAGTCATGATCTCATGGCTGGTGGGTTCGAGCCCCGTGTGGGGCTCTGTGCTGAATGCCTGATCAGAGCCTGGAGCCTGCTTCAGATTCTGTGTCTCCTTCTCTCTCTGACCCTCCCGCTCATGTTCTGTCTCATTCTATCTCTCAAAAACTAAATAAGTGTAAAAAAAATAAAAATTTTAAAAAAGTAGCAATGATAATGAAAGTATCAGACCGTTATCAGGCACTTAACACTGTGCAAAGGACAATAGGTGAAGTGAGGTCTCTGCCTTATTTCCTCAACAGGGTGAGATCACTTCCTGGCCTCAGTTTCCTCATCTGTAAAAGGGAGCCTGTAATAGTACACCTCAAGAACTGCCGGAGAGCCAGTAAGATAATCCACCTAATGAGTTTAGCACAGGGCACAGCCCTCTAAAGGCTGGAAGAGGCAGAGCCATTGTGCCAGACCCAAGTAGCTTGCAAGTGGCTGATGTCAACTTGAACTTGAACCAGCTCCACCCCTTCCCCAGGTCTCCCTGTCCTATTCAGATTACAAGGCCTTGCTGCTGTGCCCCACTGCCCTTGGTCACCTTTGCCTGAGGAAAGATGAACTCCCCACTGCAAGGATTTTAAAGAGCCAGCTGATGGTCACATGCCCACCTCTGCCCTTTGACCCACATTCTCTGCCTGTGACAGTGTCCCAACAGAGGAGGCATTTGGGACATCCTGCCTGCACTTGGGGAAACTGAGGTCCAGAGCAAAGAAGTCTCATCAGTCTTCCCCTGCCGCCTGGGATTAGGGCTATCATGTCCTGACCCTCAGCCCGACACCCTTTCCCCGACTCTGCCTCCCTTTGAAACACCCTTGGGAAAATGTCTATGTCTCCTCTACTTCTTGCACAAAGTTCAGATTCCCTGGAAACTTCTACCTAGTTTTCCAGCTTTGCTTTTCCTCTCTGAGCCCAGGCTGGCCCCCACTCTTCTGGGCCAGGATATCTACACACTGTAAATCTTTAAACAACAGGGAAGCAGACAAACCTTTCTACATGCTAAATCCTATACATTCACCCTCCCACTTAAGTTCCATCGAGAATTATACAGTCTCATATGGTAGCCACTGGCTACATGTGGCTACTTAATGTAAAGGAAAATTAAAACCCAACCTCCTCAGTCGCACTAGCCGCATTTCAAGGGCTTAATAGCCACATGTGGCTAGTGGCTACCGTGTTGGACAGCACAGACAGAACATTCCCACCGTCATATAAAGTTTCATAGCCCTGCTGTAGATGGACTGGGAATTTTGTGATCCCCAGTTTATTTTTTATTTATTTTTTACATTTATTTATTATTGAGAGACAGAGAGAGACAGAGCACGAACAGGGTAGGGGCAGAGACAGAAGGAGACAGAGAATCAGAAGCAGGCTCCAGGCTCTGAGCTGTCAGCACAGGGTCTGACGCGGGCCTCGAACCCACGAACCGCGAGATCATGACCTGAGCCCAAGTCGGACGCTCAACCGACTGAGCCACCCAGGCGCAACCATGTGATCCCCATTTTATAGATGAGACCACTGAAGGTCAAAGAGATCATGCCCATCGTCACCCAGCCACAGCTGGGATCCAAACTACACTGATAACTAGAGATCAGTAACAGAGTAAGCAGGTCAAACTTTCCTTAGATCCGAGGAAGCTGTGAATATATACATCCACTGATCCCCCTGTGCTTAACCACTTAAGCACTGAGTGTGTATGTGTATCTTACTTTATTACACCCCAGAGGCAGCCAGTATTCTAAACCAAAAGCTCGAATCACAAACACTTCTGCTATCCATATCTTTATCCACTTGGGAAGTTTTTTGCTCATTAGCATAATGAATGTCAGAAACATTGATGAAATCAAGGGTTTGTTAATTAGCCTGATAAAGGTTGGAAAATGGGATCCCTTGAGTGGAATTAACAGTACTCAAACATGTGGATTGGTTAAACTATCTGAGTCACTCACTCCCCAACCTTGAATGAACACTTGAGCAAAATAGCTTAAATCCCAAGCCAGTCTTGTGTGAATTTGGAGGATTCGGCTTGCCTGATACTGATCGTAAGGCTTACAGGCCCAAAGCAACACAGAGCCCTGCCTTTAAGATCTTCAGGTCTGGGGGCACCTGTCTGGCTTAGTCAATAGAGCCTGAGACTCTTGAGCTCAGCGTTATGAGTTCAAGTCCCACCTTGGGTGTAGAGATTACATAAAATCTTAAAAATATATAAATAAAATGTTTTAAAAAAAGATATTCAGGTCTGTTTTTGGGTTTTGTTTTAATGCAATGCGAAGGCTGCAATACCAAAATGGCCAGGACACTGGGAATTCGTAGAACTTACAGGGGTAAGTAAAGGCTCTTGTGGCTGTTTATCAAGTGTAATGTCTGCACGGCAGAATTTGACCAGAGACCTTTTATCAGGGCCTGGCAGCCAGATGGTGGAAGCGTTATCAATCAGGCCCCCTTGAGGTTTCCGGGAATGACTCTGAGATTCCAGAAGTACCCAGAGTCGTGTCCGAATTGCTGTGTACAAGAAGTGGGGTTTACCTGGGTCGGCTAGCCTCCAAAGACTGGTCCGAACCTCCACTTTACAACCTCAAGTCCTTGAGCCACACCTGGTCTAGGCCTGGGGGCTGCCTCCCGCCACACTTGTCGGGTTCTATGTGCTTGGGGAGGGATAGGAACGGAGTCTTTCTCTCTCCCCTTATTCCCACCCCAGGCAGACGGTGCAGGAGAGGCGCGTCTCCCAAAAACAGGGTGGGAAAGGAAGTCACATAAGCCAGAAAGATCAGTGAAAGCCTCGGTTTAATTGGAGACGAGATCGAAGGATTGATTATCGATCAACGGACCGACTGATCGTCAAACTGGACAACACAAGAGCAGCTGAGGGGGTCCTGCGCCCCCCCGCTGGGGAGAGGAGCCCTGATTGGGGGTGGGGTTCCGTCTCACCAGTCACACCTGGGGAAGGGGCAAGGGGCAGGCTCTGCTCAGCCCCCACCCCCCAAGATGACACGACTTCCCATCAAACGGCAGCGCTGAATCCGCCCTTTCGGGGTCTATGGTACAGTTTGTATAATACAGTGGGAATGGGGACTCTCTCTGGGAGACCCCACCCCTCCTTCCCCTGGCTGCGTCAGCTGGGGAAGGGCAAGTTTATTTTCCCTTTTTGCCTCTGTATGATAATTTACAAACCAACCTTACAGTATGTACAAAAAAAAAAAAAAGAGAGAGAGAGAGAAGAAAAAAACAGAAAACCAAAAGAAGTCCCACTCCAGTCACTGGCTGGGACAGAAACTACTTTCGCTACAAAAATGAACCCTGTACAGCATCACGGGGGTGGGAGCAGGTGGTACTCCCCACAGGGATGGACAGACAGATGGAAGGCTGGGGCAGCCAGGGGCTACAGTACCGTGTGCTCAGAGTGGGGGGTGGGGGGGGCAGGAGAGAGAGAGGCCCTGCCTTGCCCAGCTGCAGAACTGGGCCAAATGGCATAAAGGAGGGGGAAGGAGGGGGGGGTCTTTCCTTCCAAACAAGTCCCCCATGGCTTGGAGAAAAATGGCCTTGCATCTGTCTGTCGTATTGCTCCAGGAATAGCTAAGGGGTGAGGGGGAGGCATGGCCAGGTGGGGGCAAAGAAGAAAGGACTTTGGTGTCAGGGTAGGAGAGGGCTGCCCAGAAAGGGAATGTGGGTGTACACTGTTATTGCTTCCTCCCAGGGCAAAGGGTCATGAAGGGGGTCAGGAGGATGCTGGGGGGGGCAGAGTGCCCAGGATGGGGGCCACTGCGAACCCCTCTCCTGTGGCCACGGGAATCATTAAGGCAGAAACAAGAGGAGAAGCAGCTGGAAGAAGGGGTGTGGTTCGGAGCCATCCCCCTCAAATGGAGAAAATTCAAACGGAACCCAAAGTGAAAGGGGAAGGGGATGGCAAGCGGAGGGGCGGGGGGGGGGATCAGGCCCTCCTCAAACCTCAGACCCCAGGTTGGTGGTGTGGATGTCCCTCCAACACCCGCCTCTGCTACATCTTAAAGCCCGAAGCTCCCCTATCCCGGTCCCTGTCCCTCGGGTTAGTATTGCCAGGTTTGTGCAAAATGAGGCGGAAGACTTCTGGGGGGAGGGGGACAGTGCGCCAGAGAGGGGCTGTAGCTGAGGCCTCCCACGGTGACAGCACCCCCCCCGACCCCCCCACCCCCGCCTGGAATGGCTATTTCTGGTTGGGTTCCGGAGACGCTCCAAAATTCAGAAGAAAAGCCCCCAAGGGAGGTGCTATGCCTGCCTGGGCCCAGGCCAAGAGCCCGAGGAGGCCGGAAGACTGAGCCTGGGGCCGGGGCAGGGGGAGGTGGGTGCAGATGGGACACAGGGGGTCGTCGGGAACAGGGGCATCTACAGTTGCTGTGTTTCATCCTGTTTTTTTTTTTTTCCTTTTTCTAAAAATGTAACAATTAAAATTCCAAAAATAAAATCCCTTCCGGGACCTCCGCACCTCATTCCCCAGCCCCCACCTCCAAAAAGAGGCCCCGTGGGTGGGGGTGGGGGGAGAGAGGAAAAAAAGAAAAGAGAAAAAACCCCACTTTTCTGTTTTCTTTTTTCTCAGGAGGCCCAAGAGTCTTTGAGGCAGTGGAGGAGGTGGTCGTGGGGTGATGGCGGTGAAGGGGGACGGGGAGAGCGAGAGGGTGCAGGGGCCGGGGCTCAGGTAGGGCCTCCAGCTGCCCCCCACCCACCGGGGGTCGGGAGTGGCGGGGGGTCCTCGCTGGATGTTCCTGGGCAGGCACTGCACGCCCTCTTGGCAGCCTGGTGCTCCTTCTGGGCCCCCCCCTCGGCCGCCACGGAGGGGAGGCCCGGGAGGCCCGGGACTTGCTCTGCAGCGGGTGGGGTCCTCCAGGCGGGCAGAAGGGGGCTCTCGGCAGACAGGGCCGGGGCGCTGCCGCAGCCGACGGCATCCATGGACGCGTCTGGGGACCCGGACTTGTCCTTGCCCACAGCCACGCCACCGGCTGAGTCTGCTGGCCGTGTGACCCAAGTTTCCTGTACCTTCACCCCCATGGGCCTGTCCTGGCCATCGACCTCCAAGAGTTCCTCAGCGGGGGACGCATCCCGAGCCCCGAGCGATTCCAGTGCACCTGGGGCGGCAGACACCTCCTCCTCCTCTTCCTCTTCCAGCGTCAGCTCAAACTGGAACTTGTCCGGGGGCGGTGGGTGGCCAGGCCCCCTGGGCTCCTCCTCAGGCGGCGGTGACGGGCTCTGCCGGATGGCGCTGTAGTACCAGTCTCGGTTGTCCTCCAGCGTGTCCAGGATCTCCTGGGCGTCTGGGTGGACCAGGTCAGCCCACGTCTCCCACAGCGGGTGCACGATGTAGTCGATGAAACCCACCTGGGAGAGAAGGGACAAAGGTGTCAACAGGTGGCCAGCTGTTGCTCATGGTAGCACCATGCTGTGGGAGCTAGTAAAGTTTCAAAGATGCTGATAGCATTTAACCTAGTCATCTCCCGCCTCCAGGTCCAGCCTGGAAAAACTCTTGCACACACGAGAAAAAAAAATCACGTATGACATGTAAACAAATACTGGAAACTTCCCTATACTTATCAGTTGGGCATTAGTTTTAGAAAATTGTGGGGGCGCCGGGGAAGCTCAGTCGCTTCAGCGACCAACTCTTGGTTTCAGCTCAAGTCGTGATCTCGAGGTTTGTGAGTTCAAGCCCTGTGTCGGGCTCTGCACTGTCAGCGCAGAGCCTGCTCGGGATTCTCTCTCTCCCCCTCTCTTTCTCTGCCCTTCCCCTGCTCATACTCTCTATCTCTCTCTCTCAAAATAAATAAACTTAAAAAATTAAAATAAAATGTTTTAAAACATTGTGGTACACCACACATACTAATAATGACATTTTTTTGCAACAAAGAAAAACTAGAAATAATTCCATGGCAGAGTACTGGCTGACACGCTGATATTATTTTCCCTCCTTCTAATTAACAAAATCTTGATTTTTCTTGCTGGAGGCAGTGCTTCCCCCAAATAGGCAAAAACTACATTTCCCAGCGTCCTTTGCAAAGAGAAGGGTGGCAACGTGACCACATGGAGATGGAAGACCGGGGTTAGGGGGTAGGGGTGCTGTGTCAGCTGGCAGAGACCTTTCCTCCCTGCAATGTGGCCAGAATGGGTAGAGTTTCAACAGCATCTGTGACCATGAGAGGCATCTTTAGGGACAAAGGCCCCATGCTTCCGATGATAGAAGAGAAACACTGAGATCTCCTAGGTGCCTGACAATTTCATGGAGCCAAAGGGAGCTAAATTCTTCCTCTAGACTTTTTTTTTTTTTAATTAAAAAAAATTTTAACATTTATTTTCATGAGGGGGTGGGGGGAGGGGCAGAGGGGGGTAGACAGAGGATCTGAAGCAGGCTCTGGGCTGACAGTAGAGAGCCCGACGTGGGGCTCAAACACCTGAACTGTGAGGTCATGACCTGAGCCAAAGTTGGACGTTTAACTGACTGAGCCACTCAGGTGCCCCTGGACTTTCCTTACATACGAGAGAATAAAAATGGGGTGCCTGGGTGACTGAGTCATCAAGCATTTGACTTCAGCTCAGGTCATGACCTCACAGTTAGTGAGTTTGAGTCCCACTTTGAGTAAAAACAGAGCCCTGCATGAGCCCTGGTTCTCTCTCTCCCTCTCTCTCTCTGTCCCTTGTACGATTCTCTCTCTATTCTCTGCCCCTTGCTCTCTTGCAACCCCCCCCCCAACAAAAACAAAGCCTGATCTTGTTTCACTGCGAATTTGTAACTCCTCAACACCTAAATGGCCATCCACAGGAGAAAAACCATAGACCCCATTTGCTGACTATATCTGGGAATACTACACAGTGGTCAAAAGGGATGAGCTAAATCTATACAAAATAACTCGGACACATCTCCAAGTCATTGTTTGGAAGAAAAGGCAAGCTGCATAAAAACAGGTATATATTGATAAAATTCGTATTTTTTTTAAAAAAGCAACCCACTCCCGAACTATTGCTATGAAGTTGCCCATAAATGTAACTACATAATAAAACCTATGGAACTGGTTTTCCCGGGCGTTGGGAAGATGGGGTGATCTGCATGCTGAGGGGACGTTTGGAAGTATCTAGAGACATTTTTGGTTGTTGTAACTGGAAGGGGAGGGGTGGAGGCCAGGGATGCTGCTCAAAATCCTATAAGGCACAGGACGGCCCCTGCGACAGAGAACAATCCAGCCCCAAATGTCAACATTGCCAAGGCTGGGTAGCTCGGGTCTGGAAAGGCATGCACAGTGAGCCAGGACAAACAGGTCTTGCCAGGGACGAGACTGGAAGTGGGGAGGATGAGAAACTTTCACTTTCACACTCTACGAACGAGACTGTGTGTTTGTACCTCTTGTCAAGTTAAACAAGCACACGGTGATGCATCATCGCATCTCATTGCAAAACCCCACCAAAAACCAAGGACAGAATCCGCGGCCAGGTTACAGGGATGCCGGGAGGCTGGGGCGACATACAGTCTGTAACTGAGAGCCGGGTAAGTATTATTACTGATGCTTTCTGATGGCTACAAATGAGAGAGAACTGTCCACTCAGGTCTACAGGTTGTGAGTCCAGAGGCCCAGTGTTGGTTGTTCTGTAGAAGGGAAAATGTTGAAAACTTCCCATCAAGATAGAAAAGGGGAAAAAAAAACCCACACAAAAGCGTGACTCTGTGGAGGGGCAGGTCGGGGACTCCTGGGTCTCGGAGCTCCGGGCCAGCATGGGGTGGGGAGGCCCGCTAAAACTGTACCTGAGACTTCTCTACGGAGGCCGTGTGCTTGTCACACATGGGGCTGATCTCCATGCCCCGCTCACGTTCACGGTCCCCCTGCTGGAAGAACTCGGCCATGATGCGGTCTGTCCACTGGCGGTACAGCTCCAGCGGCTTGGTGGGGTTGCTGAGGTCTGCGCAGTGCACCATGTTCCGAAGGACCTGCACGAGGTGGGGGACCCTCAGAGGCTGTGTCCCTGTCCCAGTCTGGGACCTCATGCTTCCTTACCTCCCCCTTTATGGGGAGACTGAGGTAGTGGGATGTGCAGACAGAGATAGGGGAAATGGGGAGGAGAGGGGAGAGGATGGTAGGGGGGAGAGAAAACAAAGAGATGGGGGGAGAGGAGAGAAGGAGGTGTTGGCGGAGGTGGAGGAGACGGGAAGGGGCGATGGAGGAAGGGAAAAGGAAATTAGGAGGGATGGTAGGAGGTGGGAGCTGGGATGGAGAGATGGGAAGGGAGACAGAAAAGGAAGAGACAGGAAGAGGGGCAACATGGGAGCTGGAGGCTGAGGGAGGGGAGCAAACTGGACCCAAAGGGGAGAGAGAAAAGGAGAGGGTCGCGTCTCCTTCTATGGTGAGGGGACGGGGGCAGGGCGGGGGTGGGGGGGGCACCTGGATGCGGTCGGAGTAGTTGTCCAGCAGGAGGACCCCCGAGCTGGTCACTTTCTTGGTCTCCACCATGGTCTTCAGGTCTGCCAGGAGGGTCATGTGTTTGGACATGTCCGTGGCCAGCACCTGTGGGTGAGGGGCCACTGAAGTCCTGCCACGGGCTGTACTGACCCCAACTACGCCTCTCAAGTTTTCCCTCAGCGCGACGTGTCCCCAGCCCCCTAGAAGGACGCCTGTCCCGGGCTTCCCGGCCTGGACTCGGACCCTGCCTCCACCCGAGGGTCACAGGTGACGTTTTCCGTTCTGTGCCCGCCCCCGCCCCGCCCACCATGTCGATGACCATCTTGCGCAGGCTCTGCCGCTGGCGCTTGCTGAGGTTCTGGAAGATATCGCAGTTGTCTTCCTGCAGCAGCTTGAAGCCCACGGCCAGGTGGTGGTTCTCCAGCACCGACTCGTCGTTGTACATGAGCGCCAGCTCCGAATCTGCGGCCCAGGCCCAGGCAGGCGGTCAGGGGAGGGCGGGAGCCGGCAGGGCCGCCTCGAGGGGTGGGGCAGCGCAGGCCCCGCCCCAACCCGGCAGGCCCCGCCCCCGCGGGGGGCCACTCACTAGTGTTGATGAGGAACTGGTTGGAGACCCCGGGGTGGTCTACGTCGTGAATAGCAGCCGCGAAGAGGGCGGCAAGAATCTCCAGGTCCGTGAACACAGCCTAGGGGCGGAGAGAGGGGGTCGCAGAGAGATGGGTTAGAACGACGGGGGCGCCCGAGAGGGTAAGAGAGAGATGCGGGTGCCAAAAAAGATGGTCGGGGGCGCCTGGGCGGCTCAGTCAGTTAAGCGTCCGGCTTCGGCTCAGGTCATGATCTCGCCGTTTGTGGGTTCGAGCCCCGCATCGGGCCCTGTGCTGACAGCTCGGAGCCTGGAGCTGCTTCCGATTCTGTGCCTCCCTCTCTCTCTGCCCCTCCCCCGCTCGTGCTCTGTTTCTGTCTCAATAATAAATAAACATAAAAAATTAAAAAAAAAAAAAAAAGATGGTCAGGAGAGACAGATGAGGACCAGAAAGAAGAGCATCAGAGAGAGATGGGGGTCAGGAGATGGGAGGCGGGGCGGGGAGACGCGGGGCCGGGCGGGGCTCACATCCAGCGCGGGCGTGGCCAGCAGCACGTGGGTGGACTGCAGCACGTCGGCCGCGTGCAGGCTGTTGTGGTAGGCCACGTCGGGGTGGTAGTGGTCCTCCAGCGTCAGCGTGTACGTCACCAGGGTGTCCACCGGGATGCGGAACTTCTTCAACAGGTCGCGCTCCTGACGGTAGGTGTGGGGGACGTAGGTGTGGGGGACGGTGACTCCCGCGAGCTCTCAGCGCTCCGCCCGGCCCCCTCCCGCGCGCCCTGCCCCCCTCGGGCCACCCTACCTGAAATATCGTGTACATGATGCAGCTGAGGGAGCGGCCTCCGGCGTACTCCGACACGCAGAAGATGTTCAGACCCCACTTGTTCAGGTTCTCCAGTTCCTGGTGGAGTCGGAGGCCCGAGGTCAGGAGCCCGCAAGACCCAGGGCCACGCCCCTACCCACGTGCGTCAGAAGTTCCTCTTGGTTGGTCTTCACCCCTCTCGCCTCTTCCTAGCAGTTCAGAGCTCCAGTCTGAAAGTAGCACCGTGATTGCCCCGCCTCCCCCCGGGGTGGGTAGCGAGCTCGGCAGCACAGAACTGACTGTCCGTGTCCCTACCGGGCCAGATGACAAAGCAACCGCAGCGCCTGTGTCCTGAGTGATAATTATCTCCCAGGCATTATGCTAAGCACTTGATCTCATTTGGTTGGTTGGAGAATCAAAGCTCAGAGAAGTGATGTGACTGACCCAAGATCTTGCATCTCACAAGTGGCAAAGCTGTGATGTAAACTCAGTTTAGCTTCTGAGCCAAACTGCTCATCAGCACCAGGGGGAAGGAACCCGGGCTAATTTTCCACGTCTCCCCAGAATCCAGAAGAGTGCCAGCACATAGTAGGTGCTCAGTAAACACAGGGTGACTGTGGCACTGGCTAGTGCTGGCGTGCAGGTTACAATACGTGTCAGCCACGTGAGCCAACAAGAGTGCAACAAGTCTGCCAGACAAACCAATGTGCAAGCCCCTTGGTGTTAGGTGTCACGGCAGAACCAGGAGCTGAACCCAGGTCTAGCCTATAGTGGATGCTATCGGGGTTCTGCCCAGATCCCCTTCACTGACCAGTGCCCCCGTCCTGCACCTGCCAGGTGCCGGGACTGCTGCTTACAAAGATTCACAGCTGCTCTGTTCTCCAGAAAACTCCTCTTGCCCCTGCACGGAGGCGGTAACACTGTCCACTCTGGGGACAGCCCACAGCCAGTGACTGACAACAGAGTACAAAAGTCCAGCACTCTTGCCTCAAGGTGGGCTCATCTCTATGGCACTGTTCACACTCTAGGGCTCCTTGTGGGCGCAGGCGGAGGCCAGGCTCTAGCTGAGATCACCTCCTTGCTTAGCTCCTTCCTCTCCCGCTTCCTTCACTCCTGCTCCCCTGAGAGTCTCATAAACCAAATATGCCTGAATCCTCACTTCAGACTGACCCAGTGCCCAGTCCTTCTCTGGCCCCCAGGAGACTCCAGCTCCTCTCTAGGCCAGTCCCTGCTGAGCCCCTACTCACTTGGGCCAGGAGCTCTTCTTGGTCGGTCTTCACCCCGAAGCGGGGGATGCTGGAATCGTTCAGGCTGTGGCTGTGCGTCAGCTTCTTCACCCCCGTGATCTGAGACATGGGCTGGAATTGCGGCCCGGGGGGCGGGGGCTGCTGGGAAGGTCTCTGGCGGGGAGCTGGCTGCTTTTCTCGATCCTTCATCGTGGGCGATGGAATCTCCACTTCATTCTGCTTGTCTGGAGAAGATGGAGGGGAGACGAGCATGAGTCCCCCACAGAGACTCCCTCATCTGGCCCTCACTTCCCCTCGACTGCTCCCCACTGTGCCCTGGGAAGTCTCACTCAGGAGGGCAGACCCCTTCAGGATGTCATGCTTGTCTTGCTGTTGGTTATTTAGAGGCTGGAAACCAGAGGGAAGGTAGGAATTCTTCTGGGAGGTGGTGGGCTGGAGTGGGGACCTTGGGGCTGGCCCGGAGCTGTGGGGTGGCCCCAGTCTGACTGCCAGGTTTGGTAAGGGGGTGGCATGGGAAGTCAGGAAGCGGGGTGGGGGTGCTGGAGAGAGTCGCTGCCTGCCCTGTATAGACAGGGAAACTTCTCGGGCAGGAGTGACACCTCCACGGTGACTGAGAATGCTGGTGGGGGTGGACAGCACGGGCTGGGGAGAGGGAAGGGTAGTCTCCGGCTCCATGAACCCCACCCCGACCCTACTCTTTTGACACCAGACCCAGGATCCCTTTTCCTGACTTTTCGAGGGCTTCCAGAGCTAAGCCTGGGCCACCAATTGTGACCTGGGGCCCTGACAGTCAATGACAGGGCCTAATAGAGGTCATTTGCATGCCATGCTCCCATTGGCTGGATCTCAGAACTCCGAATGGCCACACCCCCATGGGCCGGAGTATTTGACACTGAGCCCTTCCTTCTCTTGGGCTTGGTGGGGCTGGTTCCCCAGAATTGGGGAACCTTTGGTGATAAATTGAGAGGGTGAAATTATCCTGAATTTGGGGGGGCATATCCTGAGTTTGGTAAAGAGATTAGGATGAGTTGGAGGTCCCCATGAGCTTGAGGGTTCTAATGAATGTGAGGTATTCTGTATAACTGTTTTAGGTATCAAAAGTTTGCCGGGGGGGGGGGGTCTACTGAATTTGAGGGTCATATCAAGTTGGGTGATTCTACTGCAGTTGGGGAGGCCTTTCAGCCTGGAGGCATTTAAAGTTTAGGAATTCTATTTGAGTTTGTGGGTTTCTTGGGGTCTTGAATTTGAGAGTTCCGTTGTGGTTCCACTGCATTTGGAGGGGCTTTTCTGCTTGGAGAGATTTTTTAATGTGGAGGTTCTATAAAAGTTGACATCCCTCTGAGTTTAGGGGCATCATGAGCAAGGGAACTCTTGAGCAAGGCAACCTTGATCTTTAGGGACTTTAAGAGTCAGAGTCCTTTGGGCAAATGTGGGCAAAAGGACCAGTGGTCTGGGGCAGCCCCCTCCGATTCAGGCACGCAGCCTCCCCGCACATACAAGTGGTGCCTCTCACTCACCCAGGAATGTGGTGGAGATGTACTCAGAGACCTGGTTTCCTGACCTGCTCATCTCTGACAGGTGTGTGAGTTCACGGTTTAACATCCTCTTGAACTAAGGTGAAGGAGGCAAGAAAGAAGGAATGATGGGGAGACAGGGCAGCAGAGGGTGGAGGAGTCAGCCCCTCCCAAGACATTTCTGAAGACCCCGTGAGTCCTTCCTACTTCTCTGCTCTGCCAACAGAGCCTTCAGCAAGCTGCTAGAGGGGAGGGGTCAGCCCTTCCTCTCCTCCCAGGTCTGGATGGGGGCCCCAGGCTTGGAAGTCAGGACTCAGCATACCCCTCCCTTCCTGAGGAAGGGGGGCACCCCTCCCCAGACTTCCTCCTCCTCCAGCCCAAAGGAGGAGCCAGAGGGGCACCTGTGGAAGGGAGGGGCTCCCGCTTAACACTGAGCCAATAGAGTGTCAGGAGAATCCCATCGCCATGGTGATGGGAGTCTCCTTAGCAACTCCCCCTCCAACCAGCTGCTGAGCTGTGGGAAAGGGGGGCAGGCCTCGGGCCCCTTAACCCTTGCCTTCCCAGAGCTACCCTGGCCCGAGTCTTCCCAGATATGGACCCCACTCCCATAGGGCGTCCTGGCCCCCAACTCCCAGCCCAGTTTGAAAGGAGACAATACAGTCTCTCCTTTGCAGGAGGGAATGCAAGTTCTGGGAGAAGAGAAGGTTGGGCACGGGCAGGGGAGAACAGCAGGCTGAGGAAACCTTGTTCGGTCACCCAGGGGAGGGGGGTTCCCATCGTAGACCCCTCTCCCCCAGCCTCAGCGGGGCGGACAGATGCACAGATGAGTGGAATACACCCTGAACCAGGCTTGGAGGTCCCTCCTGGTCCCCCCCCATGCCACTTCACACAAGTGTCTGCTGTGACATTGTGCATGGAGGAGAAAGGGCATCGGCTCCCCGCCCCCAAAGCAGGAGCAGACTCGGTCCAGAGAGGCAGGAGGGACACCTGATGGGAAGGGTGAGCCCTCGGAGCCCACACCAGGATGGGGCACTTTACTCCTAGCGCTGCGGGAGACACATACACAAGATGGACCCACAAAGTCACACAACCACACACAGAGTCACAGACTACCATCTGACACATTCCACACAGCCACAGACACACAAATCAAGGGGCACACACAAGAAGGCAGTCACGGACACTTGGGGCCACACGCCCCAGAAGCAGCACACAGCTGTGGGCTCACAAACATGTCCCACCACACACCACCCCAACCAGAGCCATATGATCTCAGAAAGGGCCACCCCACGACCCAGGCAAATAAGCATAGGGTCAGACAGCCCCCCACACCACTGCAGACACACACACATGCAAGTACTGACAGTCACAGCTAGCGAGAGACCCACGTCCCCAGCCACCCGCTATCCCCGCCCAGCCCTGGGCCACACACAGACACAGACAGTCACAAGGCTTCATGGCCAGGCCACACACGTGCACAGCTGCACACACCAGCTCAGACCCAGGGCTCGAGGATCCAAGGTGGGAGGGCTAGGGCCGGGTCTCCCGCCCATCCTCCACCCCGACTCCCCCTACCTGGTCCCACCAGCCCACCAGCCACGGCTTGGAGCAGGTCTCACAGAAGAAATCCACCAAGGGCATCTTGGAATCTTAGCCCCGCTCGGGGCTGCCGCACACAGAGGCTGGGCTTGGGAAGTCCCGGGGTTAACAGCCACTGTGGGGGGGGGGGTTCAGGGCAGGTGGGCAGTGCAAGGGGGAGCCGCGGAGGGGCCTGGGCCGGCCCAGCAGGGCTGGGGGCTCCCCTCCCCTCCGCGCTCCCGATAGCAGCCCTGGTTACATGGTCTGCCAGCCCCTGGCCCTGATGGGCCCCCCCTCGGCAGCAGCTGGAGGTGGCCTGGGACCCCTGCCCATGGGGGGGCAGGGCGAGGGTCCCGGGAGGTGGCTTCGGAGGCTCTGGGCTCCGTGTGCGCGCCTGTGTGTGCGCGTGTGCGTGCTCACTGCAGCACTGGCAGGCTGCATGCGACGTCAGGTGGTGCCGGGGGTGGGGGGGCGTTAAAGGGGCATCGGAACCCACGGGCCTGAGCCCGGACCCAGGTGGGGCTGCCGGGGATAGGCAGGGAGGCACGCACACCCTGGAGAGGACGCGTCCCCTCTCTGGACACACCCAGAGACAAAGATACACACCCAGACACTGCACACACTCACAGACATACAAATACTGCGAGACACACCTTCCACACCAACACACACACTCACACACACGGCACAGTCACAACTCTGAAGTCCAACGGGTGTTTACAGGTATACAAAGAGATAGAAAACACCTTCAGACACACCCCTTCCAAGAACACAGACTCACACCCAGACATGGAGACACACCCCTAGGGACAAACACCCGGATATACTGGACACACTTAACACACACCCAGCAAACCCAAAGGCACACTTTCAGACAAACACAAATACCATGGGGCCTTGGACACAAACATCCCCGGAGAAGTCCACAAGGAGATGCTCACACTCATACCCATAACCACACACACACATCATCGCAGAAACACACCTGCAGACCTACGTCTAGAGACAGTCACATTCTCAGATGCTCAGCACTGCCTCAGAGACACAATCACCCTCAGACTCGAATGTTCCCAGACAAACCTCCGCCCACAGGTGTGTGCCGCACCCCCAACACAGACACCTCCACCTGTACACTCAGTTCCTGATAGACATCCTCCCACGCGGGCTACTACTGTGCTGCACAACTCCAGAAGACATCATGCATACCGCCTGTTTTGTGAATGGTGTCCTCTGGAGTTGTGCAGTACACCGTCTGCACAACTGTACATGGAAGCCTTGCACCCTCTCCTGCAGCCCTGCAAGCACACGCATGTGTGCGTGCACACACACATGCGCACACACATAGTCACAGATGCGTGGAGATACACACTCAGATTCACACCTAGACCAACTCACACCCGTAAATACACACACCCCTCTGGCACAGCCCCGCACACTTACAATCTGGTATCATCCCCCACTGGGACACATCTGCACACTACTCATGACGTACCCTCTTGGAACATCCCCTCACACCCCGCCTTGTGCTGCAAACGTGCAGCCAACAAATTGACAGCCACACAAACCCACAGTCGCACATACGCCTGTTGACGATACAAGCATTGGACAACCCCCTCAAGAGAGATGGTTGCCTACATCAGATGTACAGCCAGACACATACACCCCCACGCACTAGGCTCCCCCACCCCTGGGGGAAGTCAGAATCTATTAGAACACGCAGGCCTAGGGTTGGCCCTGCTCAGGGACAGACCCCCACCCCAAAGGCCCCATTCACAGATTGGCCCCGCCCCACTAGTCCTGGCCCCGCCCCACTAGTCTGGCCCAAATGTTAGCCCCACCTTCCACACCCCCCCCCTGCGCAGTTACCCCCTAGCAGTCAGCCCCACCCCGGCAGGCCCAGGAAAGGGTCCCACCTCATTGGCCCTATTCAGACACTGGTCCCGCCCCATGGGTGGCGCTGCCTGCAGACCCCACCCAGCGGTGGGCCCCCATCCTCAGGCCCCGCCCAGGGGCTAGTCCCGCCCTGCTGGCTGGAGGCCTCCTCACCTTGTGAGATGCCATCTCGCTCACTGAGCGGTAGGTCTGCATGGTCTCCAGCTGCTCCAGGCACCAGTCCAGCTCCTCCAATGTTTCCCGGGCCAATTGTTGACACGTCTCTTCTGGAGAAGGGGCAGCATGGGGGGTGACCCAGAGGCCCCAACCCAGCTGATGGGGGCCCACCAAGGGAGTGGGGAAAGGAGGTAAGACAGCCAACCCCTCCCAGGTGAGGGATCCCCCACTGGAGCAGCAAGAGGGGCCCTTCTCCCCGCCCCCAGGGCTTTGTTACCTGACAGCGTGGCCTTACAGACAGGGGTTGGGCCGCCCAGCGGGGACCGTCTGCAAAGAAATGGGGCTCCAACATCAGCCTGTGTGCCCCCAGATTCCTGCCTCCCCTCTCTATGAATAATGCCAATTTCCCTTTTTCTGAGCGCTCCCCGTGTCCCAGGCACGCCGCCGTGTACTCAGCCCGCAGCCTTTCCCAGAGCCCCATAAGAACCCATGTTACAGATGAGGAAACGGGCTCAAGGAAACGAACAGGCTTACTCAAGACTACGCGGCTGATCGGCGGTAGGGTCAGGTCCTATGTCTCCAAAGTTCCTGCACCTCCCAGAGAGACTAGCAGCTCTCAGCCAAGCCCCCACCCCCAAACAATTACTTCTATTTAGTGAGCACTTACTATGTGCTGGACAATGTTCTCAGCCTTTCTACATATCACCTTCCAGACTCCTCACAGCAGCATCTAATGGAGGCGCTATTAAATTCTCATTTTATGGAGGGGGAACAAAGGCACCACAAGATGCTATTTGCCTGGAAAGTTAGCATCAGGGCCAGGAGTGGCCCCAAGGTGGGGGCGGCTGGCTACCCTTGGCCTCACCACCATGTGTCTGGACCCCTTGGTCTTTATTTGTAAAAAGTTTCTGTCTCAGCCATTGGACTTGCAATGGTTTACTCGCTCAGAAGGAACTGCAGCCTGAACAGAGGCTCAGAGAAGTCAAGTTCCTGCCTGAGGGCACACAGCAGAGCTAAGAGTTGAACCCAGTCCAGGTGTGCTTGGCCTCATGATCATGAATGTTGGGGCCCAGCCTTGACTTACTTGTTGCTGGGAATGGGCACATTGGTCAGGAGTGAGAAGTTGCTGCGAACACTCCGGAGACTGGCCAGCACCTGGGACAGAGTGAGCAGTGAGGAGAGAGAGCCACCGGGAGTGGCAGCTGGGGCTACGCCCCGTCCCCAAGTGTGGGGGAAGGTTGGAGCCCCTTCCTTTCTTAGGGGAGGGGCCTTACCTGGGCGAAAGGTGTCACAATGAGGTCCTCAGCGTGCCTGCAACCAAGGACAGGGGCAGGTCAGGCGTCCTCACAGTGGGACACCCCTGGGCCTGGGTGAATAGGGACTGGGGTGCCAGAGAAGCAACTCTCTAGTGTGGACACTCTGTGGGGGTTGGGCTGGGGGAGGTTGGTGGGCTGGGGGAGCTCCAACAAGTGAGAGGAGAGGGCGCTCACACCTCCCAAGGGTAGACACCTTGCCCGGGCTGGTCCTGGAGGAAACAGTGATCGGAGAGAGGAGCCCAGGCGGGTGGGCAGGGAGGGGGTGTGCTCCCATATATCCACTGCAAGGTGGGGCCTGGTGAGAGCAGTGGGTAGGAGGGGACGGGGAGCAAGAGGAGTCAGGGGAGCTGAGGTGGGTACCTGGATGGGGAGGGCCAGGGCTGGAGGATCCAGCGAGAGGGGACGGGGCTGAGCAGGTCTGGGGGTGCTCACACCTCAACAGGTGGTCGTGATAAGGGGGGCTGGTTTAGGGAAGCCTGGAGGAGGGGGGAGGAAGAGGGGGCTCAGCCGAGCTGGAGGCTCTGTGGGCAGAAGTGACAGCAGGGAGGGGGGCAAGGGGAGGGAGAGGCTGAGGGAGGCCAGCTGGGTAGGAGCGGGCTTGGGCAGGCTGGGTGCGTAGGGATGTGGGTCGGGGCTGGGCTGGAGGGAGGGGCTCGCCGTAGCTGAGTGGGGGGCAGAGACGGGGTGGCTCTCAAACCTCACTGGGTGGACGTGCTGTAAAGGGACTGAGCCCTCGATGTGGGTAAGGGGGCTGTTTACTTTTCACGGGGAAGGACAGGTGGCAGGGGGCTTAGGCAGTGTCCCCACTCCCTGCTGGCAAGGGCAGCTTGTGTTGGGAGCAGGCCTGGAGGGCGAGAATGGGGTGCTCACGCCTCGCTGGTGACCGACGAGTTCCGGGACATGGTTTTGGGTGACATGTCGTAGTCACTGTCTGAGCGGTACAGGAAGGACTCCCGGCGCTGGCTGGCAGCGCCCCCGGCGTGCAGCACGAGGCCCGGGCTCGCCTGCGAGTCCAGCGGGCTGCGGCCGGGAGACGGCGTGGGCCCATTCTCTGCCTCGAAGCTGCAAGGGGGTGGGCGAGAAGGGCGGTCAGGGGGGCTGAGAGGGCCCGGGGGGGGGGGGTCCAGAGCAAGAAGGGCACCGAGGCGACTCCTGGTGGCGAAGGGGGACAGACAGAAGACATTAAAGAGAGACGGAAACCCTGAAGGAGATGGGGGACGGGGCTGCAGAGCTCAGACAGCTATTGAGTGCCTGTGTGAGCTCGGCTGTTGAGCTGCTGGGGACACAGTAGTGACCACAGACCTCCATCTGTCCCTTACGGAGATGGCGCGGGAGGGCCGGACTATAAACAGGGTAACCTAGTGGCAGTGCACACCCCAGAAGTGTGGGGGCCCCTTGCCTCTACTCTTTCCTCACTGCCCACGTCTATTCAGAATCCGTCCACTTCTCAGCCCCTCCTTGGCCGGCCCCGCTCATAGGCTGCCTGGCCCAGCCCTTTTGTCTCTGCTCTGCTCCCTGGTTCCCGTCTTTGCCCCTCAGTCCGTTCCCCTCCACGGCGACCAGAGACACATCCCTCTTCCACTCAGCCTCTTCGACGGCTCCCAGCTCACCCAGAGCAAAAGCCGAAGTCCTCGTTGAGGCCCACAAGGGCCTGCCCCATGACCTCCCAGTGTACCACTCACTCACTCTACTCCAGCCTCCGTGGCCTCCTGGCCGTTTCCTAAACATTCCAGATGCGTTCCTGCCTCAGGGCCTTTGCACAGGCTGTTTCCTCTGCCCAGATCTCCCATGGCTGCTCGCTCCTCTACTTCCTTAAGGCCTCCGCTCAAATGTTGTCTCCCCAGGAGGCCTCACCTGACCAACACATCGAAGATTTGAATCTCTGCCTTACTATTTCATATTTATCTTCCTTAAAAAAAATAAATACTACTGACCTGACATAGTCTATATTTTACTTCTTTACTGTTTGCCTTCCTTTCTAGAACCAAGCTTTGCAGAGCAAGGATTTTTGTCTTCTTTGTTCACTGCTCTATCCCAGGGGGCCAAGAACACGGCCTGGCACACAGTGCACACCCAATAAAATGTTTACTGAATGAATCATAAAATGTATGAATGGAGGAATATGTGAGCTGGGTTTTGCCACGCAGAGACTGGAAAAGGGGAGGCAGGTCTCTCTGAGGAGGCGACATGTGAGCAGGGCCTGGAAGATGAGAAGGAGCAGGCCATTGGTCAGGAGGGAGAGGAAAACACTCCAGGAGGTGGGAAGAGCAAGTGCCAAGGCCCTGTGGCAGGATTTGGTTTTTGTTCGAGGACCAGCAAGGAAGCCGGAATGGCTGGAGAGACACAGACCGTGACAGAGACACAGCGACAGAGAGGGGAAGCTAGCGGGGCCCCAGTCTGGGGTCACCGGCAAGACGCTCAGGATGAGTCAGGGAGACGCTGGCTCTGCTAATTCCCAGACGTATGACTGGGGTGAAATGACTGCATTTCAGTTTCCGAATCCACAAAATAGGGACCACCGCCTTCCTCAGGTCATCCAGGCGACCTGGATGTGTTAACACTGGTAAAATGCTCAGGAAACATCAGCGACTGTGAGTCAACCAGCCCTGGACGCGCCACGCGGGCAGCGGGCTCGGCAAAGCAGGCGATATGCAGAATTGAGGACGAGAGGGGGGCACTGTGTGGTCTTGGGAAGGCCACTGCCCTCTCTGGTCTGTTACCCCGCTGTCAAAGTGTTAGAAGGGACAGCAGACTTCAGGCTATGCTCTGGTGGGTGCGAGGGAGCAGGGGAAGGAAAGGAACCCTCCCCTTGCCAGTCCTACCTATTGAGAGTCAGCGTAAGATTTTACTTGAATGGTCCCTCTGCTAAGAAATAAGTTTGGGGGACGCCTGGGTGACTCAGTCAGTTGAGCGTCCGACCTCGGCTTAGGTCATGATCTCACAGCTCGCGAGTTCGAGCCCCGCGTCGGGCTCTGTGCTGTCAGCCTGTCGGCGCAGAGCCCCCTTCAGATCTTCTGTCCCCCTCTCTCTGCCCCTCCCCGACTACGCTCACTCAAAAATAAATTTAAAAAAAGAAAGAAAGAAGTGTGAAATCTTCTAGAATAGGATAGCAAAACCAGCGTCCGCAGCTCTATTAACTTTTTTTTCTGGGCCAGTCCTGGGGTAAGAGTACGGGGAGGGACTTCACTGACTCCATTTTACAGATGAAGAAACTAAGGTCAGAGACGAGAATGATTGGCTCCGGGTCAGCGTGGTGGGGCCGGAATTCAGTCCCAAGTCTTGTGGCTCCTCAGACGGAAACATGAACTGCCGCGCTCTGCCTACTCAGCCCCGCTTCGAGCACACTCCTGCCATCACAGCAAACATTCTCAGGGGCCAGGCAGCTGACACCAAGGGCAGACTGGTGCCCCTCCTCCCCCAGCAACCCGGTATTCCAATTTTAAGAGAGAAATCAGAAATTTTTAACAGTCACAAACTCACACTTCTTTTAAAAACAAACTTCGGGGCGCCTGGGTGGCTCAGTCGGTTGGGCATCCAGCCTCAACTCCGCTCACGGTCTCATGGTTCGTGGATTAGAGCCCCGCATCGGGATTCTGTCTCTCTCCTTCCCATTCTCTCCCCCTCTCCCCTATTCGCACACTCTCTCTCAAAAGAAGTCAAACTTAAAACAAAAAGAATGAAATCATGAAAAAAGGTAAAATCACAAGTGTTGGCGAGGATGTGGAGAAACTGGAATGCTGGTGCGTTGCAGGGGGGAATGTGAAATGGTGCGGTTACTGTAGAAAATGGTTTGGTGGCTCTGCAAAAACGTAAGCGTAGAATTACCGTGTGATCCGGAAATTCTACTTCTAGGTACACACACAGAATTGAAATACTAAACACTAAGAACTGAAGGCAGGACTCAAGTGGATATTTGCACACCAATGTTCAGAGCAGCATCATTCAAAATAGCCAAGAGCTGGAAGCAACTCACGTGTCCTTTCCTTACTATACAGAGTGGCGGTTTGGGAAGGCGGTAAAGTTCTGGAGACAGACGGTGGTGAGCGGGACACGACAATGTCAGTATGCTTAACGACACTGGAATGCACACCCAAAAAATGGTTTAAATGGGTAAGTTTATGGTGTGTAGATTTTACTACAATAAGAAACACTCGTACAGTGTATACAAAAAGAGTGAATTTGGGGCTCCTGGGCGGCTCAGTCAGTTGAGCGACCGACTTCGGCTCAGATCACGATCTCACGGTTCATGGGTTCGAGCCCCGCGTCGGAGCCTGGAGTCTGATTCAGATTATGTCTTTCACTCTGCCCCTCCCCCACTTGTGCGCGCGCTCTCTCTCTCTCTCTCTCTCTCAACAGTATATAAATATTTTTTAAAAGGGTGAATTTTACTACGGGTTAATTTTTAAAAAGTAAATTAAAAAAAAAACCTAAAGATAGAATATTCGTAGACCATGAACTTGGGCCTTTGATGATAATGCCCATTTATTGAGCACCTGCTGTGTACCAAGTGCCAGGTTAGATCCTTTTAGGTATATAGCAATATTAACAAGACACTGAATATTTGTCGTGTGCCTGGCACTGTCAAAGTGTGCCTGGCACTGTCAAAGTGCTTTATACACCTGAACCCAGCGGTGTCCCCCACCAGCTGTGAGTTGTATTGTGCTCACATCCCAGCTCAACAGGGCAGAGTGGGGCCCAGAGGGATGGTAAGGGGTCGGTGGCCTCGCTGCCTGAGGACCATGTCCTGTCTCCCAGGGTGCAGCCTGGATTTTTTGGCTCTGCTGAGTTCTGCTGGGGAGGAGGCGGGGACATACTTACGCACTGAGGCCCCTACCCTGGCCCCAGACACTCAAGCCGGGTTAGGGAAGGTGAGACCAGGTCCCAGAGCGGGCACAACGAGCATCAGATACTGTAGCCCCAGGGGCTCCGCTCACGTCAGTGGGAGCCCAGAGGCCAGGATGGGAAGAGGCTCCCTGGGGCCCTGCTGTTTGTGCTTCCAGGAGCTGCGGTCCCCCAGGCTTCGGAAGGGCAGAGGGGACAGCGTTAGGCCCGCTGCACTGCAGGCTGAGTGCGGGCATACGTGTGCGTGGGGTCACACCTGCCCTCCAGAATCGCACCCCGTTGCTATGTGGAGTCACCCGTCCCTTGTCTGCCACTGCTCACGGTGGCCCAAAGTCAGGCTGGAGGCCGCTCCGTTAATGTCCCAACGGGACGGGACCCAGGGCCATAAAGCAGAGTCAGGGGGCACATCACAGCCACACACCCAGCAGGAGGGAAACACCCTGCCTTTCAGACAGGCTGACCGCTTGGTGGCATCCTCCGGTTGAAGCTGCCACTTGCCTCCACTCCTCCGGGGCCTCCAGGCCTCCATCAAATTGGGCCTCTGGGGGCCTGTGCAGCCCAGAGGCAGATCAAGGCTTCAGAGAGTTCTGCTGCAGGGGCCGACGGGCAAAAAACAAGCTGGGAGGGGGACAGCGGGGACAGGAGACCCGTCCCGGCTGGTAAATATCATAACAACAATCAAAGTAGCCACCTGCCCGGACACGTGCGCATGCTCCACTTCTAAGAGAAATAAACTGAGGTGCAGACGGCACGAACAACTTGACTAGTACTAGAAGGACTTAAACCTGGGCAGCCAGACTATAAACCTGGACGCCCGATCACCCGGTGTCCATCCCCCCAGACAGGCCTGGCACCTCCCCGGGCTCCCTGCCCCACTCCACCTGACTCTCTCGTAGGAGACGCCAGGCGGCCTTTCTGGAAAGGCCTGGCATTTGCTTTGTGAAGGTCATACAGAGGTTGAGGGCGGGCGCTGGTGTGTGTCTGCCAGGCAGGCGCGTGGTGCCAGGTGACATGGCTGTTTGTAGGGCTGGGTGTGCACAGAGCGCCTGTGCATGTGCGAGTCAGGGTGTATGTGTTCAGGGCACCTGTGTGTATACAGGTGTCTGTGTGCATTTGTACGTCTGAGCGTGTCGGTGGGGCCTGAGCGTTCACGGGCGCCTGTGCAGATCTGTGTGTCTATGATTTTGTGTGACCTTGTAAGAGCGTACCTGTGTGCCACACACGTGCCGTGGCTGTCCCTGACTCCTGAGCGGATATGAGGTGGGCTCCTGCATGTGGCTGTGCGCAGGCAGGTGGGTGCTGTGGGGGGAGTGCGCTCCTGGAGGCGTGCCGGGTGCGTGAGACCACGGGATGCCAGGGTTTCGGTGGTTTGTGCTCACGGCACCCATGGGTCAACTGTGAGATTCTCTTTGTGTCCCCTCCGGCTGAGAGACCCATGCCATGCACAGTAAACACCAGATGACCCCTATTACCCTGTGTGTGGGTGTGTGTGTGTGTGTGTGTGTATGTCTGTGTGTCCGGGTGTCTGAAGGGATTGGTAGAGGGGAGCAGAAACAAGGCAGGAGTACCCTGAGAATTTTCTCTGCTCCAGCACTGTCCAGTGGATCCTAAATAACCCCCAGGAGTTCCAGCAGGGCCCGCCCCCTCCCCCGCCCCAGCTTGGTTTTCAGCCTGGCAGCCCCAGCAAGGAGGGGGTGGGTAAGACTGGAGGCCCTGAGCAGAGCCAGGCCAGAGGGACTTGGCTCCAGGCTGGTGGCCTGGGAGTGGAGCCCAGGTGACGCTGGACACCTATATTTGCTACCAGCACGAGTGCCAGAAACCCAGGTTTAGGGGTACAAAGAGGGTGAGAGGATCCCATCTTAAATAGGAAGGGGCAGGACCCTAGCACTCCTTTTGGGGGTTATCACCTGCAGGAAGCCGTCAGCAGCACCAAGAATTTTGGGGTGGGGGAAGGGGGTGGGGCTCTAGGCAGACCCTGGAAGCCACTGTGGGGACTCCCCAAGGCAGACTGGGGACCCTCTCCCCCCCAGCCTGAGCCCTCAGTGGCAAAGGAGGGAATTGGCCCCAGGCCACCCACCTGACAGATCTGCCTGGAGGGTGCCAACAGGTGTCCTCTTCGCTGAAGGAGAAGTGGACCAGGGAGCCCACGGGGGGCAGTGTCAGGTCAGGGGGCCGGGGCCTTGCCCGGGGCGCTGTACCCGAGCGCATGGGTGCCAAACGCCGTCGGGGCGAGCATGAGGACAGCGGCACGGTGGTGTGGCGCTCACTGTTCACAGGCCCGAGGTGTCTGTGGCCACCAGCGGCGCCGCCTCCACACCCGCCCTCCCGGTGACCCCCCCAGGGACGGGCCCCGGGCGTCCGGGGCGACTCCGGGTCCCCAGGGTCTGGGAGGGCTCCGCTCCTGCCTTCTCCTGCCGAACTCTGTGCAACACTTCCCGCTTGCCCCCCCTCCCCCCGGGTCTGGGGGGGTGGGTGCCCCAGGCTCCCGGTTCCTGGGCTCTCCGCCCCCCTGCCCCGCCACGCCTCGGCCCTGGCCCCGCCTCTCTCCCCTCTGACGTCGAGCTGGGCCCGCTGGAGCCCTGCTCCGAACGAACGCCGCCGTGCGCCCCAGGGGGAAAGAGACTCCGTGCGGGCGGAGGAGGACATGCGGGGTCTGGTGACAAAAACCCAGGGGAGGGACGACGGATGCGGGGAAGGGGGAGGAACAGAAACAGGAAAGACAGAAGTGGAGACAGAGACACAGAGAGAAATCCGGAGAGAGGCATTGATTTCTCCCCTCCTCCCACACATCCTCTCGGACTCCACGCTGGGCTCCCGACCCTCCTCCTCTTCTCTCCCCTCCCCACTCTCTTCCCGGCGTCCAGACGCGGAGCCTGTCCCCACGGTGTCCTCTCCCAGTATGTCTCTGACCTCAGGTTCCAAACAAGAGGGTGCGGAGGGTAGGGAGGGAAGGGGGTAAGCAGAAGAGCCTCTCCTGGCTCTGGAAAGGCCCCCAGGGCCAGCCCGTGCCCACCTCTGGGCTGTCAACCTCGGGCTCCAAGATAAACGGACACTGGGAAGCCAGACCGGATGTGTCTCCAGGCTCCTCGCCCCCAAGCTGGGAGGCCCCCCGCATCCCACCCCGAGTCTGGCCAGGAAGAGAAAGTGCATTTGCCCTCGGTGCCCGGTGCACCCGGTAACATCACCGCTGCCCAGATGGCAGCGCTGGCCCCATTTCACAGGCCGTTAGACTGAGGCTAGCAAAACTGAACACGCGTCCCCAGATCACCGTGGATGACAGGTTGGACTCGTGCCTCCAGAGCCTGACTGCAGACTGCAGAGGAAGTGGGAGGAACTTAACGTTTATTGAGTGCCTACTGCATGCCATATCAGATGTCTCCACGGCAACCCTGGAAGGCAGGGATGATTTTTATCGCTGTCCTGGGACGGAAGGGGGAAACTCAGGCCGCGGAGAGCCAGCTAGGAACCCCGGACCTGGCCCTCGCCGGGTGGCCAAGGGAGATTCGAACCCGCCGCCGCTGGCGCGCACTTACCCAGTCCACGCCTGGCGGCCAAAATCCTGATGGCTGCGGAGAAGCCGAAGACGCCGGCGGAAAGTTGGGGACGGGTTGGCGAAGAAGACGGGGGAGGAGGGCGGTGAACGCGGGCGGCGGGGTGCGCGCGGGGCCGGGGGCTCAGGCAGGAACGCCTCGTCCTCGGCCGCCGCCACCGCCGGGAAGGCCGCCAGCTGCAGCTCGGGAATGCGGCCCAGGCCTTGCGGCCGCGCCATAGCCACAGGGGGCGCGGGGCAGCCCCGCCTCAGCGGGCGCTGGGGAGCAGCGCCGCCCGCCTGCCCCGTGCGCAGGCCACGGGCCGCCCAGCCCCGGGGCCCACGGGCCCCGCCCGGCCGTCGGCCCTTCCGGCTTCGCTCTGGGGCCGCCCCTGGGGCGGGGCGGGCCTGGGGCGCCCACACGCCTGCCGTGGGACACCCCTCAGACCGCAGGGCCCTCCCCGCAGTCCCCTGAAGGTCTTTACAATGGCCGGAAGCGCCTCTACAAACATCTGGGGTGCCCCCCCCAAATCCCTGGGGTGCTCTCACAAACCTCAGGGGCATCCCCAAAGTCCTTCAGCTGTCCCTCAACTTCCAGAGAATGTCCCAACTATCCCTGAGATGTCCTCACACCATCCAGAGGTACCCCAAAATCCCTGAGATCCCCCAAAAGCCAGAGGTGCGCTGAGAGGCCCCATACACCCTGGGACAATCCCATAGCTTCCCAAATGTCCCTTACTGATGTCCTCATTGTTACTGACATATCCCCACAAAGCCCAGGGGCACCCCCAAGAATCTCAGGATGCACCCGCAAATGAAACTCCTTCAGGTCCCAGGACCGTCACAGGTTTCCTCAGATGTCTCCAAAAATCTCTTAGAGCACCCCCACCATCCCTGAGGCATGCAGAGGTCCCCAGAGTACCCCTAGAATTTCCCACAGCCACCGAGCATTCCCACAGTCCGCATGAGGGGCCCCCCACATTCTAGGATCCCTCACAGGCCCTAGGAATGCTTCCACAGTCTCTCAGATGTCCCCCCAATCCCCGAGTGGCTCCAGGACATCCCTGAGATGCCCCCACAAGTTCAGAGATACCAAAATAACCTCAGGGGTGTCTTTACCCAAGATGAACCCACAATCCTTGGGGAGACCTCCAGAATTCCCCCCCCCCACAAGCTTCTGAGAATGCTTTGTAACTCGGAGACAGCTGAGTGTGCTCACAAGCCCCCAGTCCCTCCTAAGACACCCCCGCCCCCGTTCCTCCCACTCCTTAGGATCTGAGGCACCTGAGAATTGGGGCCCTCCACAGCTCACGAGGTGGCCCCAAGAAGCTGAGCTCCCTTCAGCAGAGCAGTACAAACAGACAGGAACTTTCTGGAGCCCCTGTGGTGGCTCTGCCTGCCCAACCACTGTGACTCTGCAGGGGGAGGGGGGGCACCTTATCCCCTTTCACAAATGAGGAAATGGAGACCGAAGTGAAGACTCTTGAACAAAGTTCGCCAGCTGGTTATAATTCCAGAGACAACCCCAAACTGTCTGTGGCTCTTTGGGGTTAGGGAAGTGGGAGAAAAAATTAGAGCAAATCTCTATTTTGGGGCCAAGCCTCAGTGAATGCCTTTTCTCTCTCTGTTGGCTCTGTTGTCATGGGCCCCAGAATTGGCCGACCTAGGCTTCAATCTGGCCTCTGGCACTTCTTGGTCATTTGACTTTGGCAAGTGGCCAGGCACGTCATTTCACTGAGCCTCAGTTTTCCCTCCTGTAAAATTGGCATAATAATTCTATGCATCTCATGGATGGACAAGTTAAAAAAAAGGGGGAGGGCTCAGAAAAGTATTTGGACATAGTAAGCACTCACTGAATGTCAGCTGTGATTATCTGACAAAACATTTACAGAGAGCTTATAATGCACAAGCCACTGTACTAGCAAGAGGCTACAGGGGCGCCTGGGTGGCTCAGTTGGCTAAGCGGCCGACTTCGGCTCAGGTCACGGTCTTGCAGTTTGTGGGTTCGAGCTCTGCGTTGGGCTCTGTGCTGACAGCTCAGAGCCTGGAGCCTCCTTCGGATTCTGTATCTCCCCCTCTCTCTGCCCCTCCCCTGCTCGCGTGCTCTCTCTCAAAATAATAAATATTTAAAAAAAAATCTTATTAAAAAAAGAGGATACGGATGATGATGATCTTCAGAATGCCTCCTGGGCATTCAGCACCTCTAGCTATGATCTCATTTAATCCTCATAAAACACCTGCAACGTGATATATTGTTATCCCCATTTTACAGATGGGAAAAGTGAGTCTTGGCAAGAAACAACCTGCTCAAGGTCACACACCCAATGGATGTCTGAGCCAGGCTCTATACCAGTGTTTGTCACTCTTTATTTCATGGTTGCCCCCTCCCCCCAAGACTAGCCTGTTTAGACATTCCCAACTCCTAAAATGCCTTCTCTATGAAATCTTTAGGCCACCGATACACAGGCAGACCTCAGAGAGATCGTGGGTTCGGTTCCAGACCATTGCAATTGAGTGCACATCACAATAAAGCGAGCCGAATGAATTCTGTGGGTTCCCAGTGCGTGTAAAAGTTCTGTTTACACTGCACTGTAGTCTATTAAGTGTGCATTACATCTAAAGAAATGTACACACCTTAATTTTAAAATCCTTTATTGCTAAAAAATGCTAACCGTTATCCAGGCTTTCCGCGAGTCAGTCCTTTTGCTGGTGCAGGGTCTTGCCTTGATGTTGATGGCTGCTGACGGAGCAGGGTGCTTCTGGTAATTTCTTAAAATAAGGAAACAATGACGCGTGCCACATTGAGTCTTCTTTTTAGGAGTGGGTTCTCTGTAGCATGTGATGCTGTGTGATAGCATTTTACCCACCATAGAACTCCTTTCTTTTTTTTAAGTTTATTTATTTATTTTGAGAGAGAGGTGGGGGGCTGAAGGGGCAGAGAGACAGAGAGAGAGAGAGAGAGAGAGAGAGAGAAAATCCCAAGCAGGCTCTGCACTGTCAGCATGGAGCCCGACGCAGGGCTCGAACACACGAACCGTGAGATCATGACCTGAGCCAAAATCAAGACCAGGTCGCTTGACTGACTGAGCCCCCCAGGCACCCCTAGAACTTCTTTCAAAATGGAAATCAATCCTCTCAAACCCTGCTGCTGCTTTATCAGCTAACGTTATGTAATATACTGAAATCTGGGCATTTCAACAATCTTCGCAGCATCTTCCCTAGGAGTAGATCCCATCTCAAGAAACCAAATTCCGGGGCGCCTGGGTGGCTCAGACGGTTAAGTGTCCGACTTCAGCTCAGGTCATGATCTCACGGTTCGTGGGTTCGAGCCCTGCATTGGGCTCTGTGCTGACAGCTCGGAGCCTGGAGCCTGCTTCGGATTCTGTGTCTCCCTCTCTCTGCCCCTCCCCTGCTCATGCTCTGTCTCTGCCTCTCTCAAAAATAAATTTAAAAAAAAAATTTAAAAAAAAAGAAAAGAAACCAAATTCTTTGCTCATCCAATAAGAAGCGGCTCCTCTACCGTTCAAGTTTGATCACGAGACTGCAGCAAGGCGATCCTATCTCCAGGCTCCATTTCTGATCCCCACCACACCTGCATCCCTCCGAGGAAGTCTTGAACCCTCACAGTCGTCCGTGAGGGTTGGAATCAACTTCTTCCAGGCTCCTGCACCTGTGGATATTCTGACCTCTTGCCATGAATCAGAAGGTTCATAACGGCATCTAGAATGGTGAAGCCTTTCCGGAAGGCTTTCAACTTAGCGCGCCCGGATCCATCAGAGGAGTCACTTGCTACGGCGGCCATAGCTCTACGGAATGGATTTCGTAAATAATAAGACTTGAACGTCAGAATGACTCCCCTGTCCGTGGGCTGCAGAATGGATGCGGCCTCGGCAGCCACGAAAACAACACCGACCTCCATCAGAGCTCGTCGCCGGTCAGGTGCGCTGTCAGTGAGCAGTAATATTTTGAAAGGAATCTTTATTTATTTATTTATTTATTTATTTTTCAGCAGTAGGTCTCACAACAGCGGGTTTAAATTATTCAGTAAACAGGGGCGCCCGGGGGGCTCCGTCGGTTGAGCGTCCGACTTCGGCTCAGGTCATGATCTCATGGCCCGTGGGTTCAAGCCCCGCTTCGGGCTCTGTGCTGACAACTCGGAGCCTGGAGCCTGCTTCGGATTCTGTGTCTCCCTCTCTCTCTGCTCTTCCCTTGCTTCTGCTCTGTTTCTCTCTCTCTGCTTCTCAAAAACAAATAAACATTAAAATTTTTTTTTAATAAATAAATTATTCAGTAAACCATGTTGTAAACAGATGCGCTGTCATCCAGGCTTTGTTACTCCATTTACAGAACACAGACAGAATCATTCGGAATCCTTCTTAAGGGCCCTAGAATTTTCTGAACGGCAGATGACCACTGGTTTTAACTGAACGTCACCAGCCGCGTCAGCCCCTAACAAGACGGCCCTTGGAAGCTTGGAAGCCAGGCGCTGACTTCTCCTCTCTAGCTATGAAAGTCCTACGTGGCATCTTCCAATAGAAGGCGACTTTGTCCACATTGAAAACGTGTTGTTTAATGGGGCGCCTGGGTGGCTCAGTTGGTTAAGGGTCCGACTTTGGCTCAGGTCATGATCTCGCAGTTCGTGGGTTCGAGCCCCGCGTCGGGCTCTGTGCTGACAGCTCAGAGCCTGGAACCTGCTTCGGATTCTGTGTCTCCCTCTCTCTGCCCCTCCCCTGCTCACGCTGTCTCTCTCTCTCTCTCTCTCTCTCTCTCATAAATAAATAAATAAATAAATACATTAAAAAAAAAAAAAGAAAAACGTGTTGTTTACCGTAGCCACCTGCTTCGATCAGCTCCACTAGATCATTCTGGATGACTTTCTGCGGCGGCTACATCAGCACTTGCTGCCTCACCTCCCTCTTTGATGTTATAAGACAGTTTACTAATCCCTAAACCTCATGAACCAACCTCTGACAGCTTCACACTCGTCTTCGGCAGCTTCCTCGCCTGTTTCGGCCTGCACACCACGGAAGAGAGTGAGGGCCTTGCTCTGGATGAGGCTTTCCCCTAAGGGAAGGTCGTGGCCCGTTCCATCTTCCGTCTCGACCACTAAAACTTTCTCCCGAGTCAACAATAACGCCGTGGCGCTTTCCTATCATCCCTGTGCTCACTGGAGTGGCACCTCTGACTCCCTCCAAGGACTTGTCTTTTGCATTCACAACGTGGCTCACCGGCTGGTGCAAGCTGGTACACAGCTTTGGGCCTGTGTCAGCTTTGCAACACGCGTTCCTCACTAAGCTGCATCAGTTCTGGCTCTTGATTTGAAGTGAGAGACGGGTGTGACTCTTTGTTTCACTTGAACTCTGAGAGGCCACCAGGGTGATTAAGTGGCCTGATTTCGATAGTGCTGTGTCTTAGGGAAGAGGGAGGCCCAGGGAAAGGGAGAGACGGGGAAACAACGGGTAGGTGGAGCAGTCGGATCCCACACTGACATTCATCCATGAAGCCTGCGGTCTTACACGGGCGCGGTTGGTGGTGCCCCCAAGTGGTTACACGCGTAACAGCAGATGGATCGCAGAGGACCGGAATAAATCCGATACTAAGGATGCAAAAGTTTGGAAATATTGCAAGAACTACCGAAATGGGACACACAGAAACAAGGTGAGCAAATGCACCGATGAACTTGCTCAACGCAGGGTTGCCGCACACCTTCAACATGTAAAAAACGCAGTATCTGTGGGGGCCTTGGGTGGCTCAGTCAGTTGAGTGTCTGACTCTTGATTTCAGCTCAGGATTTCATGATCTCGCAGTTCCTGAGTTCAAGACCCGCATCAGGCTCTGCACTGACAGTGCGGAGCCTGCTTGGGATTCTCTCTCCCTCTCTCTGCTCCCTCTTCCAATCTCTCTCTCTCTCAAAATAAATAAATAAACTGGGGCACCTGGGTGGATCAGTCAGTTAAGCAACCAACTTCGGCGCAGGGCATGATCTCACAGTTCATGAGTTCGAGCCCCGCATTGGGCTCTGGGCTGACAGTGCAGAGCCTGCTTGGGATTCTCCCTCTCCCTCTCCACTCCCCGACTTGCGTGCATGTTCTCTCTCTCTCACAATAAATAAACTTTAATAAATAAATAAACGTTTAAAAATGCAGTATCTATTAAGTGTAATAAAGCAAGGTATGCCTGTGCTGTGTATCTGTTTATGTCCTATATGGCCACTGGGACCTCTTGGTCCAGGCACACACAGAAAGGAAGAACATTCTTAGTTACCTGCCCTCAGGTTTCCCTGCACTGTTTTGCTGATGCCTCAGGTCAGGTTTCGGAAATAGTGGTCTGAATAGGCCCATTTCAGAGACGGGGAACCTGGGGCACAAGAAGGGGAAGTGACTTGGCCAGGGCCACCCAGACCCTGTTGTCTGACTCCAGAGACTGGGATTTTAGCCACTCGGCTACACAGGCCCTTCACGGTTCAGTCTCCTTCCAGCTCAGTGAGCTTTGTCCCTTCCAAGGAAGTCAGAGATAAACTAAACCCTAAAGCCAACCTTGACCATAGGCTGTGAGGCCCTACATGAGCTGCCCTGGCACCCCCCCTGCCTCATTTCCTTCCACTCATCCCTCCCTCACTCCACCTGGCCACACCTGACTCTCTATTTTTCCTGGAACATAACAGACCTGCTCCTACCCCAGGACCTTTGAACTGCCTGTTCCCTCTGCTTCACCTTCCCTCAGACTCATTTAGCCTCCTCTGCCACTTCACTTAGGTCTGTACTCAAATGTTACCTCTTTAGACAGGACTTCCCTGACCCCAGGATCCCTCTTCTCTCGTGTCCCATGTGTCATCATCTGGAACTATTATGTGCCTTTATTTGTTATTTCTTTCTCACCCTCTAGCCTGAGAACTCCAGGACAGCAGGCACTGGGTCTACTTCATTCTTTGCCACAGCCTGAAGATGGGCAGTCAATGTTTGTGGAATGAATGGCATTATCACAGAAGAGGAAAATGAGGCTCAGACAGGTGAAATCCTTTCCTCAGGTCACACAGCAAAGTCAAGGGCAAAGGCTGGATTTGAGCTCTTACTCAGGAGGAAAGACAGTGGCCTCAGTGCCCCCCCCCAACTCTGTCCTCACTCGGTCAGTTGGCAGTTCCCCCAGGCCCAAACCCCTACCTGCTACTCAGAGCCCACAGTCACTCTGGTGACTGGTAAAGAGGGGGTGCCCTTGCAGCCAGGGCCCAGGATTGGGGTTTGGAGGACGCCCCCCCTTTCTCCCTGCAGACGTCAGAAGGCACTTCTCAAAAACACTAGCTCCTGGCTGCCCAGGCCCAGCGGCAGCCAACTCAGCCTTCCCCCAGCCCTGGGGACGGGCAGATCTTACTCACAAAGGTTTAGTAAGAAAAACACCGAGGCGCAGGGAGGCATGATCGTGGGCCCCCCGTCCCACAGCGAGTCAGTGAGCAGGGCTACAATCTGATTCTCACCCACCAAGCTGGAGTCCAGGAGACCTGCGGTTTTTTTAACCCCAAGTCTGCCCTTCCTCACTGTGTGACCTTGGCCAAGTCACTTCTCAGTTTCCTCAACACTGGGAGTTAACACGCAGGTTGGTGTCCGGAGGCCGTGGCATGGGCAAGCCCGTAGGTGAGCCCGGAGGCTCCAAAGCCTCAACTTGGCCGAATTCTTCTGCATCCGCCAGGCGGCCGCCTCCACCGCGCTCGGCTGGATGGGGACAGCCGCCTGGTCCCGCCCGGGGAGGGCGAGGACCTCACCCGCAGCCTGCGGTCGGTCGCCCAGCCTGACGCCTGCTCTCTGCGGCGCTCGATAAGCATGAAATAATAACCTGGGGCGCCACGGTAGTGACGGCGGCGGCGACTTTGCTCTGATCGGGGACTGGAGTCCCACAGGCAGGTCCCGGACTCGGAACGCACACTCGGCCTGTGCCTTTGTCATCATCCAGCAGAGGGCGCGCGGAGGGACCCGCTCCCAGCACACAGCCAGGGATAAGCGAGAGCCAGATCTGCGGGGAGGCGAGGACCCAAGTGGAGACCACGGGCCAGAGAGCGACCCTGGCTCAGCTGCCTTCACCCCTTCCAGGGGCGCTGCAGCATCCTCCCTCAGCGGGAAGAGTTTGGGGGTACAGAGGGGCACGGGAGTGGGGTTAGGGGGTCGGTATGTTGGCCCCGTCCCCAATTCAGGCAACCCCCCCATCCGCCCCCACCATCAACAGAGTCTTTCTCTTCCTCCAGCTCCATCTGCCTCTTGACAGATCGTGGTGGTGCCGTGACTCAGCCCCGCAGGGCGCCAGGAGCACAGGCTCCTACATCCCCAGGTCTGGAGGGGGGCTGTGGGTGCCATCTCCAATGGGGGGCAGTGCCCTCTCTCTGAGGGTTCCTGTGACTCAAGTCTCGAGGGCTGTCTGGATCCCCTTTTTTGGTGGCTGCATGAACCGTAACGTGGGTAGCACTGGAACGCCCTGTGTGCACTCAGAGAACCCCCTTTCTGGAGAAACGGCCTGGCAGAAAGCCAGTTCGAAGGCGCAAGGTTCCCACTGGCGGTCTCTCGGTTTCCCCTTCCTCCTTCCGCCCCAGGGTGGTGGGGAGGACGCTGGCACCCATGCCTTCCCTCTGGCCACAGCCCTGCAGTGAAACAGACACCCGAGCCCTGCTGCCATGTAGTTGAGGTTCCTGTTTTTTCTTCCCACCCTGGAGGAGCAGGGGCTACCCAAGCCCCCCCCCTCCCGAGTGCAGATCTGAGTGACTTTCTACTGAGCATTCACTGTGTGCAAGTCCTTTACACACATCCCCGCTCTCACAGAACATTCCAACACCCCCTCCCACAGAGCAGTGCCAAAGCCCTTTACAGACAGGGAAACTGAGGCTCGGCTCGGAGAGGGCAAGACACTCGTGGCAGGACACCAGGCATCAGGCAGATGGGCGCTGGGAGCTCAGCTTTGCCATTTCCTGGTGGCATGGGCTTGGGCAAGGAGGAGAAGGGACTTTGCCCCTCTGGGCCTCAGTGTGGCCAACAGGAATACCTCATGAAGCACCGGAGAGGAAGTCGTGTAGAAAAGCCCGCAGCACGGAGCCGGAGAGTGAGCCATTACGAGATAGATGCCACTAAGATAATGATGATTATTACCACTCAGCCGCTGTCCCCACAGAGTCAGTACCCCCAGAGACTAGGGTGGGGGGAGTCCCTGGGGCCTTAAAAAGGAACAGGGCCCCCGTTCCTACCGCACCCTACTCCTTGATTGGTCTCTCAGGACAGTGACCCGAGCCAGTTTGGCACCCAGCCCTTGGTCTTGGCATTTCCTGTTGATTCCAGCTTTGTTTTCTTTCAGCTTTTCTCTGGTTCCCTTTGGGAAACAGCAGGCTGTGTGTGCTGGGCCTATGACACTTGCTTCCTGCTGGGGGCAGGGGTGCCGGGTCTGCGTATGTCTCCAGTGGGGGGGGGGTGGTTTGGGGCGCGCCATAGGGCCTGCTGGAAGTCCCCAGAGAGAGCTAGAATTTTAGGGTCAGCCCAGAGGGGCCTCCCTCGGGAACTCCAGCAATAAGAGGCTGGAATTTGACCTTAGTGACGTCCCAGGCAAAGGGGCACCCATGGGGGTCAAAGCACACAGTCAAAGCCATCAGTCACACATGTCACCAGAGCACAGTCAGACCCCAAGCACCATGAGAGTGCACACAGTAACCGAGAACACTGGGTGGTAGAGCAGAGCACACCAGGCAGATGGGAGCACACTCCGGAAGTCAGAGGACTCCTGGACACAGGGGACAGAGGCAGCTGAGAGCATGTCACTGTCTCAGTCAGTGTCTCTGGTAGCACAGACAGTCCCGTTGACACAATCGCATTGTCCCAGAATGTACATATCACAGTGCCACCATCACTGCACCCCCGGAGTGCAGACTGTCACAATCCTGCCTCAAGAGCACACGCAGTCATTGTCACAATCGCTGTCCCAGAAGCATACAGCCACATAATCCTGAGCTCACACAGTCATACTGTCACAGTTACCGTGACCCTTAAGTACACAAGTCACACTGTCACAATTACTGTCCTGGAAGCACACAGTCACGGTGTCACAGCTACACTGTGCTGAAAGCTCACACAGTCATGCTGTCATCCTCCCTGTCTCAGAAGCACACACAGTTTCAGTGCCATAACCACTGTCCCTAGAGCCCACACAGTCCTATGTCACAGTCACAGGGCCCCAGAAGCCCAGGCAGAGCACGGAGCAAAGGCAGACCCAGCAAGTCATACCCCACCAGCTGGAGCCAACCCAGGCCACTGAGGATGCCGTCGGAGCCAGCCCAACACCTCCCCTTGCCAACACTGTCCCCTCTGGGAGGCAGAGACTCCCTTCCCCTGTGCTGGGCTTGTGCACCCCGCCCCCGGCCCCCCGCACTGTTTCCTCCCTCTGGGCAGCTACTGAACCTAACTCTCCTGTCCTGACACGAAACTCCGACCCGGCACACAGGCCCCCAATGCAGTGCTCCCCCAAAAGGCCCCCTCTGGATTCCTGACCCCAGCTGATTGAGGGCGAGTCCCCCATACAGTCCTCCACCCCCTAGGATGGCCAGCACCCCTCAGCCTGGAAGAAACACTGTGATCCCAGTAAGCGACCCCCTACAGTGCCCTGGAGATCACCCCCAAGCGTCGTGAATCTAGCTGCCCGTTCAGTGCCCCCAGGAAAGTCCCTTCAAGTACCCAGCCTAGCCACTGTTGGGTACCGTCACCAACTAAGCGTACAGACTCCCAAAGCAGCAGCCCTGAACCGAGGCGTCGTTTAATACCGCATGCAGCATGGCGCCCCCCAAGCCAACCCCCCCCAATCAGCTTCAGTAGGAAGGGTATTCGGGTACAGGGCACCACCAGGGTCGGGTCCCGGACGCCCCCACAGTGGAACTCCCCCCCCCACCCCCGCTAGTCACTCAGGCTCCGCCCGCAGCACAGCGCCCCCTGCGGTCCGCGGGGCGAGTTGCGCCCTCTCCGCGCGCCTATCCGCTCCTCGCGCGTCCGCCGCCCGGAGTCTTACCGCTTGCTGCTGCCTCCGCTCGCGCCGCCGCCGCCGGTGCCGGTACCGTGGAAGGACGAGGGCCAGGACATGCGAGAAGTGCGCAGGCCGGGCCGGTCGCCGGTGTCCACGGCGTCGGCGCGCTCTATGGGCCGGTGCGGCGGCCGCTCGGGCTCTGCGCGCTCCGCGCTGTCGGAGTAGCCGCGCTGCTGGATACGGATAGGGGTCCGCGGCTGCCGCCACAGGTGCTGTGGGGGCGGCTTCAGGGTGGCCTGGCCCTCCCGGGGCCCGGGCAGAGACAGAGACAGGCTCCTCTCCGAAGGGGCGGCCGGGGGCTCCATGGCGCCGGCCCCTTCCTGTGCCCCGGGGGGCCCCGGCCTCTGCGAGCTCTACCCTGCTCAGCGGCGCGCTAGCCGACGCGCCCGGGGCCCCGCGGGTGCGCCCGGCCTCGGTGGGGCCATGGCGCCCCGGGGACAGACCCGGGGGCGCTACGGGCCGACCGCCCCCGGGCCGGGCGCCGCGGCTTTCGGTCGGCTGCCGGCGCTCTGCTCCGCGCCCGGCAGCGCTCTCCGCGCTCGGTACCCCGCTCCGCGCCAGCCCCGGCTCCCCCGCCCCGTCCCGCCCCTCCCCGCCCGCCGCTCTGTCAGCGCCGCCCCCCTCCTCCTCCTCCGTCCGGGCCTGTGGGGGGCAGCCACCCAAGGAGGGGGGGGCCCTCCCCGCCCACGCAGAGCCCCGCTCCGGGAGGGGAGGGGGCGCCGGAACTCGGCTCTCTCCTGAGCGCCCTGCCTAGCCGCGGCGTGCACGGGAAAGAAGGAGTTAAACGGTTAATCCGATCAGGAAGAAGACACCCGACTGGTTGCCGGTGTGTCAGTCAGTCCGTCCATCATGGCGGGGGCGGAGCCCTATGCTGGCGTGTCCTCGCCGCTACCCCTGGCCGGGGGGGAGCGCGTGGGGAGTGGTCCCGGTGCCACCGACGCGGTCCCTGCGGCTGGCAGCGGCGACGGTCGGGGATTCTCCTGTGGGTGGGTCGGAAGACGGTAGCGGTGTGTGCCCAGTGCGAGATGTGCGTGCACGTGGCCCCTTCCGAGGGTTGTCTGTGTTTTTGGTGTCGGCTGGAAGTGTGTGTGCGCACGTGGTTGGCTGCTGCGGTCTGCCTGTTTCTCTGGATTCCGCTGTGTGTGTACATCTGTGTGTCTGTGGGTGCAGGACGTGTGCGCACGTGTGCTGCTTGTTTGGAGGGTGTGTGCCTCAGTGGGGTCTGTTCTGGTGGCCTGGGGCTCTGCATGTGTACCCACGCGTTTGGGTGTGTATTGTGATCGGTCTGTGCTTGCGGAGTTGTGCATGCAATTCAGCCTCCGTGGTTTGACTGTGGTGTGAGGTAGTCTGTGTGTGTGTGTGTGTGTGTGTGTGTATGTGTATGGTCGGCCTGAAGGCAGCTTTGGGGTGTTTCTGGGGTGTGTCCCCGTGGCTCCCTGTGGCTCCAGGAGGACACCGCGGCTGCCCGCCCACCGCTCTCTGTATCGCCGCCTCTTGAAAAGCGCTTCTGCAGGAGGTAAACTGAGGCAGGTCCCCGGCAGCCGCGGGTTGCATCCCCGTGCCCTTTTCAGGCGAGTAAACAGCCGCGCCTCCTCTCCGCGGCCCCCGCCGGCAGAGCCCCCCTTCCGGCACCTAAATCGGGAGTCGCCGTGACTCACGCTCCCGCCTCCCCCAGCGCCGCGCCGAGCGAGCAAGCGAGCAGAGAGCGAGCGGGAGCCGAGCGCCACCCTCCCCCATCTCTGCCGCCCTGGCCGCGACGGAGCCCTGGTGGTGGCCGGGCTTTGGGAGCTCATTCGCCCGGATGCTCCCACCTCCTGTGGCCCACAAGCTCTTGGATGCTAAACTGCTCTGGTGCGCGTCCCCGGAACCAGGTCCCCACCCCCGCGCGCCCCCCTCGTGGACTCCCCCGGGCAGGCCGTGCCGTCTGCCACCGCCCTCCTCCCCCACCCCGCACTGTTCTTAAAGAAAAAAAAAAAAAAAAGCCCGACTCCAACCCCCACAGCCGTTTTTCTCCCCTCCCGAGGGGGCTCCAGGCGTGGGCGAACGCAGAGCAGAAAAGGGCCCCGCATTAGCAGCCAGTGGGGTATCCCAGAAGCCAGAACTGTGTTTCCCACTTCTCTCAGGGACCCTCCCCCCGCAGTATACACTCAGAACGGCTTCTAGGGGATTGGCAAAGGCTGTGAGGCCTCCCCAGATCCTTTGAGGGTCCTGGGCTGGGCCAAATTCTTGG